>JAJJWW010004806.1:0-363054 GCA_023531295.1 Papaver armeniacum
TTTCCAAAATTAGGTTTAATCTTCATAGGTCCAAAAGATAGAAGTCCACCAAGCCCATGTGTGAGAAAAACCCATGTGAAAACTCTGCCATAAAACGGTCGCCGGAAAACTGGTATTGTGGCCGAAATTTGGCGTAATCCTAAGATCGGAAAATATCTCAGTGACCGCAAAGTCCACCCGATCACTACCAACGAAGTCAACTTTGGCCGGGTCAACGAAGTCAACTCGGGTCAAACATCGAGTCGATGGAATCGGGGTCAACCAGCCAAGACCGAGTCGAAAGTAGTCGGGCCATCGACTAGCCTGACTGAGCTGAGTCATCTTGGCTCAATCCATTGCACAAACAGAGCTGTGTTGCATCATCATTGCACTTCACAACTTCATTTCCAGCTCCTATTACACTGCCTCCCTTGCACACAGACATTGGAAATCATGCCTGCAACTCATGAAGCTCAAAGCATACTTCCCTGCCAATCCAGCTCATACCCATTCTAACTCATCCAAAGGCCTTATCGCACTCGTAGCCGCACCGCTTCCTTCTCTCGAATTTCGTCATTCCGCATCACAATGCAAACACCATATCATGCCAGCACCAACTTAGCTCAGAATATTTCCACTCCATCTCGAGCTTCCCTATCGCTCTGCCATCTTGCTCCAACACCAACACAATATCGTAATCGCACAAAGACTCACCCGAACATCAACAATCTCCATCCACATATCTAAGACCACTAATGCAAAGACCATTAGCTCCTCTTCCTTCAACTCGCAGCACAAATCCATCACTTCCTGTCGCGCACAACCCAATTCGCCTAACACCGCCTCGCAGTTCAATCACCTATAATTTCAGCTCAAGAATGATGCACCTAACATTCATCTAAATCCTCCATAGACCCATCTTCACAACATCATATCAACCTAAAATTCTCCATCCGCCTCGTAAATCCACAATACCCATCTTGACATTCTTCTCGTGCACAATTCTTGCTCACTTCTCGGCTGTGCAATGCGAACACCCCGAACTTATGGCTATGACCGGCAGCAGAACTCTTTTCTCTCGCATTGCAGTCGCCTTCAGCTCTTCCATCTGCTGTTCTTAACTTCTCAGGTCATTGCAGACTTGAGAAATCTTCAGTTCCTTGTGATCTCAGCGACGACCATTAGCTCTATCAAGACTAAAGCTCTACTTACTCCAGCCATCACCCTGTATTCTTCCCATGACAATCACCAGTTCAGCTACACAACATCCAAAGACCAACCCATGAGCCATTCCTCCCTCGCAAACTCATTTACACAAGCATCGCTTCAAGAAATAGCATTCAAAGACAACCTTCACTAACTTCTCATTAATCCTACCATTGCATTTCACATTTAGAACACACCCATTCATTCAATCAAGCACACCTGCAATCTTACATTGCCTGCTGCTCCATCTGTTTTCTCATTTACTGGCAAGAACGAATTACTAGCACCAAACCCTAATTCTTCATCTGCAACTTCATGTAGCAATCAATACAAAGCTCTCAATCAACCATCGAACTACAGCAACTGATACTCGAGCCAAAATCAAATCCCAATCCAACCCATCTTATCTTCGATCTCAGGACCCTAATTTCACTTTCGGTTCTTCAATCAGATTGAATAAATCCTCGATGTGTCTCATATCAACAGCAACATCTTCATCTTCTTTAATCTCTTCCATTTTTCTAGTCCACAGCCACACACACGTTCATCCAACAGCCTCAATCATCTTCTTCTCTTCATTTGAACATCGTATTCATCTTCTTCATCTATCGAAACCCATTAACTCATCTACCAAATCCCCTTTTCTCAGTACGTATCGAATCACAGCAAAACCCTATAATCATCACAACATATTCCCATCTCTATCTCAGATTCAATCTCTGATTTCTTGTTCTTCTTTATCTCATCAATTTCATCTCTCATACACTTTAAGCTGCACCTCCATCGATCTTCAAATTCAATTTTCCTTTCTCAGTTTCATGGCTGCTGTTTATCCTCAATTTCTCTTCTCGATTTCAGGTGGAGTGAGGGAGAGACAAAATGATTAGGAAATGGATTAGATTTTTAGGTCTCTGTTAGAATGAGAGTGGATATAGCCGCCCAGGTGGAGAAGATAAGGGATATCCAGGATGACTTAAGGCACCACATGAACTGATACGAGCCACCAGAAAATGACAACCCCTCATCCTCTATTGTGCTCTTGATAGCACATGCATACGAAATGACGCTTCCGCCCTTCTTGCTCAAATTGAATGATTTCCGCTTCTTTTCCTCCGTGCGACTCCAGAGTACCTAATAACTCAAAACCACGCGTAAAGTACATAATTCACAAGAAAAATAGCAAAGAAAGCGTAACTACTATATAGTAAATTAGGTGTTTTAGACACATATCAAAAACCACCAATCTTATTGTGGTCAGCTGTGTAAGTCAAAACTGATTGACTTAGAGGATCCTCAATTATTCAGGTTATTATTATGTGCTTCTAAGTTTTTATTTGAGTTTTTCCGCACTCTAGAACCCGAACATTCGGATCTAACTCATGAGGAAACGCAACCCATGAAAATTTGTTATCTAGACCCTTTGTTGATGGGTGAAAATTACTCCCGCCGAATTTGGTAATTTGGGGTGTGATGAGGAATGAATTTAAACCTACAACAAATGGTAATCGCACGGTGAGTGCTTGTAGATTCGAGAGATTGACCGTGCAAGTCCGGCCTAAACCAAGAAATGGCGTTCCAGACTTGTTTTGGCCACAAAGTGAAGGAGATGGGGTTGATCTTAGGGAGGGAAGCGAAGAAGGTGTTGAGATTGTGAAGGTGTTGGCTTGCTTATGACTTGTAATGTAAATATGAGCAAGCTTACGGTTGATGCAAGCAAGCTCGGGTGTTTGAATACGATGTCGTATTAACACTTGGTTTCGCCGATCGAACTTGTGTTGTTCGTTGTCTTGGCTTGTTGTTTGAAATAGGCTGAGAACCTATTTATACAAGTCATTGAGCCTCATTCACGTTTCTCGGGAAGTGGAGGTAGTGGAATGATGGAGTGGTGGAGTTGTGTGTCTGTAGCATACGACCGGTCTTGCCCACTTCTCCGCTCATCTCTAACCGTCCATGACTCCCTAACACGTTTGTGATGGCGCGTTGCACGCCGCACGCCGTAAACCGCTGCACCAATACCCCCAGTAAGTATCCCCAGCTTGTGACATGATTGATGTTCTGAATGTGGATCGTGGGTCCACGAAAGATAGCATGTAATGCTGAATTGAATAATCAGAAGTTATTGTAAAGTCGATACTTGTGCAAAAGATCGTGTGTATTTTATGTGTATGCATTACGGTGTGGTAAAGTGATGTGTAATGACTGCTCACTAACCAAATAACTCCCGACTGTGGTTGTATAACCAAGTCGGTGAGGTCTGACGGATGAGATGATGTTTGAGACACTCATCCGCCGACCGTTGATGAAATTAGGGTTTTTAAAGAGGTGCGCAAGCATCACTCTTCAGCCTTGGTCGAAACCAAGCATGGGAAGGATTTTGAGAAGACCGACCATACATGCGTGTTGACGGCATGATGGTGTAGGCGCCCGTATTCCGTTCCCCTCATGAAAGCGCGATCTGGGCCACTCAATTTGACCAGAAAGAGGAGCTGGTCGAGATCGGTTTTGGCAAATCCCTTGCCGCAAAGGAGTTGGAAACCGGCGTGATTTCCCTAGTTTGGGCACGCGTTTCGGCGACCAACATTGGTTGGTTTTGGTCGATCACACTACCGTGTAGGTGGTAGGTTGGTGTTCACACCTATACTTGATTATCCCATGAAAACGTGATCTAAGCCATTCAAATCATCCGTGAAGTTGAGCGGTCGAGATCGCTTTAGGATTTGGGAGGTGTAACCGCACGAGTTTGGGCGTGCGTTTTGGGTTGGCCGGGAATGATGAGCCTTGGCCGACCGCGTGAGGAGGTAGATGGGCCCACGGTGGTCATGCTGGTGTGACCGACCCTTGCTCAATCTAATCTGTGACCCTCCATTCGTGCCGGAGAAGATGGACGCGCGCGATGGCTTGAACCCTAATTTTGGCTTTCAAACCCGCGCGACCATGCTCTTTTGGGCGGACGGTTTTGTTGCAACCAACCACGGTTGGCTTTGACCGATTGGTCAAGCGTGTAGGCGGTCACATGGTGATTGTGTCGACATGCTCCGGCCTTTGAGTCTACATCTACACCCTCCATCTATGCCTGCGAAGACGGACGGTTGAGACCGTTTTGCGACATATGTAATATGCCGCAAACCCTAATTTAGGGTTTTCCGCCCATAATGCTTGGTATGGACGGTTTCTTGGCAAGCAAAGGCCAATGGTCGACCATGCGGGTCGGCCGTGTGTATTCCATACCATGCTTAGGGTGATGGAATTGATCTGTGGTCATCCAATCATGCTTGCGGAGTTGGATGACCGCGATCGATCATATCCGGCAGTGCTAAGGCCGTGTGTATTCCATACCTGCTTGGGGGTGATGGAATTGATCTGTGGTCATCCAATCATGCTTGCGGAGTTGGATGACTGCGATCAGATCATATCCGGAGACTGATACAGTCAAGTCCGGATGCTCAATCGCTAGTATAACACACCGAGAGGGGCTCAATCGGGCTAGTATAACACACCGAGAGGGCTCGGGCTAGTATAACACACCGAGAATCACCGTACGGGTATTTCGTACATGGATTCATTATAGTGCTTGAGGTTCGTGTTACTCGTAAGAGTAACACTCAGCCGTCATGCCACACCGATAATGGGTATGAAATACAAGGCTGATATGAAATTCACAGAAGGGATTGTTGCTACATGCTCCAACCGGAGGAATTTCATGTATTCACGTAATGGGATTGTTGCTACATGCTCCATTCTTGGTGAATTAAGTGAGGAGTATCCATCACTTACAAACGGCTTTATCTTTTACAAGATGTCGCCGCATGATTTTTCCGGGTTACTTACAAATTTAACCTTAAACGAAAATCCACCATCAACATTAAGTCTCGCCTAGCACATAATGGTTACATTATTGTGTGGTAGGCATGAGATGGTGACGGACATATATGAGAAAGACGGGATAAAAGGAGTTTACCCGGAAGAGTGTTGGCCGACCGCTAATTTCCCACGCCGTCACGCTTGTATGGAATCTCTGGTGGGGCCGGTTTCTTTCTTTGGGTATTCGAATCAAAAGAGGAAACCAAATAAGGGAGGAATCCTTCTTCTATTGGGATTCTTCTAAATTTTGTCTATAAAAGAGACAGGACCCTTCTCCTTTCCTCACGAATTTTTCTTTGTTGCTTGCTGCTCTCGCCCGCAACTTTGCTGCTGCCGCTTGCTGCCGGAGCCGTCGCCGGAAACCACCGCCGTCCGTTGCCGGAGTTGCTCCCGTCCGGCCGTACAAGGTAGGTTTCGTTTTCTTTTTTTTTTTTTTTTTTTTTTTTTTTTTTCAATGGTCAAACCCTAGTTTTGTTAGGTAAATACCTTTGTGAGACATATGCATGCTTAGCTTTCTCCACCATTTGGCTTGAATCCCGTAGACATGATTTCCACGAATAAAGAAAATCGTATGATGCATGCGGATGAATGAATGCGGGCCTGCCGTGTATGCCGGAACGTGGGTCTTACTCACGCATGCTTGGCTGAAATTTGCATTGAACTTGAAATTTGTACCAGATCGAAACTTGCACCGGTCTTGAAATCAATGCCGACCGATTTGAAAGTTATACCGAGAACTTAAAATCAATACTGCATCGAAACTTGTATGATGTTTGGACCGCCATTGTGTGAGTTGTGTCTTGCCGTGTGTGACGTACAAGTTCTAACTTGTCTTTTATTTCATTGCGGTAGAAAAGAACTTCGTCGATATGTCTTCAAGATAATGTTGGTGCCAAGTCGTGAAGCGTTGATAGCTTCAAAGATATGCCGAACATCAATGATGAGTTGTTCACCTTGCCTTTTCCAAATATTAGAAGCATCCTTCTCATAAGATAGTCTTGCTTTCCGGTTCGAGAATATGGATGCCGATCCATTCTCTTCTTCCGCACTTGTGATGAGATTTTGTCTCCAGAGAAACGAATATCCGCCTTCTCCCATTGACTTCAAGATTTGCCATGCTCCACCGGGTTCTTATGAAGGATGGATGAGACGCATGTTGAGTAATAAGGGCATTAAGAACAATCGACCAAAGCACAAATTCTCGATGCGGTCATGGATCTCGCTACCCTCGAAATTAGGAAAGACACCGCGGGCTTGATTACCTTTATTTCTGGTGGCGTATTTTTACTCATACAAACCATATCTAGATGGGGAGAGATGACTATTACTTTGGAGAGTGTAGCCGCATTAGTGAACCCGCCTCGTTGCCTAAGTCTTTTTACGAGCTCTCCGATGCGAACAAAGTAATTATGATGCTATACTTCGAAGGCTGAGGGATTCGAGAGTCCTGGACAAGGAGGAGAGAAAGGATGCGAGATGCTTTTATACTTGGTGGGTTTCGGAGTGGTCTTCTGCAGAGTTGGAAAACGAGCTCGGCGTGATTGCGTGCTCTCGTCTTTATGGCTATCCGAGATGTATTTGATGATGGTTCGTGGAAGAAGACCATAAGAGATGAGCTTGTTAAGATTGCTATAAAGTGGCGCAGGTGAAGTTCTTCCTCTAGCTGCATTGTTCCTTGATCGCCGTATTCTCATCCGGACGCTTTAGCAATGGATATGCACGTTTAACGGTACAAGAGGGTGGAGTCGCACGTTCACTTCGCTTTTCTTCAGCGCGCTCTTATGGGAACACTTCAGAGTTATGCTCCTACTCCCGCACCTTCACTCGTTAACTTGTATGGCGGCTCGAGAATACTCCGATGGAATAAGAAGGCCCTAAAGCCGGTGCGAAACTTGTGGAGGTATTTGACAACATTTCTTCCGTAGATTTTCGTCCATGGGGGCCGATTCACTCTTCCATCGTGCTCACCCAAAGACCTTTGCCGACGATCCCGGCGTTGTGTTGTGTACCGATGTTGAGACCATGAGATCCGGGGAAATTATTTACATGCGCACCGCATTCCAGGATATGTCCCGTCTCTATTCAACGGAGAATTTTTCGTGACTCCGTACAACATTGACATGTGGCTGCTCGCCGATGGGATTTGATCGTGGTGTCCCATTTATCCGTCCACTAGGGGCTCCGAAGAATCCCTTCCACAAATTCTTGACGCCAATGTGTTTTTAGACTGGGGTGAGCCTTCCCTTCGGCCTATTGGGAGAAACCCAGTGGCAGACCGACAGTGTATAAAGAATTTTGGGGGAAACAACCGTTGATCTTCCGTAAATTTTCGAGGAGTGTTGTGACGAATTCCCGTAGTGAGCCATCTTCCGACGTCTTGACAAAGCATTTCCTGCTGAAGCCACTTCCATCCAAACGGACAAGAGCCGAGGATTGCAGTCCCCAAGTAGGAGAGAGACCTAAGAGGCAAGCATGCGGCCCCGGTAATCCTTAATTCTTCTAATATGCAGGTATTTAAACCTCCTCCCATCGGTTCTTTCATTTCTCCGGTGTAAGTTCTTCTAAAACGATCCTTGTTTTAAATCGTGAATTTCGAAAGATAATGCCTTCACAAGGTTGGCACGCATTCAAGACGGAAGGCATACAGACCGGTCACCATGCCGAGAAGTCCGGTGGTACGGACCTTCATGCCGAGAAGTCCGCGGCACGACCTTCATGCCGAGAAGTCCAAGCGCATTCGCTCCTTTTTCCGACAATGACAGAGATGATGCAAGCTCGGTTGAACAAGGCGCTTCCTTAGTGATCTCGCGACGGGGTCGTGACGGAAATCAACACCCGTAGTGAAATAGATGTCGTAAGGAATGCAAGAGAGACGGTGGCCGCCGCAGCTGAGACGGCTCCTTGACATCCATCCCGAACAGACTCCGACCGTATGGCTATTGTGGTGACTTCTTTCGAAAGGCTTCCCCGCAATCGACAAGACTCCCGCGGTCGCCGAATTGCCGGTGATGCAGCCTCGGGGCTTTGTTCGATCCTCCTTTACCGTCCCTTATCCAGGTCATGTGTTGGTCGGTGGATTCTGGGCCTGTGGGTTCAGCTTTGAAAAGTTGTACACGACAACTGGAAGAAACACGGCCATATTGCTACCACCGCGAAGCTCAGGAGTCGTCTGGCATTGGTCAACCGCGTCCAAGAAGCTTTAGTTTCCATCCAGGGGATGAGTGCTGCGACTGGTGGAACGGTTTCCAAAGAGGTGGTTGAAGATTGGAGGTGCCATCTGGACGTGTTTGCGCAGCATGCCTTCAATGCTCCCCTGGTTCTTCAAAGGGTTCTCCGAGATTCAGGAGCTCCGTAAACTACATGATGAAGTCCCTTCCGCGGACCGTGTTGCCGTCAGAAGAAGAGGTTGAGAGGTTGTCTAAAGAATCGGAGTCAAGCAGTGCCGTGCTTCAAAGGATGAAAGTCTCTCTTGCCCGTAAAGATGAGTTGTTGCCGAAGGACTTTCCTTGATTTGTGCCATCTTCTTTTTTAGATGTTTCTTCTTTTGAGTGATAGTGAGGATTTTCTTTCGTAATTTGGCTTCCTGTTCTGAATAGGTAATTGAATTGGCTTGTCTTGAGATAGTTTTGTGAACAACTTTTTTGAAAGGGATTATGTTAAATGGAATTTGCATCTTGGTCATGAATGATTGCGCATGAAATTGCAAATGTTATGTAAAAGGGAGGTACGAATGGAAACAAACATGGCGTTTGATCATCGAGCCTCTTTCTCCACGTGCGGGATGCTAAGTCCCCAAAGTGAATTCTAAACTATCTTTCTTGTAAAGTTGTTGAGTAAAACTTACTTGCTTTTGAAGCCTCACTATATCATATCAAACCGGAGTAGTCTTTCTAAGAAAATCCTCTCAAAGCTATCTCTCTCGAACCAAGCTTCTCCCGAACAATGCACTTCAAAGCGTTGCATTCACCGGGGTGGGGTGATGGAGGAACCGGTGGTAATGACAAGACTCGGGTCCATTACTTCTTGATCGGTAGGCGGACGCCATACACGGGGGTAGCTCCACCTCTCCGTTTCGCACCCACGCCTCCAAAGCAGCTCTTAATCTTCTTCATTTGGAAGGGAAAATGTAAGTACCTTGAGTTTGGCTTTTCCTGCGTTAGCGGGCGTTGTAACGTCTCTCCGTGGCTTTGACGTGGAGCGGGAGATGAAGTTGGAAGATTTGCGAGTGCCATCATATCCGTGGATCGTTTGCCTAGGCAGCAGGGATGTGGAAGATGCCGCAATGTCACCGCCGAGTGACCGAACCGAGCGTTTCCATCCTCTCGTATTCGTGCATTTCTTGATTGATTTCCCCTTCCTCGTGCATCTCTTCACTTAGTTGAAAGGTTGATGCGGATTGAACAGTCTTCCGAGCTTCGACAAGGGTCTTGAGATATAAATCTCCCAGCAGGGATCCAGGCCCCATTTCCTTATCCGGTAGACGTTGTGGTACTCCGGATAAGTCTTTTCCTCTGTGGAGTTGTCTCGAGCCTTCGTTGTCGGCTGGACCATGTTGTTCGTGATCTCCCGAGTCCCCCGTGATCACGCGTTCTTTTCGCATCTCCACTAGTAAAGGTGTGACTCCTGGCTAATGATTCAACATCTCTTGTGCTCTCTGAGTAGATGCTCGTCGACCCTTCTTGTAATTGTGCCGCTATATCATCCAAAAGGCGAAATGTCTCGCTCTGCCTCCTGGCGATACCGGCTTGATTTGCCAAGACATCCTCCAAAGATTCCAGCCTATGCTTCCCATGATATTCGAACCGCCCGTAGTTTCCTGGATACATTGCGAGATGGAAACTGAGAAATTGAGGATTCAATTTTATGCAACCGATAGATCAATCTCCCACTGTGGTCGCCAATTGTTGATGGGTGAAAATTACTCCTGCCGAATTTGGTAATTTGGGGTGTGATGAGGAATGAATTTAAACCTACAACAAATGCACTGCACGGTGAGTGCTTGTAGATTCGAGAGATCAATCTGTGCAAGTCCGGCCTAAACCAAGAAATGGCCGTTCTGCAGACTTGTTTCTGGTCACAAAGTGAAGGAGATGGGGTTGATCTTAGGGAGGAAGCGAAGAAGGTGTTGAGATTGTGAAGGTGTTGGCTTGCTTATGACTTGTAATGTAAATATGAGCAAGCTTACGGTTGATGCAAGCAAGCTCTGGGTGTTTGAATACGATGTCGTATTAACACTTGGTTTCTGTCGACTGAACTTGTGTTGTTCTGTTGTCTTGGCTTGTTGTTTGAAATAGATGAGAACCTATTTATACAAGTCATTGAGCCTCATTCACGTTTCTCGTGGGAAGTGGAGGTAGTGGAATGATGGAGTGGTGGAGTTGTGTGTCGGGAGCATACGACCGGTCTTGCCCACTTCTCCAGTTCATCTCTAACCGTCCATGACTCCCTAACACGTTCTTGTGATGGCGCGTTGCACGCTGCACGCTGTAAACCGCCAGACCAATACCCCAGTAAGTATCCCCCAGTTTGTGACATGATTGATGTCTGGAATGTGGATCGTGGGTCCACGAAAGATAGCATGTAATCGCTGAATTGAATAACCGTGTTATTCGTAAAGTCGATACTTGTGCAAGATCGTGTGTATTTTATGTGTATCAGATTACGGTGTGGTAAAGTGATGTGTAATGACTGCTCACTAACCAAATAACTCCCGACTGTGGCTGTATAACCAAGCTGGTGAGGTCGGACGGATGAGATGATGTTTGAGACACTCATCTGCGACCGTTGATGAAATTAGGTTTTTAAAGAGGTGCGCAGTTATCACTCTTCACCTTGGTCGAAACCAAGCATGGGAAGGATTTTGAGAAGACCGACCATACATGCGTGTTGGGACGGCATGATGGTGTAGGCGCTCGTATTCCGTTCCCTCATGAAAGCGATCCGGGGCCACTCAATTTGACCCCAGAAAGAGGAGCGGTCGAGATCGGCCATGCAGTAAATCCCTTGCCGCAAAGGAGTTGGAAATCGGCCGTGATTTCCTAGTTTGGGCACGCTGTTTGCGACCAACATTGGTTGGTTTTGGTCGATCACACTACCGTGTAGGTGGTAGGTTGGTGTTCACACCTATACTTGATTATCCCATGAAAACGTGATCTAAGCCATTCAAATCATCCGTGAAGTTGAGCGGTCGAGATCAGTTTAGGATTTGGGAGGTGTAACCGCACGAGTTTGGGCGTGCGTTTTGGGTTGGTCGGGAATGATGAGCCTTGGCCGACCGCATAAGGAGATAGATGGGCCCAAGGTGATCATGCTGGTGTGACCGACCCTTGCTCAATCTAACTGTGACCCTCCATTCGTGTCTGAGAAGATGGACGCGCGCGATGGCTTGAACCCTAATTTTGGCTTTCAAACCCGCGCGACCATGCTCTTTTGGGCTGACGGTTTTGTTGCAACCAACCACGGTTGGCTTTGACCGATTGGTCAAGCGTGTAGGCGGTCACATGGTGATTGTGTCGACATGCTCCGGCCTTTTGAGTCTACATCTACACCCTCCATCTATGCCTCGCGAAGACGGACGGTTGAGACTGCTTTGCGACATATGTAATATGCCGCAAACCCTAATTTAGGTTTTCCGCCCATAATGCTTGGTATGGACGGTTTCTTGGCAAGCAAAGGCCAATGGTCGACCATCATGGGTCGGCCGTGTGTATTCCATACCCGCTTGGGGGTGATGGAATTGATCCGTGGTCATCCAATCATGCTTGCGGAGTTGGATGATCGGGGTTATGGCGATCAGATCATATCCGCAAAGCTAAGGCCGTGTGTATTCCATACCGCTTGGGGGTGATGGAATTGATCTGTGGTCATCCAATCATGCTTGCGGAGTTGGATGATCGCGATCAGATCATATCCCGAGATCGACATACGTCAAGTCCGGATGCTCAATCGGGCTAGTATAACACACCGAGAGGGCTCAATCGGGCTAGTATAACACACCGAGAGGGCTCGGGCTAGTATAACACACCGAGAATCACCGACGGTATTTCGTACATGGATTCATTATAGTGCTTGAGGTTCGTGTTACTCCGTAAGAGTAACACTCGCCGCCATGCCACACCGATAATGGGTACAGAAATACAAGGCCGATATGAAATTCACAGAAGGGATTGTTGCTACATGCTCCAACCTCGGAGGAATTTCATGTATTCACGTAATGGGATTGTTGCTACATGCTCCATTCTTGGTGAATTAAGTGAGGAGTATCCATCACTTACAAACGGCTTTATCTTTTACAAGATGTCAGCGCATGATTTTTCTGGTTACTTACAAATTTAACCTTAAACGAAAATCCACCATCAACACCCTTTTATAGAGCCTGAACCCGAACCACAACTAGATGTAGTTGTATTAAACAAAAAAAATAGATAAGGGTGTGTTGGATACCTTCTTGGTCTGTTGCAGTCTCCTCTTCTTGTGGTTAGCACTTTTGATCCAGATGACCCGCAGTTATTCCGGCTGCTGCTATATGATTCTTCGAGGTGACTAATCTCTTCCATTGTCTGGTTGAAGACTTTAAACTTAGCACTTCTTGGGAGGTAACCCAATATTCATGCGACACGGTAATATCTTTCCTTATCTCTTTTTCTTCAAATGGTAACAGTTTCCCCTTGTTCATGTTTTTAATTTCATCTTTAGAACATTGAGGACAATGTTAGATTTAAGTTTGGGGGTGGGGAAGAAACTTTTTGTTAGATTTTAGTTGCAATAAATAAATGCCAGAACCTAGAAATTTGTGTTTATTAAGGATGGCACTAACCAATCTAAGTGGATGGAAGCATTTTGTTTGTAGGAGTTGAGGAACCAATCTGATTAGATGGAAACATCTAAAGAGTCTATTCATAAAAGCACAGAGCTCAGAGCTCAGGTGTTAGAAAAACAAAACATGGTAGTTTCGCCATATCCTCGTGATGGAAACATCGAAAGAATCCTGATCACTTCTTTTATTTTTCTCTTTACCATTGCTAGGGTGAAATAGTGACTGAGACAACAACAAAAAAAAAAAAAAAAAAAAAAAAATTAGACCAGACCACTAGACCAACCGGAATAAATTCAATAAAGTCGACCACTAGTACCCTTGTATATGCCAGCTGAGTTGACCTATAGTTAGGATTATCGACCACTGGTTCCCTTGTATTTGCCAGTTGGGTTGATATTAGTCAGACCTGTATCTCAGTCCATTAGGATAGGTTCATCTTAGTTAATATCAAAATCATCTTCTCTACATCCATCTTCCTAATCTTTCCATGTGATTGGTTGACTCCGGTTTATGATGTCCAAAAACTATCTGAGTAGAGCTCTGTCACTTTATATGAATTTTAGTATGCTTGAGTGCAAACTCGTGTACAACAATTGGAATTTCGTATCAGGGTACTTCCTCCTATATTCAATGATTGTAGGCCAACCAAGGAGATTATTTAGTGCCTTCCAAGGTTCTGCGTAGATAACTAGGGTCTGGAGTAAAGGTTTTGTGGGTACACCTCTGGTAAACCCTCCGGAGACAACACTCCGCCACTAGGGCCACCTAGGGGTTCAAATGATTTTTATTTTCTAGAATAAATTTGCTCGAGGACTAGCAAATAATAAGTTTGGGGGTATTTGATAGACACATTTTTGCGTCTAATTTGATCTCAATACTATATATTGTTGGCACTCGATTTTGTACTTACTATGGTGTTTTATATGTTTGTAGGCATTTTTGGGAAATAAACATTTTTTGGAAAATTCGGCTCGAAAAGTTGATTTTGGCACCCGGAGGACACGTGTGATTCGGACTCCCAATTTTTGATAAGGGGTATCCAAATTACTAAGGGGTACCCACCTGCTAACCGCACCCCAGATGTTAAAGGCGCCCGTGTTTTGGATCAGGGCACTTCATCCTCTACATTTTGAATTTCACTTTTAAGGAAACTATTGCAGATGTTGGTGAATTTTTGGATCGGAGTTTGGACGTAATATTATTATATTCAATCATTAAATTTGGTTGGGTTGGTCCTGTTAGGACTAAACAGGGTCTAGACGTCTTCTTGGATCGAGTAAATTGGGCTAGATAATCGTTTCTCGACAAAACAAAGATAAAGGATAAACTCAGATTTCCTATATTGATCACGAAGATATTTTGGGCGGATATTTGGTCGGATATTGATTGGTATTGACTTATTACTATAAAACAGGGGATGGTAAAGTTTCTATTTTCGAATAAAGAGGATATTTTCACGTGAAACAAGTAAAACAGGCAAGCAAGTTATTCTCTGGATATTCCATGTTGTATCTGGCAAGTTTTCATGAGGCTGCAGCGTGCTATTCATCTTCAGGGAGGTGTTTTTAACGATTTGGAGTGATTTTTACACATTCAGGCGCGTGAGAAATGGAAGAATCAGGAATTATTCCCTTAACATGCCGTGAAGAATAATATGAGTTATGACGAGATTATTTGGAGTTATGAGGAATTATTCTTAGTCTAAGGTGTATAAATAGGCTTATGGCGTCACATAAAGGGGTATGGAGAGCTTGGGGAGAGTTTAGAGCGTCGATAGGGTGAGAAATCAGAGTTGCAGAGCTCGTCTCTGGTGCTTCCATTGAAGACGAAGAACACGAAGAACAGACAG
Organism: Papaver armeniacum; assembly: GCA_023531295.1. NCBI lineage: Eukaryota > Viridiplantae > Streptophyta > Magnoliopsida > Ranunculales > Papaveraceae > Papaver > Papaver armeniacum. The sequence goes on from JAJJWW010004806.1 coordinate 14,712, forward strand.
CCAAAGACCGTCGTTCTTCAACAGTGTCAACGATAGAGAGTTGTGGGTCGTAGTTAAGGAGGCAGTCATTTTTGAACAGTGCCAGCGACACATCATATATATCGTTCTATGTAACAGTTTGGTTTGTAACAAATATAATTGTTACAAACCCGGTTTTCAATATTCATTCCATTTTCACCTCTTGTAAACACTTTTTGAGCAATGAAAAATTATTTTGAGTGTGTTTCCAATATGCGGAGCTAGAACCCATCACTGGGACAACGGAGGAAGCAACTTTTCATGATTGTGGTAAATGAATTAATTCTTTATATGACTTTTTGCATAGATTTAATTGTTTTATGATTTCTATTAATTATCTGTTATTTTGTCTGATGTCGCATGCTTAGTTTAAATTACTTTTGATGCGTCATGCTTACGACTTACAAATAATGTTTTATGAAATCTATTTTTGGCAAGGAATTAGAGTCACAACTTCTTTTGTTTGAGATATATTGTCTTGAGTTAATGACTGAACCACAAGAATATGAAAAGTAGTGAAATCCTGCGTCCTAGTAACTCTTCATCCTGTGAAAATATTTGTATATATTTTTCTTTTCTTTTCTTTTATTAATTCTTAAAATCAATCTCGTCAAGTCCGAGTGAACGACAACCCTTATTACTACAACATCATTGAAAAATACCATCATGGTCTTATCTTCTCTTTGGAAACTAACTTCTTTGAAGAGGATAAAATCTTACATACCTCAGCGGTTTTTTGAACAAGTTTGAGCTTGTTTGCTAGACGATTTGCTCTTCGTTGAAGTTTATTGACATATCTCATCTTGTGTTTGTACTTGAAACACTTTGAGAGTTCATGACCTTTGAGTGAACAATAAGAGCATGTTAATGGAAAAGATTATTCAGACTCCCGAGATGCGCAAGCTGCTAGACACAGAGTAGAACCTGAAAAATCAGACAGAGAGTTTCCAACAGAAAGGTCAACTTTTTCTTCCATATTGATTGTATCTCCTTCTGAAAGAATATCAAGATTTATGTATGTATTGCTACAATTATCAAAATCAATATCTTCACAAATAAGCGCAACACTTGATTTTTCGTCTTCATTGGAATCATAGTAATCAGACAATTCACCAAGAGTTGCAGCAAGACCTTTGTTCCAGTGTATTTTTTACACGGTTTGGACACTCATTTGAAAAATGACCAAAACCTTTACACTTAAAGCATTGTGGCATATCCTTTTCATCACCTCATCAACATCCCTATTTTTAGGAGGAATGCGATTGTGAGGTTTAATTTATGATCCGGGGTTTGTCTCTCGGAGAACGTTTACTTCTCTTCAATAGAAGATCTCTAAACTGTCTTGTGATCAAAGAGATCGACTTGTCAAGATCTTCATATGATGAATCATCCTCAGAAAAATCATCCTCAGAGACATAAACACTTTTAATTTTGTCAAGTAATTTAGTGTTCTTTTGTGCTTTGTAGGCAACATCCTTTCCGATTTTGGATGAATGCTCATGATCAAAGATCTTTAGCTTTCCAACCAACGTGTTTATGGAGAGATCATCAAGGTTATTTCCTTCAACGATGGCATGCTTCTTAGAATCGTATCTAGATGGCGCGATCTCGAGAATTTCATCACAATATCCTTTTCAGAATAGTCTTACCCAATGCAAAGGATGCATTAACAATTTCGGACACTTTGTGATTAAAATCATCAAATGAATCTTCATCTCATCATACGAAGGTTTTCCCAATCGGAATTTAGGTTTTGAAGCCTAGCTTTCTTTTCACCGGTATTCCCTTCGAATATCGTTTCTAAGATATCCCAAGCATCTTTAGACCGAGTGCACATAATCACATAGTCTTAAGATCCGGGGTAATGGCATGTATGATGGCATTCAAACTGTCGGAGTTTTGCTTTGCAACAAGTATCTCGGCAGCGTCATATGCACCAATATCCTTTGGAACGGTTGCATTTCCTATTGCCACAACGGGAGCATCATAGCCATTAACTACATAAACCCATGATTGAAAATCACGCGCTTGAAGAAAGGAACGCATAGAAATTTTCCACCACAAGTAATTAGAGTCATCGAAGACTGGTGGTACGTTAAGACCGGGTGGTACATTTATAGAGATAATACTTCTGTCCATATCATATCGCTACAAACACAGACTTATGAGGTCATTAATGTGTTTGCTTGCTCTGATACCAATTGAAAATGCGGGGGTCTAACAACCACACCCAACAATTCGTTTGGAAATCTGAGAGGACTTACTCCAATATACTTTCTATAGAATCAACTAGACAGTCAGACTCAATCAAGAGTAAAGTATATCAAAGAGTTTAGTATCTCTAACTCTTAATTCAATCCACAATTAGCAAATAGAAATCTGCGAGCCTGATTGAATATAAGAGGAGTAACTTGAACGGTACCAAAGACCAATGTTCAAGTGTCAATCAATTTAAATCAATAACCCAAGGTCGGATATTCTAATTGATTGATCCTAACGCACAACATGTGATATTTCAATTATATAACAAAATATAATGCGGAAAATAAATAACACAGACACCAGAATTTTGTTAACGAGTAAAACCGGAAATGCAGAAAAACCCCGGGACCTAGTCCAGTTTGAACACCACACTGTATTAAGCCGCTACAGACTCTAGCCTACTACCAATTAACTTCGGACTGAACTGTAGTTGAACCCTAATCAATCTCACACAGATTCAAGGTACATTTGTATTCCTTACGTCTCTGAGCCCTGCAAGATACTACGACTTGATTCCCTTAGTTGATCTCACCCACAACCAAGAGTTGCTACGAACCAAAGTCGAAGACTTGATAAACAAATCTGTCTCACACAGAAAAGTCGATAGATTGAATAAATCTGTCTCCCACATAAATACCCAAGAGATTTTTGTTTCGTCTTTTGATAAATCAAGGTGAACAGGAACCAATTGATAATCCGGACTTATATTCCCGAAGAACAACCTAGTATTATCAATCACCTCACAATAATCTTAATCGACTAGCGAAACAAGATATTTTGGAATCAAAAACGATGAGACGAAGATGTTTGTGATTACTTTTATCTTGCCTATCGGAGAAATTAATCTCGAGTAAATTATTTCAATTGTACTCAATACGATAGAATCGGGCAAGATAAGAACACGCAACTACAAATAGAATAGTTGGGCCTAGCTTCACAATCCCAAAGAAGTCTTTGAAGTCGTTAACCTACAAGTTTTTGAAGAAACCTAAGGTTAAAGGAGAATTGACTCTAGTTTATGCAATTAGTAACACACAAGAGGTGTGGGGATTAGGTTTCCTAGTTGCTAGAGTTCTCCTTTATATAGTTTTCAAATCAGGGTTTGCAATCCAAGTTACCTTGGTAACAAAGCATTCAATATTCACCGTTAGATGAAAAACCTGATTCAACCAAGCTAATATCTTTCAACTGTTAGATCGAACTTAGCTTGTTACACACAAATGAAATGTACCCTCATTTAGGTTTATGTAACCGTACCCAAACGTGTACACCATGTCGGCTCACAAATAGTTAAGCAAGGTTAGCCATATGATGACTCTCATATCAACCTTATTCATCTTAACCATAACTAGTTCAAATGACTCAAATGAAACTAGTTAAAGAGTTGTTCAATTGCTATATTCTCATAGAATTATACAAGAACAAAATTGAAGCAAAATCGGTTTGATTCACTTGAATCAATCATGAACATTATAGCCACGGTTTTCAAAGATTGCATTCCTTATCATATAAATATTTATGTTCATGTTCATAACCGATTTTAGAACTTTAACCTTCAAGTATGCAAACGTGTACGCATACTTGAAATACCCGGACCAAGATTGGATTTAGTACGCAAACGGCACGCGAACTTTCAATCCCAAAGCCAGAAATTCTCGGATGTAACCGACGCCAAGACATAAACGGCACGCGTACTTAGGTTCCTAGATTTCTCAAACCAACAGGTACGCAAACCGGTGCACATACTATTGTTCCCGGACATGGATTACATATGTGGAAGAGTGCACAACATGACATATCCAATAATGGTTAAGTATTCTAAACTCTTATTTCAATCATTGAATCTTTCTTAGAGGATGACAATAGCCATTTTCACACACTATTAGCATCAAAGCAATTTTCAAGATATTGAAATAACCATAACGAAACATTCGAAGACTACACCAAATGATTGTATCACACAAACCATGTAAGATGTTACTCGGCAATTTTCACATGATATTAGATGAACTTGTTCTAAGTTAAAGCATTCCAACACATATTTCGAGAAATATGTAAGCGAGATAAACTCAGCTCGAAATCTCAAATGTTATATAGAAAACTATATCGTAATACGACTTATGTCTCAATATAGGAGATTGAGTAGAAATAGACATTCTAAGTGATAGATGAGTTTCAGTCTCCACATACCTTTTGTCGATGAAGTTCCACAAGCTTCACTTAGTAGTTATTCGTCTTCAAATGATGAACGTTGTGAAGTCTAAGCTCAACTACACAATCTATGTCCTAGACCGAGATATCTATAAATAGGCTAGAAATCAAGACTTATAATTTTTATCACTAACATTTGAGACATGCTTGAGATAGCAATGCATGCGAGTTCGCCGAAAGTGCTATAACACTAAACACCTGTTTCATAGTGTGGATGGCCTTGCATAGGAGGTTGAAGACTATGTACAAGCTACTTTCTTGGGTTTGGATGTTGACCCAGTGTGTGTCTTATGTAATATGATGCTTGAAGATGATTTTCACTTGCTTTTTAAGTGTAATTATGTTGTTTTTTTTAATGTGATAAGTTGTTGCCTCTATTGGGTCTCAGTATAGCTCCTTTCTCTGACTGAGACGATCAAGTTAAGTGGTGATTGTTCAGCTCAGTGGTAACAAGTCAGTTGGCACATTGATAAGCTAGCCTTCAATGCCTGCATATACCATGTTTGGGGAGAGAGAAACTAAAGAATTTTTACTCATCGTTCTCTCCATCATGAGCTGCTTCTTCAAAACATATTGTATGATGTCGTGCAAGTTAAACTCGTTGAAATCGTTATGATTGATAATAATGAGAATAGGAACCTTGCTAGTGCTGGGATGTAGACCACACTTCATTTACTTGTTCCGATTGCTACCACTTGGATCAAACCTTCTCCTAGTGAGGTTACAGGTCAATACTGTGATGGTTCTGCAAGAGGATATGATGCTGGGTTTGGTGCCATTATTAGAGTGGAGGATGGTGAACCTATTGGTGTTGTGATTGGCGTTCGGTCCTCGGGTTCTATTACCCTACATGAGCTTCAAGGTGTTGAGGCTGGTCTCAAGCTTGTAGTGTTGAAGGGATGCTTGAAAGTTTCACTCCGCACCGATTCAAAGATTGTGGTGACGTTCCATACCAAAGCTGATATTAAACCTCCTTGGCCTTGTTATTTTGTATGGGAATCGATTTTTACGTCTTCGTGAGAAGTTCCTAGCTTGTTCTATTGTGCATACTTAATAGGAGGCTAACAAAGTCAGCTGATTTACTAGCTGACTACTATCTATCGTGGATTTTGAAAAAATTGTTCCCTGAGTCATTTTCTTAGGAGCTAACGAAGATAATTGTAGATGATGCCAAGGGCAAGGTGTATTATAGGTCTAGTTGAGTTGTGAGGCAGTTTCTTTGCTTGTGTTGTGTTGTGTTGATCTCTCTGTTGGAGAGGGTTTGCTGTTTTTTGTTTCTTTTTTGATTTTTTTCCTTTTACTGTTGGTTGGGGTCTTCTTAACCCATCTTATTTCCAGAAAACAAAACAAAAAAAAAATATTCTAAAGAATTTGAGTTGAACTTGTATTACGTTATTCTTATCAACAATCAACAAGTCAGGTTGGCCGAGTGGTCTAAGGCGCCAGACTCAAGTTCTGGTCTTCGAGAGAGGGCGTGGGTTCAAATCCCACATCTGACAGTATATATATTTTTGCCAAAAATAAAAAATCCTCAACTTTTAAGGCTATGCTCATTGATGCAATTCAGAATACACTTTCAAGTTTGTATGCCAAATTGAAGTCAGTAATTTTATACAGATGTGGATGACCTGACAATGTAGGGACTTTTACGGACTGCTACTTCGTGTCTACTAATTATCACTTTACCTACTAATTGGGAGGAAGAAGTAAATACACTGAGAATGCTTCTTTTTCAACAAAATCCATCTATGTTGTGCTGTAGCGCCCAAAATCCGAATAGTGTTTATGCTATGTGTGCCGCGGGCAACGAAATCTAGTATTGCCAAATTCAAAAGCATTTAGACCCGACTCTCTAAAAGCTTGGAACTCCTGTACAGCAAAATAATATTCAAACCAATCGGAATTCAACCGATACATACCTCAGATGCTGAATCAATTTTTATTCTCAATTCCGAGTTTGACACTAAAATTTTTTATCCCAGAGAGTGTGACACAATGTCCAAAATTCAAATTTTTGGATTTGTCTTTGTAGCAGATGAGAGGATTTTGTGCGCCATACATCTCTATTGTGATCGGGACAGAGAATTTTTGTTCAGTCATATTTTATTCATGTGCAACGTAACTTTAGTTCACCGTATATGTGCAGTAAAAAAACAATCACTCACACGCATCAAAAGTTTTTTCACAAAATTGGTTAAAAAGACCAAAATCAAAATTTCCTGGGTGAAAAGGACAGTCAGATTTAGATACTGTTTAAATGGACAAAAATTTAAAAATAGGCAGGATGTAACCAGTTTTCATCCTGGGGTCCATTTTCAAATAGTTTTTCTTATTTTTATTTTACACAGGATGCATCCAGTTTCATCCTTGCTATTTTTAAGTTTAAGCCAGGATGAATCCAGTTTCATCCTTGCTATTTTTTTTGTCCATTTCACCCATAAAATTTTTTACTCGTCCTTTTGAACCGTGTTTTAATTTTTTTTTGGACAAATGACCCATTTTCCGAAGTTTTTTTCATGTTCAATCTAGATCACTCTTTCCGGTACGGGTAATAATTAAAATCCCCAAGTACACCGGAAAGAAAATCCACGGTCTTTCCTATAATAAAAAGTATATCTTACTTTCCTATAAAGAAAGAGAATACATTTTTGGTTAATAGACATGTAAGGAAAGATTTTTTTAGCCGGAAAATTAAAGAAAGATTTAAAAGATTTTGTTCCCAATATATAAAAGGAAACCAGAGGAAAAAAAACCTAATTTGATTGGGGGCCAACAAATTTTATTTGCACCCCAAAATTACCAGGGGCCTATTAACCCGACTATGAAAATACTATTTTACCTTTACCTAAAACTAAACATTAAAAATCAGTTAACCTTAATTAGGCTTCTCTTCTTCATGTTCCTCTCCTCCCCGTTCTCTTCTCCACCACCACCATTAACGACTATTTTGAAGTTTTTTTTTTCTTCAACCGATTCATCGCGTAATCGTCGCCAAAAATCAAAACCTAAGAAAGCTATGGCTCCAATTAGAAGGTATATGAACTTAAACCCACCTTGTATTCGTTAGTATCGAAATTTCAAGTGTAAGAGTCGTTAGTATCGAAATGAAAACCCTAACGACTTTTCATTTGCATGCATATTCTATGAAAAATCGTTAGTGTATTAGGATGAAGATGACGACCCTAATTCTGCTACTTCAACATTTTTTGCCCTAGAATAGAGTCGTTACCGTATTAGGTTGAAAATGAAGACCCTGTTTTGACGACCCTTTGTTATTTGTTAACGACTCTAGGTGAACATTATAAATGGTTGGTTAGGGTCGTCAGTATATGAGAATATTTTAATTTAATTTTCGAGGTTTCAATCCTATATTTCATAATTCACTATCTCTCTGTATTGTAATTCCGGTAATTAAACTTGTTTGGCTGGATTCCCTTTTGTTGGCCTCTTTAGTGGCATAGCGTTAATGCGGAAGAGTGGTTAGAAATTGTACAAACTACCGATAAGATGATAAATGCAAGTATTTCTTATGGTGGAAATTTCTAAGGAACCCAAGTTTGGTTCCTCTCTTTTTCAAGAACCCATCATTAAAAGTGTATATATTTCTAGCCCAAAAAGTATAATCTACGGTTGAAAATAAGAGTTTTAGGCTGAGTTATGATTTTCAATTTCTTAGATGGACTAGTTTAACCTTTTATCAGATAGGTATTATTAAAAAAAAAAATCTAAATATAATTTCTTTAATAAAGAGTCATCAGTCTGTGCGTTTTTCGTGGGTGATTTTGGAGGGCGGAAGTTTCTACTTTTTCTCTTTCTTTTTAAGATATTCACCTTCATTATGGTTACCTTTTTTTTCTCCCTGTTCTATTCTTCAGGTTCCGCTCTCTTCTCTTCTTTTTTTTCACAGTAGAAACCCTTTTCCCTCTCCCTGTTTTATTCCTCGGTTTCTATTTCCATCTTTTTTTCTTTTTCACAGTAAAAAATGCCAACGTTGGACCTTGTTAATGGTCTTAACAGGCGAATAAGAAGTTGATAGCAACCTTTATGTGTTTACTACATAATTGCTTTATAGCATGTTTTGCTCCATTGGAGTGACTACTTCGAGTCCTGCTAATCGTATGGAGAAAATAATTGTTACCTGAAGCGTTAGTTGTCACCTATCATCATCGTTCATCGACTAAAGTAGTAAGGGATCAGAGATAAGCTCCCGATGTGTTACCCTACCTGGGGAGGTAGATCAAGGTACAGTCAAAAGATGCAATACCAATGTCTTTGTGGACATTACTTCAATTTTTTGCTTGGGTAGCCTTGTGAAAAATTAGCTTGAACAATCCTCGTGAAGAATTAGCTTGATCAATCCTCGTGAAGAATTAGCTGTATCAACATTGAAATTTAATTAAAGTGATCAAAATTTTATTTTTCACCTTGTATATGGATGATAAGTAGATTTTTCACATCATATATTTGGATGATAATTTGGTCTTTCACCCAAGGATGATAATTTGATTTTTCACCTTATATATTTGGATGATAATTTGGCCTATCACCTTATATATGTACACAATTTTGATCCTTTCATTTTTATATAAAGATGATAATTTGATTTTTCACCTTATAACTTGTACTTTCATCCCTGTTGCGGTAACGAAGAGGACGATCCCAGTGTCAATATGAACTCTTTTTGCTATAATGGCAAACGTTTATAATTCCGATTTTTATCGGTGTTCATGTGAAAACTCCGAATTTGCTTAAAGTTGATAATTGTAATTTTCACACATGATCAAACATGAAAACCTTGAATTTCCTCAAGAGTAATTTGTTACAGCTAGAATTTTCACCAAATCTCATGAGATGCTTAATTTAATTTCATATAATGACGCTTTCCTTTATTATTTTTGTCCACATGATGGATGTGACCAGTGGAGGATGGTGTTGAATCTTTTGTTTGTACACGCCATCAAACGTCAGTACAAATCAAACTAAAGATGGGTATGTGAAAACTTGATTCATCACAATTTACGTTGGTATGAAAAGCAAAAAAGTAAACAAATTCGTCAATATTTATCTTCCGTTTGAAAACTTAATTTGATTTACCTAAACTAATTAGGAGAGATAAACAATGAAGAGTAATTCTAGCAATATTCATATGTTCTGTTTAAAAACTTAATTTGACTTCGATAAAGCCGTAGAAAATAATTGGCGTGGTAAGCGATGATAAGCACAATAATAGGTGAGCTTGATTTTTGGGATTTTCCTAAATTTTTGATTTTTTTTTTTTTTTTTTTTTTATTCTTAGACCAAAACTAGATAATTACTAATATAAAGATAATTACTATAGTAAAAGGTCAGTATAATAAAATTAGTAAATCTAAATCTAATTTTGGGTTTCTAATATAGGGTATCTTAATGGTGGGCTACTGATATAAAAAATTCGAAAATTGGGCTAGCCATATTTTTCCCCATTTCTTATGACCCAGCAAGCCTTAATTTCCCGTAATATTTCTTTATGTTTTAGTATACTATCATGAGAAGTTACAATAATGGAACTACATTACTGAAATTGGTGAACGTGTTAATTTCCCATGGGTTCTCATTGGCGACCTTAACAAATTTGTTGGTTTGTTCATTGAGTTGGATGATGTAGCGCGCGCTTGATGATATGTCGGGCGATCGTGCCACAGACGCGGAGTTGTTGGGAAGATCGCTGGAGTTGAAAGAAGATCGCCCATTGCTTTTCTCTCTCCCAAACCAGGTTATTATATTTAAGATTTATTTTTTATTATTATATAAATAATCCGTGGGACCAAACTCTGGTTAGCTTATATAAATAAAATTATCCGTGGGACCCAACTCTTATTATTTTATAGTAGCACCCAACTCTTATTAGTTTATATTAATAAAATTAATAATGGGACCCAAAAACATATCAGATTTGTTCATGTTTCCTTGTTTCCCATAGTGCAGAATGTAGTTTGTTCATCCACGTGGCTCAACAAATTTTTGTTTTTGTTCATTGCCATAGAAACCGCCCTAAAGAACTAACCAAAAATAGGGAGGGTAGGGGGAGGGTGGGGACCACCCCAAAGCTCTACTTAGATCAGTAGGAAATTAACCAAAAATAGGGGGAGGGGCGGGGACCACCCCGAAGCTCTACTTAGCTCCGGCCCTGATATCAAGGGTCACGATAGAAATACTAACTTCTACTATGAATAGGAAAAGGCATTTCAAAAAAAAAAAAAAAAATCGTATCAATTCCCTTAAATTGAACAATGGCCAATGGCCAATTTCAGGATTTGCCTTTGTACATGAATTCAACCGCAGAGAGAGACGAGTAGTTTAAATTTACGTTGGAGAGAAAAAATGAATTATTTTTTGGTTATATATCCGAATCAAATACGCATGACTCACTAGAATTTTGTGCGCCCTACACCTCTATTATGATCGGGAGAGAGAATTTTAGTTCGGTCATATTTTAGTCATGTACACCATAACTAGCATTACTTTAGTTCGTCGTATATGTGCAATAAAAAACGCCGCTCACACACAAGTCGCTTCAAAAGTTTTTTTTTGTAGATCACTATTTTTGATACAGCCATGCGGTAATAAAATCCATAATATAGATAGATGCCGGAAAGGAAATCCATGGTCATTTCCTATAATAACAAGGATCTTATTTTCATATAAAGAAATAGAAAAATATTTCTGGTTAATAGACATTTAAGGAAAGATTTTTTTTTTTGGGGAACTTTTTCTGTAGCCCAATTGCTATTTTTCTTATATTAGAAACCCGTCATTAAAAACCTATATATGTACAACCCAAATTAAGATTTGATTACAATTCTAACCTTCTATTTGAATTAATAACGTAGCATTAATTATTTTTTCACCTATTTAAAACAGCTGTATAATATATCTTTATAACAAAGTAATCGCCGTTTTTACCTCGTTATTAATAACGCATTTTTTGACTCCGCCAAAACCCTCCTACTTTGACTCTGTCAAAACCCTAGCTTCTTCTCAGTTCAAAAGGTATTTATCACCCTTGTTCATCGTTGATTATTTAGATTGAAAATCTACAACTGGGCAAGAAGTTTCTTCATGTTTTTTCACTCTTCAAAAAGTATCCATTTATCACCACTGTTGTGAGCACGAGAATCGGGTTTGGCTTCCACGTGATCACAAACAATCTTTACATAAGTTGAATACACGCACTGAGGTAGGAGGAGTATGGAATAAGCATAGATTTAAGATAAATCATAGATTCCAAACCCTCTAGTTTGTCATGATCTCATTATCATCTTAGGGGATCCAGATAGATCGGGAATACGAGTATGTAAATGAAATTAGCGGTGCAAAAGGTGAAAGAGACAACGATATACGTGGTTCAAAGACTAAAGCCTACGTCCCACGGGTCTAAGGGGATACATTATAAAATAAATGGTTACAAAGATGATCACAAGATCTTGTGATCATCGAACATATGAGCTTAAAACTCACTTACTTCTCCCTATTCTCTCTCCCTTCGTTTTTCGATCCCCTCCTCGGTGGGAGGGGGATACATATTTATAGTTAAACTTGGTGGGTCCTACTGACAATGAGCTGTTGAGATCTTATCTTCTTGTGTTCTGTGCATTGTACGCGGGCTTGAATATTATCCTGCGGGGCGTGGTCCGCGGATTTCTATGTCATTCCGCGGCTTCGACTATATCACGATTCATCACGCTGACCAGCCCTTGTTTCCATCGCTGGTCGTTCGACACGTATTCTCTGAGCTACATTAAATGCGGGTGGTTGGAGCGTCCCGATCCACGCCTGGGTGGTGTCATCCTCTTGTCATGTCCATGTCGGTTGGACTACCTCGACCGTTGATTACGTCTTACCTCGTGATGGGTTAAGGCCATCCTTGGGTGCTACGCGGGACTCATCTATCTTGGGTCCCCCTTTATTTCCGACCGTTGGTCTCGACAGATGGCACGTTATCTGAGTGCCACGGATACCCCTATGTGTCATCCTGTGAGTGATGTCATCCACGTGGACCCCGTTAGCGCACGTGGCAATGGAGATAAATTAGTGTACTTACAATTTGCCCCTCTTCTTGCGATCAAGGCGTTTGGGTTTTGTTGGAAGAAGAACCGTGTGGTGCGTTTTTATCTCCCTCATAACTTCTCTTAAAAGGTGCTACCTCGCATTTATTGTGCACGTTTCCCACGTCCGGCCATAACTGCTCTTTGGGTAGTGGACAGTTCCTTCTGGTTCTATATAAAGAGGAGTGAGAGAATGTGACTTTAATTCACATTCTCTGTTTTATTCTTTGTTCTTGTCTTCATCTTCTTAACTTCCTCTGACACCATCGCTTCTTCTATCTGCTGCTTCGCTACCGTGATTGTCGTGGTTCTTCTTCCGTGGTTATTACTTGTCGCTGTTGATTGATTCTTCGTGATTCAGGTATGACCTTTTATTCCGTTTAATCGCCTTGCTTAAGCTTGTCAAGTTTCTGATTTTCTGGTGGTGATTTGATGATGAGTTTTAAATTTAAATGTACCCTGGGTTTTGAGAATCGACGCTACCGAGTTGGGTGCTCCATTGGTCATGCTTAGATTTTATTTCTTCTTTTGAGTTCGGATAATGATCCGAGAGTTTAGGCAATTTGTTAGATGAATTTTAGGTTTTCTTCTTTTGCACTAATGTTCTTGAGATTTTCTCGATTTTTGATCTTCTCTCGCCTCGATTTGAGTTCCTATTCGTGTTTGTGCCTTGCAGACATGTCCGACCATCCGCGGTCCCTTATCGACTCCTCCGTCAAGTCCTCATCGATCTCCCAGGAGTGATCCTAATGTAAGGGGTGGAGCTTCACCCCCACATACTCAGGGTAATCTTCGGGATGGACGAACATCCTCATCCTCCGGCCAAAGACCTTCACTTAGAAGGGGAGATCCTCCGCAGGGATCTAGGTATGCCGCGACTGCTCTAGAGGTGAGTCTCCTAAGAAGCACTCCTAATCCTCGCAATGAACCTTTGGATGTGCAGCCCCCCTCCGCACTCGGCCTCCAACGCGGACTAACCCATCCGTGCCTGGTTCTAGTAAGTCGACTAAAACTCTTACTTCGAAGAGAAAGGCTACGGAGATAGAGTCTTCGGGGGAAACTTAGTTCCTCCTAAGAGGAAGGTCCGGGTTCTCGTGGAGGATCTTTGCGGAAGAAGGTTTCGAGGATGACTCTACCGTTACTTTCCGTCCTTTATCTCTGGGTAATAAGAAGTTTACCTTTCGACACATTGATCTCGAGGCCTTCAAGGTAAAGCATGGTCTTCAGCATTTTCAGGTTCGTTTTTATGCCGCTGATAAAGACATAACTTATGAGATGGTTACCAATTATAAGTACGATGCCTTTCATTTCCGACAACCGTGGGTGCTTTCGAGGCTGGTTTGATGTTACCCTTGTATAGAGCTGGTGATGATTTCTACTATCGGGTTTGTCTAGCCGCGATCTTCGCCAAGAAAAGTCATAATCGCGGGTGCAACAGTTGACAGAAACTATCTTCGCCATCTTCGTGAATGCTACCTTCGTAGTAAGGGGAAAACGATGATGACTTGCTATGCCCCTAGATTAGAAAAGGAGAAAGGGTGGTATACTCCCGAGAATTTCAACAGATCCTTTGGAGATTATGTTAACCGGAATACTCGTAAGCCGTGGTCCGTGAGTCTACGGAACATTACTTCGTTAAGGGGAAGTTCGCCTTTTGAGCGAGGTAAGTGATTCCAAGATGGCGAGGATTCCCGGTGCCGAAGGTCTTCCTATTCTGGCGAGGGAGAGAATCAAGCGTGATCATGACTACGAGTGGTCTGCCTTTGTTCTTGAAGTTGTGGGCCGTGGCCTATGGTTGGGTCCCTGGTCCCCGTGGTTGGCGACCAATCTGTTGATGTCTTCCTCGCGAAGCTTCTCCCCGCCTCGTTACGCGCATTCGCTTCTCGGCGGATGAGTTTTTCTTTGGTATGGATTTTGTTTATAGCCGTGATGTTGATGATGCGAGAAGATGAAGATGTCCCTGATGCTCTGTTCCTCCGCGGAATACCGATGTTGTTAAGGTGCGTTGTTTGTTTTCTTCATATGTGTGCCCTACGTTTTCTTAAATAATGTTAATTATGCCAAGGAAAGGTGATGCCAACAGTGCTTTTATCATTATGTGTTGTAGGTGTGTGAGGTAAGAAGATTAATCCCAAGCAATCATCGAATTCTCCCACCGAGGGTTCCTCTCATTTCGAGGATGTAAATAGTCCCGTGTGTGGTGATGAGGACTCTTCGATAGGGAAGAGCGGGTGAGACTTCTCACTTTGTCAAGAAGGTGACGGTGATCGGGCGATTGATTATGGTGGAGGTGATGATCCGGCCACTTTGGTGGTGGTCGGGGTGATCCGACTATTGGTGATGGTCGGGGGTGATCCCGGCTATTGGTGGTGGTCAAGGTGACCCGACCATTGGTGGTGGTCAAGGTGATTCGGCCTTTGGTGGTGGTCAAGGTGACTTGGACCATTGGGGGTGGTCGAGGTGATTCGGCCCCTTTGGTGGTGGTCAAGGCGACCCGAGCCATTGAGGGTGGTCAAGGTGATTCGACCTTTGGTGGTGGTCAAGGTGACCCGACCATTGGGGTGGTCGAGGTGATTCGGCCACTGGTGGTGGTCAAAGCGACCCGACCATTGAGGGTGGTCAAGGTGATTCGCCACCGGTGGTGGTAACTTGTCTATTGGTGGTGGTGGAAATCATGCGGGGGTTACTCGATCCGGTGTGAATGTTATAGATAAAGGTAAGGGACTTGTTCTTAGTAGTGGTGACAAGGATGGGGGTGGTTGTTATGAGTTCTCGTTTGGTAAGGTTTTGTCCTGGGGAAACAGTCATTTGACATGTCCACGGTTATGGGGCTTGTTTCGGACTTCACTCTACTTCACGGTGGTGATGATTGGAGTGTTCTCGAGGATAGTCTGCGTTGGTGACCCATCCGCGTGTCCGATCTTGGGGTTTTGGTAGTGCCCTCCGAGGGTTTCTTTGGTACCTCCTCCACCTGTTGGTGGGGCCTTGGTGCAAGGTAATGTTGGTCTTGCTCATGGTGGGAATACCTCGGACTCCCCCTTAGATGATTTCTCGCAATCCTTAGCTGCGGATGGCGATGATGTTTGTTTTTGGCGTGGCTGTGAAAGAAGAACTTGCTGGTAGTTCCTCATCCTCGCCCCCGTGATTGAAGGAGAAAAGAGTTCGGATGCTTTTACTCGGAGGTCCATGGAGTTAACCCACGAGGAGGCGGTAGATCGAGGATGGGGTAAAAATCTCGTAGCCGGCGGGCTTGACCTTGTAGTGGATCCTCCCCCTCCGTTGTTTCGACATGATGGCTATTGCCGATGGGTATCAATACGGATTACCCCCAGCCAGCGGTTATTGGAGGTTTGTCCCGTTCTTTTTATCCCCGACTTCTTTCGAATGTGATGTGAGCTAACTTCCCTCATTTTTTGATAGATGATGAGAAGTGAGTATTGTAACCACCAACTTCTGGGCTCTTTAGGGCCAAATCTACGAAGCTAGAGGGGAAGCTTCGACATTGTGAAGAGACGCTTTCAAGTGTCGAGGCTTCGTATATCGCTAAGGATGAAGAAATAACCGAGCTAAAGAGTTTGCTTAAACGTAAGGAGCAAAGACAGGGCACGGAAGAGGCTTTCACTACGTTCTCGAGTTGGCTCACAGTTAAGGCCAAGTTAGCATTCTTGAGGAAAATTCCTCATCCATTTAGTCTGCGCTCCCTCTTCTTTGGTAGTTTCTGCTCCTTATTTATTCCGAAGTTTTCTCTTTCTTCCCTCCTCCATTTGTACTATCTTCAAAAGTGGGTGGAGTCCCCAACTGTTGTGGCGGAGTGAGAGGACTCGTCAAAAGGGGCGCATTCTTGAGTTGGTTGAAAAACTCAAGAGTGAGTCGGTTAAATGGAATGCCCGCGCGGATATTCATAACGCGATGGTCAAGAATGGCGTAAGAAAAATATTGCTTGGTAGATTTGCAAAATCGAAATAACCATGACCGCCACTTGTTTAACGGGGCCCTTTTATGGCGCGCGGGACAATCTTGAGCAAGCCGCGGGCATATTTCTTCCTTAGAAATTAGACTTAATGTTGGAAGGCGAGCTGCGGCAAGCGCGGTCTTCGCATCCCTCGGATGTGCGGACTTATATGCGGCGTTTATCCAAAGAGAGAGACGATGCTAGGGCAGAATGTAGTGCTCTCGGTGAGTGCTGTCCGCGTCTCGAGCGATGTGGCTCGTCGGGTTGAACGTGAGAGAGACTTAGAGGTGACTATGTATCGTCTCAACAAGGGATTGGAATTGAAGAATGATGAGGTTAATCGACATCGTCATTCGGGGCTCGATCTTGAGAAATGACCCGAGCGCCAAGTCGGTATGCTCATGTCACCGCTTTGGTAGATTATGATAAGTTGTCAAATGAATATGATTATGCTTTGCGAGGGATTCCGCGGTTGATCATTGTGAAGGTATACGTCTTCGTCATCGAGTGTGCTTTGAATTGTATCTGCTATAACTCACATTTTCTTTTATTGTTCGCAGAGCTCAAGTACAACTTAAGCGCAGATGGAAAGTTTTCGAAGCTCGAGGCTAAGGTAGTTCAACCGAGGGTCAAGTTAGCTACCATCGTGGTCCAGCCTCGTCTCGGGACGAAATCTTGAAACAAGCTAATCAAAGGATAGACCAGCTTTGTACTTCCTTAAATCGGCCGAGATGAGGAGCGTAGCCATAGGTCTAATGGCCCGCAAACAATCGGTCAAGAGATTAATAAGATTCTTGGTGAGATTGAGTGGACCTTAAGAAAAACCATGGGTTAACCAAGAATTATACTCGCGTCCCGCACCCGCACTCCCATCAAGTTCTTCCGGGCCCTCCTCGGGTGGTAGCGTTCCTTCATATTTGAAGGATAAACTCTGGGATAACACTCCCTTTCGAAGCAAACCGTAGTTAGTATGCTAGGGATTGATCTCGGTTGCTTATCCTTTTTTGGCGTTTTTGTTATTTTTACTGTTGGGCTTGTAATCAACGCATGTATTAGATCAAACTTTGGTGTTTAAATCGATATTGAATTTTGTTGAACTTATGTCTATCATCTTTAACTATAATGGAAAATTCGTAGTTATTGTAACAGCGGATATCAATCTTTGAGTTTGATAAAGTGTATTGTTCATGCAACTCCGTAGGTTGGTATCCTAGGAATCGTCTTGTGACCTTGCACCCGGTCCGGCCTAACTCCTTGGCCGGAGGATCACCGGACGGTGGGGTCTGGCCGACGTTTAAAGATATACTCCATTAATGTTCGCGGCTTGTAATATTGCACGGATATCTCATTACGTAAGAAGTCGCCTCCTGGTCATACACTTATAGACATTTACGGAGGAGTTCGAGAGATCGCATGTGTATGCTCCGATATATTGCGTGTGTGTGTTTTTGCACGGGATATTGCCGGTATATTGTAGTGGGTGTGATCCATGCTTTGTGCAGGATAGCCCTCTTGTTAAGTATAGCGTCAATTCTAATAATAGTAATTGTACAACAATGTACGTGGTTCGGCCTTAAGGCCTACATCCACGGGTAACAATTGCATCAATATTTTATTATGAGGTGACATGGTTTTCAACGTACATTGTGTAAGTAGTATATACATGTGGTTCATATGATGTGTTGTATGTAGGTTGTGGGTTTTGAATAAATTGAAATGTGCGTGGGTAATGAACGGATATGATATTCGAAAATGAAAACTTGGTATTGATTGAAAAATTAAGCGCGTTATTTCCTTTGTCGAGAGATAGAAACATGTGGATTAGCAGGTCCATTTTCTTCTTCTGAAATGCGCACGCAGGTGATTGATTATGGGTAGTATGGTTTGAGGTATTTGGCATTCCACGGGTGCATGAGGATTTCCCCTTTCATATTACGCAGATAGTAAGAGCCATTTCTGCGATGTCGTGTATTATGTAGGGTCCTCCCCAAGTTGGTGCTAATGTTCCCCACTTTTTTTCTCATTGTATTGGGGAATGGTCCTCAACACACCTCGCCCTTCTACAAAATTCCTAAATTTCACTTTCTTGTTATATTCTCTGGCCAGCCTGCGTTGGTAGTTTTCCATTCTTTGCAGTGCTGCTTCTCTTCTTTCTTCGAGGTCGTCGAGCCTTTCCAACATCATGTCCGTGGTGAGATTCTTTTCCCAGGTTCTGTCTTTGTAGTTGGAAGTAGAATTTCCCGGAGGATGACTGTGACTCCGTAGGTGAGTAGAAATGGGGATTCTCCAGAGCTGGCCGATCTTCGAGTTGTCCTATATGCCCATAGAACGTTATGCGACTGTTCACACCATCGTCCTTTGTACTCATCTAGTCGTTTTTTAAGAATGAGTGCCAAAGTTTTGTTTGTGGCTTCGCTTGTCCGTTGCTTTGTGGGTATATGGGGTGGATTTGTTTTTGAATCTTGAAGGTGTCGAGCAAACAAGTCGATATTCTTTCCTTGTAGAGTTATTCGTTGTCGGAGACTATCTCTGCTTGAGGGATGCCAAACCTGCGCAGATGATGTTTTGAAAAATAAAAGTGAAGACGTCCGAATCCCGAATTCCTGCGGTGCCTTTGCTTCTACCCATTTGTCGAAATAATCCGTTGCCACTATTAGGAATCTTCTTTTCCCCGTCCCCGATACGAGTGGGCTTACCATGTCGATACCCCATTTCTGAAGGGCCAAGGACTATCGACCGAGTTCAACTTTGTAGCCGGGGCGTGGATTCTTTTACCAAATCTTTGACATTCTTCGCATCTCTTCGCCATTCTCCGTCGCATCTCGGATCATGGTTGGCCAAGAATAACCTGCGTCTTGGCCTTATCCGCTAGGGATCTCATTCCACTGTGATTCCCTGCATCTCCTCTGTGTATATCTTTTAAAACGACATGCCCCTCTGACCGGGATAGGCAGCGACGAAGTGGTCCAAGGAATGATTTTCGGTATAAGGCTTGGTCTCTTAGTTCGTACATCCACACTTTCCGATCGCACCTTCCTAGCCTGTTTGGTGTCTTGGGGGAGTTTCCGTCTTTGAGGAAAGAGTGTATTTCGATCTCCAATCGCCCCCGACTATAATCGGCTGTCTTCCTCCGCTTGTAGTGTAATATCCTCGTTCCGGAAATCGTCGAATATGTATTCTCCGACATCCTCGTCGAGATGTCTTTCTCCTCATGTTTGCGTTGGTTAGCCGTGCATGTTTCTGGGAGTTTTATGGATGGTTCGTACACTCTTGTTACCTTGATTGCTTTGACATCCTCGTTTTTAAGCATGGACGATATATATGCCAGAGCATCCGCATGTCTAAGTTCCTTTCTGCGCAGATGTCGGAAATCGATTTTTGGTACTTGGGAGGCTAATGTTTGCACTAGAGCCATGTATGCCATTAGTGTTTCGTCGTACACATTGTATTCGTAGCCTATTTGCCGTATGATCGGTTGTGAGTCGCTTGTCACCCGCACTTCTTGTATCCCTAATTCAATTATCAAGCGGAGAGCGTGGATCACCCCTTCATATTCGACGATGTTATTGGTATGGCCTTCGAATTCCAATCTGAATGCGTGCACGATTCTGTCCCCTGTGGGTGTGGTGATGACGATGCCTATCCCCGCGCCCTCTCTATTTTTGGAACCATCAACGAAGACCTCCCATTGCCGTGGGTTCACTGGCTCTAGGATATTATTTGGCTCTGGTTTTTTCTATTTCTGGGGCGCCCATAGCCTTCCATCCTTGTATGCGTACTTCTTCTTCGTTGTCCAAAGGCAGGTCTGCTAGAAAGTCCGTTAATACTGCGATTTCTGGGAGTGTTGGAGCTCATAGTGGATGTTGAATTGGTCGAGGTACGTGCTCCATTTTGCTATTCGTCCTACTTTTCCCGCTCCTTTGAGGATGGTCTCTAAGGGTGCCCGACATGGGATACGTATATCATGCGTCAAGAAGTACGTCCTTAGCTTTAAAGTAGACCATACGACGGCTAGGATTACTGTTCAATTCTCGTGTAGTTTCGTTCCGCATGATTCGTGGTCTTGTGACATAATAGATCGGTTGCTCCTCCTTCGTATGGGTTCCGACGAGTCTTTGCGCTTATCGCGTCGTCGTTGCTGCAATGTAGAGTGCCAAAACCTCCTCGGTCCGGTTTCTGAAGGATGGGGATTTCTGCTAGGTATTGTTTAATGCCCAAAAAAGCTTCTTCGCATTCTGTCGTCCATTCAAATTTAGTCCCTTTTTTCAGTATGTTGAAGAAGAGTTTGCATCTATCCGAGGATCGTGATATGAATCTTCCCCGTAGCTGCTAGTGATCCATTGAGCTTTTGTACCTCTTTTAGGTTCTTCGGAGACGGCATGTTCGTTATGGCTCGGATTTTTTCGGGATCTACTTCAATGCCTCTTTTTGTCACTAGGTATCCAAGGAATTTCCCTGAGGTCACCCCGAAAGTGCATTTTTCCGGGTTCACCTTCATGTGATGCTCTCTCATAGCTCCAAAGATGTCCTTCAGGTCCTGGTGGTGGTTCTTTCTTGCTTTGCTTTTTATGAGCATGTCGTCGACGTAAACCTCTAAAGTCTTGCCGATCCATGGCTTGAAAATAGCATCGACCATCCTTTGGTACGTTGCTCCCGCGTTTCGGAGCCCGAAAGGCATTCTTACGTAACAATAAAGACCATGGGGTGTGTAAAATGCAGTATGTTGCTGGTCTTCTTCTGCCAAAAATAGTTGGTTGTACCCGGATATCCGTCCATGAATGACAACTCTTCATATCCTTCGCGTCGACTAATGGGTCAATGCTAGGTAATGGATAACTATCCTTTGGGCACGCTTTGTTCAGGTTAGTGAAGTCGATGCAGATTCTGACCCCTCCATTTTTCTTTGGTACTATTACCATGTTGGAGATCCACGTGGGGTATTTGACTTATTTTATAAAACCGGCCTCTAATAGCTTTCGTAGCTCTGTTTCTACTGCTTTGTGATGCTCTGTGGCCACCTTTCGTATCTTTTGTCGTACCGGGGGTGTGCCGGGTTTAATGCGCAGACTCATGTCGTATTGTCTTTGGGTCTATTCTAGGCATATCGGATAGTTTCCATGCGAAGATGTCCGCGTATTCCTTTAGTAGTTTTATCAGTGAAGCTTCGCGTTCTTCGTCCATTAGAGTTCCTATTTTGATCTTTCTGGGGTTTTGCTCCGTCCCTATATTGATCTCTTTCACTGCCTCCAAGGATGTGAAAGTGGGCTTTGGTTCCCCGGGTGGGAATTTTCTTTAATTGCTATTTGGTAGCCTCGGATTCTTCGCCCGATTAACCTTTGATGTGGAAGCCTCGTGCTTCCTACGTAATTCCCTTAGATAAGCTTTTTCCGAGATTTCCTCCGAGATATTCGTCGATGGCTTTGTCTTTGGATACCGCCTTGCTACGAGCTTTGCGGTTTTCCTTTTTCATCTTCTTCGTTGTTGAGTTGTATTTGCATCGCGTGGCACTCTTTACGGAAGCTTGATCACCCTTTATCTCCATTATTCCTGGGGAGTGGGAAATCTAAGGTATTGATGATAGGTAGCTGCGACTCCCTTGAGCTTGTGGACCCATCTTCGTCCAATAATGGCATTGTAGGGTGAGGGCGTGTTTACCACGCTAAAGCGGGTGTCAACTTTCATGGGGCCCGCATCCACTTGTAGGACAATATCTCCCAGGGGCTTCGTAGCCGTGCCATTGAACCCGTAGATGGTGTAGTGTGAAGTCGGGGAGTTGCTCATCGTTAAGCTCCATGCGTTTGAACGTATCGTAAAAACAATACATTTACGAGCTTCCTCCATCGATGAGGATTTTCCTTATGTTGCATCCTGCGATTGGCAATGTGAGGATTAATGGGTCATTGTGATCTTCCATGTCGTCCTCAATATCATCGGCTTCAAAAATCGTAGAGGTGCGTCCATCCACTCCTCGTGCTCTTCTATTTCCTTCCCGTTTATACTTCAGAAAGCTCTGGCCAAAGAATCTTCAAATTTTTTTCTCGATCGTTTTCCTATTTGTGCCGTCGGGGTTGGCTCTTGGCTTTCCGACGAGGATATAGAATTCAATGTGCGGTTGCCCTCGGGTAGTTGGACCATTTCTTTGCGTTTGGCTCTATCCTCCATTCCATCCTTTTCCACATATTTTTTGAGATCCCAAAGATCTATCGCTTTTTGTATTGCTATCTTGAGATTTTTGCATTTCTCTGTCGTGTGTCTAGTAGAAGCGGTGGAAATCGCAAGATCTCTTTGGATTCGCCGATGCGGTGGTTGTTTCCCTTTAGACCAAGGCTAATCTAAGTCTTCGCGATCCTTGATTTCCTTCAAGATGCGTGGATAGTCTGGCGTTGAGTTTCGTATAGACCCGGTCTTCGAACTTTTCGCCACTCCTTTTGTGATCGTCTTTTCGATCCTTTTGGCGTGGGTGGGCTTTGTCTACTAGTTCCGCGGAATTTGTCCGTGGGGTTCAGCTCGTGCTCGGGGGTTATCTTTTTGAATTTCTTCCAACCTCGCATGTTTTTCAATGATTATCCTTAAATCTCCCTCGGTGGTTGGGGAGGTACCGTGGATTTCGACAAACAACGGGCTCATCCTATCAAGCCCCATTTGTAACAAGTTAATACTCACCACGGGATCCACATGTCCAATGGCCCGACATACTTTGTGCCATCTATCGGTGTATTCTCGAACGGATTCCTCGTACTTAATTGCAAGTGAGAAGAGCTTGTCCATCCCCGTGTTCACAACTTTGTTGTACATGTAGGTGGCCTTAAACTTTTCGGTGAGCTGATCATATGAATCAATGCACCCGCTTGAGGTTATCAAACCAGATAATGCGGATCCTTTCAGTGCTTGAAGGGAAATATCTCGCATAGTATAGCCTCGTCAGTAATCCCACCGGCCATTACTCTGTTGTAATACCGTAGATGAGCCGAGGGATCCGCGGACCCGTCGTAACACTCAAAGGTTGGGACCTGGGACATTTTTTTGCGGGATGGTAGCCAGTAGCCAGCCGACGTGCAAGGGGGTAGTGTTGGCTTCCTTCATAACTGCTCTAGTCTTCCACCCTCCTTGCCCGGTCTTGAGTTGATTGATTTACGCTAGCATTTCCGCGCGGAGGTTTTCCATTGCCAAACAAAGGCTCGCCTTGAATGGAAGAGCGTGTCCTTCTTGTGGATTGCGACGCCGTGGCCTCCTCCGTGTCATAGTAACTGGAGCTTAAGGTTGGTAGTCCGGGTCGGACCTTCCACTATTCCGCATTTCTTTGGGGTATCCTTCTCCGGTTAGTTGTTTCGTGGATGTTTTAGAAGATCGTTCCTCGGTCCCTGCCTCTGTCATCACTGAGTTGGCTTCGTCTTTGTCGATTTGCTAGTTCGGAGCTTCGGAGGATCTTTTCTCTTAGTGTTGGTTTTCTTGAGCTAACAGGCCACCGCATCCGCGTACGTTAGTTGATTCCGCCGTAGCTCCTCCGGTTGTGCCAATATTTGAGCCGTTTGGTTCGATGCTTGATTGGGGATTCCTTCCTCGTAGTTGAGCTTGTCCCTCGGGGATCGTGGTATTGATTTCGCTCTATCAATGGCACGCCCGGCTCGATTATTCCGTTGGATCCCGCCTGTAGCTGTTCGTCTTGTTCATTGTTCTGGCGGCATTCCGTAGGGATGGTTCTCGATCACCGATTCGGCTATAGCCTCCCGAGGCTCATTGGCTCTGGTTGTTGTTACTTTGAGGCAACCACTTGAGAAATCCCCTTGCTTGGTGCAGCAGCTCTTGCGGCCGCAGCTCTCTTTGCCTCCATTGCGATGTTTCCCGCATCTAAGAGCCACGTGCTTTCCGCCTTGCCTCGCAGGTTATCCGCGGCTATGCGTCCTTCGCCCTTTTGTCTGCTCCTTGTTACTGCTGGTGTGGTCCTTGGAATATCTCTTGGAGTTATCTTTGTCTTCCCAGTATCTTTGTTACTTTCCATTGTAATAATCTGCACAAAGGACATGAGAGGTAATCCGAGGCCCAAAAGTCCGCGGGTTAGCCGTTAGTTTAACTTTATCTTCATAAACTAGATTTCTAGCGGTAATGGGTGTATTCGGGTAGTTAGTTTGGCGAATCGACACGACAGACATAGACGGACGCAGACTTGCCCGAGATAAAATCCAAGGGTCGTTATTTGCAAAAAAGTCCGAATCTTTTGGTGGAACTTTCGTTTGAAATTCTAGTTAAAACCTAGATGTATTGGTAAAAAACACTATAGTCTAAGAACAGGTCTGTTGGCTAAAACCCAGATCTGTTTGTTTAAAAGTCATACAATGCTCAGATCATTAGTAGAAAACATAATAGACATAGAAAAGTAAAACGAATCCATGAATAAACCTGTTTGCGTTTTTTTAAATACAAAAATTTTGAGGTTGAGGCTGTGAAGTCACAGGAAAAGATAAATCTTTTTACCGGGACAAGGTCCCTGTTTCTAGCGCCAAATTGTGAGCACGAGAATCGGGTTTGGCTTCCACGTGATCACAAACAATCTTTACATAAGTTGAATACACGCACTGAGGTAGGAGGAGTATGGAATAAGCATAGACAGAAGATAAATCATAGATTCCAAACCCCTCTAGTTTGTCATGATCTCATTATCATCTTCCGGGGATCCAGATAGATCGGGAATACGAGTATGTAAATGAAATTAGCGGTGCAAAAGGTGAAAGAGACAACGATATACGTGGTTCAGCACTAAAGCCTACGTCCACGGGTCTAAGGGGATACATTATAAAATAAATGGTTACAAAGATGATCACAAGATCTTGTGATCATCGAACATATGAGCTTAAAACTCACTTACTTCTCCCTATTCTCTCTCCTTTCTGTTTTTCGATCCCCTCCTCAGTGGGAGGGGGATACATATTTATAGCTAAACTTGGTGGGTCCTACTGACAATGAGCTGTTGAGATCTTATCTTCTTGTGTTCTGTGCATTGTACGCGGGCTTGAATATTATCCCGCGGCGTGGTCCGCGGACTTCTATGTCATTCCGCGGCTTCGACTATATCACGATTCATCACGCTGACCAGCCCTTGTTTCCATCGCTGGTCGTTCGACACGTATTCTCTGAGCTACATTAAATGCGGGTGGTTGGAGCGTCCCAGTCCACGCCGGGTGGTGTCAGTCCTCTTGTCATGTCCATGTCAGTTGGACTACCTCTGACCGTTGATTACGTCTTACCTCGTGATGGGTTAAGGCCATCCTTGGGTGCTACGCGGGACTCATCTATCTTGGGTCCCCCTTTATTTCCGACCGTTGGTCTCGACAGATGGCACGTTATCTGAGTGCCACGGATACCCCTATGTGTCATCCTGTGAGTGATGTCATCCACGTGGACCCTGTTAGCGCACGTGGCAATGGAGATAAATTAGTGTACTTACAACTGTTCTACAACGCTACTGTTTTTTTTTTTTTTGTTGTTGTTCATTACGTAAATTACAGCTAGAGCTGCTCTTTGATCATTATGCCACCATAACTAAAGGCCTTAACTTGAGAAGAAGCTATTCAGGACTCAATGGATCTCGCTTACGTAATGGATAAATGAGTTCTCACCATACCAATTAATTTAAGCTTGATTTTTCTCCTAAGAGATATGTGCTAGATGGATTTTCACATCAAAAAAATGTGAAAGTTTGATATTTCACATTGCGTCGAAATTCCAGTTTTCACGAAAATAGCTTCATGCGCGATAAGTGAAAATTTGGGTTTTCTCTTGAAATAAGTTTAGAGACGAGACTTTTAGAAATTTCAGTTGTGAAAGATGCAGTTTACGCTTTTGAATGACATCAAAATGTTGATTTCACATGTCACTGCCGTGAAAAATGTAGTTATCCCTTTTGACAACAGTGAAAATAACATCTATCACCTTCATAAAAATGGGGTTGACGGGAGTTAGACTAACTGGGATTACTGTATGGTCAGTCACATTCGGTACAGTTAAATGCAGTTGCACTTGTCGGTGGTTATGCTGGGAGAAACATTTCTGTTTGCATTCAAAAGGATTTGGGATGCCTCCCAAACAGATGTTATCACCTAATTCCAAGGTGAAAAATCAAATTATCATTCGTATCTAAAGTGAAAGATCAATTTCTCATGCTCCTACAAACTGTACTATCTGGTATGTATATACTTCGCAACCTTAACACTACTCATGTCATATTTACGATCCCATCGGAACTTGGTGCACTAAAAATTACGTTCGTAATCATATGCTCATACATCTAACATAACTTACGATTTGTTTTAAACTTAACAACACTTGAATATTAAATGAATTAAGAGCTGGTCAAGTTCGCACGCCACCACCAGTTCATCCACAGTTCCAAACGCAGCACCTGTTCAGCTGATCATCTTGCATATCCATTACTATACTAGATCTTCACCTCATGTACACCAGTGGCAGTCCTGAACTTGAGCTGCAACACCACCATTCTTTCAACACCGTCCTCCGTAATATTAGCTAAAGTAGATGGACATTGTACATACTGGAACGCAACCTTTTTTTTTTTTTTTGAAAAAGGCAAATAAGATTAAATTAAAGAGAAAGAGTGCCAAGATAGCACCCTTTGAAGATACATGGAGAAATATGATGCGAAGAAACTGCCTATGTGATAATTAAAATTTTCAGTAATAGATTGAACTATCACACGTTGACAAATGCTACAACTCATGAAAAACAAAAACACCAACGTAAATCATGATTAACAGCTTAATAATTGATTCATTCGAAAAACTTACTTGTTGCATGAAAAGATTCTATAAATCATTGAAAAACTACATGAAGGAATATGGGCTACACAGTAATAGAGGTAAAGATTGATGCATCAAAACTAAAAAAAGAGTTTGCCTGATTATAAAAAAAAAACTTCTCAAACGCTTACCAAACCCAAATCCTTTGCAACTAAAGATGAAGAAGATAAGACAATAGAGATTACCTGAATATGATGTTCCCGTGATCTTTTTTACTGGTAAAAAAAGAAAAAAAAAGAAACCGAAACACGACAGCAGATTCTCCCGCAATTGCTATCACTTGTTGTCTTCAAAATCTTCTAAAAAGGGAAACAAAATCTTGTTTTGATATGCTAGATAAAGGAAAGTGGAAACGATGAAATTAAAAAAAAAAAAAACGGCCCACAAAAAACGCCACTTAATTGACCATTAACCAAATCAACGTTGTTTATCCAAATCAACGATTTTTTTTCTTATAAAAATAATTTTCTTAATAATAATTAATTAACGGAGGTTAATTAAGTCAATCTCAAAACGTGGAATTACAAATCTGATCTAAAACAACTAATCCCTACCGTAGATCGTATATTTTGGGCTACGCATATATATCATCTTAATGATGGGTTTGTGAAAGAGAGAGGTACCAGACTTGGGTTCCTCAGAAATTTCCACTTTTTTTTTTTGTTTGAAAGATTTTGTTCCCTACGTATAAAAGAAGACTAGAAAAGAAAAGAGAAAATGGGTCATTTGTCCAAAAAAATTTAAAACACGGTTCAAATGGACAAGTAAAAAAAAGTACGGGTGAAATAACCAAAAAAAAATAGCATGGATGAAACTGGATTCATCCTGGCTTATACTTAAAAAATAGCAAGGATGAAATGGATGCATCTGTGTAAAATAAAAATAAGAAAAATATTTGAAAATGGACAGATGAAATCAAGTTACATCCTCGCCTATTTTTAAATTTTTGTCCATTTAAACAGTATCTTTTTAATTTTTGGCTATTTAAACAGTATCAAAACCTAAGTGTCTTTTTCACCCAGGAATTGTTGATTTTGGTCTTTTTGACCAATTTTGTGAAAAGAAAAAGAAGACAAGGAAAAGCTCAGAAGAAAGCCATGGCTAGCCGTCAATCTCTCATGTTCATGCTCTACGTGATGTTATTCCTTGTAACTATATCGTTCCCTAAATCTTGTTCAATTAGAATCGTTGATGAGAACCTTGCACTTTTAGGGGCGACCCCGAAAGAATTAGGGGCGACTTTTTTATTCCCAACCCATATACACCGTTAAGGGATGTCCAAAAAACGCGGAGAATACGTTAATGCCCTTACACAATCGGAAGCTATTTTGTTCCCGATTATTATAACGAAATCTAAGCTTAGTAACTATATTATACTACCGATTATTATCGATTTTGTGCCAAACTCGCATCGAAGCTTCTATGACAATCAGGAAGGGAAATAACCTCACGAGACTACTAGATTATAGTAGATCCTAAATTCCCAAAATTGGTGATTTCGCCAAGAAAGAAATTTGGGGCAACTGTATAATCGGAAGCCTTATTAACTACCGATTATTCTAGTTTGGGGCAACTGAAGATGTTGCTATTGTCAGAGCACACACCACTCTCACAAAGCACTCCGTTGAGGAAGCGCAATGGGTGACCAGTAACGAAGACCCAACAAGAGGGCCTTACTTTGGGGATGATCAAAACACCAATGCTTGGTGGAAACGGGTGTTTAAGGTTTTTAAAGCACTAAGCGGAAATCGTTATAGGAGGACGCTCCCTTGAAATAAGGGAAAGGTACGCATATTTATACAATGAATGCGTATCACGAGAAACGAATTGAAAGCTCGTAAGGACGCTATGCCAAACGAAGACCGAATGAGTAGAAGTAAGTTTGTGAATCAATAGGCCTCTTATCAAAAATTCTTTATTTGGTTATGATTATTCAACAACGCTAACTTATTTTAAAAATTGTTTTCCCAAGTATACTTTGGGTCTGAGCCAATACGAATTAAGGTACGGTCACATGAGTTTCTCGCACGAGGACTCGCCACACTCTCTTGGAGGAAGTTGAATGGAAATTCGCCCAATATAATTAAACTCGTAGAGAATCCCTTGTAGGGTGATGTATTGAACAATTTTATGTGTTTTACTTCTATTTTATTTCAACTACATGTATGTTTTTTCGATTCAATAAAATGAGTGACTTCAAATCTTTGGTTCAATTTTAGGCTGGTGTGGAAATAAGGATTTTAGAAAAAACTCATTTAGGGGCAACCTATAATCGGTAGGTTTTGGAACCTATCTTCCGTACGATTATGGCTACATCCAAATCACGAACCACATGGTTAGGCCCGGCCTTGTACCCTCTTAACCTATGGATTCGGCAAGGGTTCGATCTGGGGGCTCCTTACAATCCAGTAGATTAGTAAGTTGAGTAGACTACCGATTATGGTAGATTTCAAATTTCATCACATGAATGATTTTACAAAAACTCATTTTGGGGCAACCTATAATCGGGAGGTTGGGTAACCTATTTGGATTCCGATTATGGCTAAATCCAAATCACGAACCACATGGTTATGGTCGGCTCTGCACCCCTCAAAACCTAGGAATTTGGCCAATGCTCAATTTGGGGCTTCCAATAATCGGTGGGTTATAAGTAACCATTTCTACCGATTTTGGGCTAGTCAACATTCGGTAGCTAATGAGGTGGTATTACCTACCGATTAATAACCGTTTGACAGATAAAACCAAAGTCGACCTAAATTCAAATTCATTTCATTTTCTTTTCAACTTCAACTCCTCTTCTCCTCTTTCCTTCCGATTGCAGAGAGGAAAACTGTCCCCCTCTCCTCGCTATACATCGTTCATCGTCGAATCGAATCATCGTCGATTATTCTCTATAAAGATGAAAGAAACGGAACGAAGAAAGCTCGAACCAAAAACGTAGTGCGCGTGTGAGGATCCGAATATTGGATTGCATGCCCGTAATAAAGAGGTTTTAACTCACGAACCCGAAGAACACGAAGACGATGAAGTAGGCGATGCGATAGCCAAACTCTCGTGCAACTTCAAATGGCGCCGATTAGGTAAGATTCTACCATTAATTTGGTTTATATTGCTTCAATTGGACGAATCCATGTTTATTTTTTTTAGGGTTTTCGGTTATTACCGGAATCGGTAGGTTAGGTATTGTTATAAACTTCCGATTGTGGTCGAACTCTTCATTTCACGAGAAAATTTGTCATATTCGGGTGTTAAAAATTTTGGTATCCTACCGATTATATAACGTTTTCATTACCGAGGCCTAATTCAATCATACTCGGAAGCTAATTGTGATTTATCCTTCCGAATAAACTAGGGAAGAACAAGTATTAGAGACGCAATAATCGGGTGAAATATTCGTAATATCATTCCGATTGTTTAGGCTAACAACTTGATTTGTTTCGGATACAAAGAGACGCATATTCGTGTAGACATTAGTTTTGTTAGCTTCCGATTGTGTGGAATTCGGAGGGTTATGTTGAACTTTAGATTCGATTATTGTGTGTAGATAAACATATTCGAACACCAAAAAGTTTATTTTGTTTCCGATTATACGTATTCGGTAGCTTTAAGTTAATCGATACTTACGATTGTGAATAATCTGAGGCAATTTGTTAAATCAACCAACCGAATATTTAGTTTCATAACTCCGTTGTACTTTTTGTTGTTGTTTAGGGATAGGCGAGGTAAAAACATCCAAGATTCAATTGTCTCGGCTAGTGCAAGGAAGGATAGGCGTCGAACCCGACTGCTAGTGCAAGGAGAGCTAGGATCGCTAACGCCGCAGTGGTCAAGTTGGAACTCAACAAGCAAGCCAAGAAGCTGTTCAACCTAGTGCCCCTCAATCAGAACCGGTTCAATCAGGTGTTCAACCAAGTGCCTCTCAATCACAACCCATCCAAGAAGTTGTTCAACCAAGTGCCTCTCAATCACAACCAATCCAAGAAAATTTCAACCAAGTGCCTCTCAATCACAACCAATCCAAGAAGCTGTTCAACCAAGTGCTTCTCTATCACAACCAATCCAAGAAGGTGTTCAACCAAGTGCTCCACCATCACAACAGAAATTGAACAAGTAGAAGAAGTAGGACAAGTTTAAAAGAAAAATCCTCCTCGAAAGAAAGCGAAACACCTTGTCGAGAGATGAATCAAGGTGAAGGATATTCCGAAAGGTGTAATCCTTGGGCTGCACGGAGGATGGAGGACAATTGTTATTTGGATACAAAGAATCCTGGGCCAGAGAAATATATGAAACTGAGGTAATGATCGTATCCATTTTATTAACTTATTATGTTTTTCTCCGTAATACTTTTAAGGGTTGTAGTTTTAGGTTATTCTAATTTTATTTTTTAACTTGTCATGTGTTTAATAGTATCATTCCGATGCGGTTCGTTTACTCAAAGTGACCGCCGCACCAACAAAAATGCTAGATTGGCCTTTGGAGGATGAATGTGAAAGGTTCAAGACCATTATTGCGAATTCGGTGGTTGGCCAATGTCCGGAGAACTCAATGTTGGAACATGACCGGGTGGCTATATCGAGGCGTTTGTGGAGAGACTTTATCCCGAGACCGACACCTTCCATATGCCGTTTGGGGAGATGACGATAACCCAGAGGATGATGTTGAGCAGATTCTTAAACTCCCGTCCATGGCAAGGGTGTTAGGGCCGAGTTCACTAGCGGTTGGAATGGAGGAATCTTTATGATCCGACTAAGAGGTGTTTGGGTTGGGATGAAGAAACATCAACAATCGAGTTCAAAAGATGCATGAAGTATAGAACTAGACAGTTCAACATGGGTACTCGATGGATATGTTCAAGGGCACCAAGGAAAAAGAAGAGAAAGGAACTTTAACGGGACGAAAGCAAGTCAACCACGCGGCCACCGCGATATCTCCTATGTGTATTGGGATGTGTCATTTTCCCCAATACCGAGTGGAAATCGGGTCGACGCCAACCTTTTACAACTTCGGATCCTCTCGATAAAGTGCATGAGTACTCTTGGGGCACGGCATGCCATGCGTGGTTGATGGAAGAGTTGAGAAAGGCGTCGAGGGTTGGAATTAGCCAAGTGGTACGGAACGTGAGTCGCTGCAGGTATTGTTTATTAACTCCACATACTTGGTTATTTTTTTATTTTTTTATACTATTGAAGAATCAATTTCCTAATACTTGCAAAAATGACATTATAGACTTGGATCTACGTCCACTTCCCTATCTTGGGATTGGCCATTGAAAACCCTGGCGTGGGAGAAAGGTGACCCTATAGGAAGAAAACGTCTTCGATGACAACCATTCTAGGACGAAGGAGCATCGGTTGATTCGTTTGAGGGAGATTTTGGACTCACTTAATGCCCAAGACGTATGCTTTGATCCATACAAGGAAGACCGAGCTCTTTGGACATATCGCGGGCCTGGCCCAATTTGGCACTTTATTTTGGACCGTTGTGGCACCCCACGGGATATGTGATGTACAATGCCTCAAGGGTGATGCGACAACACGGTTTTGTACAAGGTATACCAAAGGAGGAAATCCATGGCAATTTCACTTTGGTTCTGGGAGCAATGCAAGTCCGATAAAGATTCTATCACGGTGGTTCACAAGGGTTCACCATCCTGTCAATTCCATTGGGATAGAAGGGCGCATTACTTGATCAACCAAGGAAGGGCAGCCAACCAAGGTTTTGAAAATGCTCCCAACTACATGGATTGGTACCGCAATGTTTCTCATGTTCGTGTAATCCGTGATCTTAAAGCAAAGCCGACTTCGTACAAGAGTATCCTCAAAGAGAAGCCTGCGGGTTTTGATAGATTGGTACGTATTGTTTTGTTAATTTAGTTTAATATTATGGGTCAAAATAGAGTAATAACCGTTTGATGGTATGCTATGTTTTAAAACAATTTAACAAAGTTCAAGCGTTTGTCGAAATGGTGCACTGATTGTATAAAGGCCGGAGAGCCTGTTTCAATTGAGAAGATAAAAACCACAAACAGTTGATTGACAACGTTGACAATGAGGAGTATGCATCTCAGTTCGGGGAAAAATTGCAAAAGAAACCTACAACCAAGGTGAACAAAAGAACTCGGGCTTCATCAAGCACTCAAGTTGATGAAACCCATGATGATGCTGGTCCAAGTCGTAGAGCTAATAAAAATCGCAAAGTCAAAGCAAATAGGAACAAGTAAACTCTCGGTGTTGTAAACTCTCGATGTTTTTCGTTAACTTTATGGATAACTTTGTTTATGTTGGTTATGTCGGATTATGTCGTTTTCAAAGATTGTGTCGGAATATTAGTTGTTTCGTTATGTTTATGGATTAAGAACAGAGTTATTTTACACATTTTATGCATTTAACGATGACTCTTAAGCGAATCACATGAAGAGACATGAAAGTGTTGAATTTTGGAACACAATCGGAAGATAGGTTTATATATTAACCTACCGATTCTGGGGATGTTCCAATTTTTAGTCAGAATCGGTAGGGTTATACGTTATTAACCTACCGATTCGGGGATTGTGCAAAATATTTGGTCAGAATCGGAGGATTGCTAATATAATTTTCTCTCCGATTATCATGTGTAAAGAAAACTGTCTTCTGTATCCAAACAACACCACAATCGGAAGGTAAATGTGCACCTTAACTTCCGAATAACAATAATCGGTTGGTTTATTTGTAATGTTCCTTCCGACTGTTATAAGTAAAAAAAATTTGTTCTCTGTAACCAACCAACACCATAATCGGACAAGAATTGAGCGCATTTACTACCGAATATTCGTGAATCGGATGTTTGTGGTTTCGTTAATGTCCGATTATTATACTAAAAAACAACTATGGTTTCTAACCAAACAACACCATAATCGGAGGGTAAGGTAATATATTGAACTCCGATTATGGCTGCATAAAAATCACGAACCACATGGTTATGCTAAAACAGCTCGTACACTCAAAACCTATGGAATTTGGCAAGGATTCGATTTGGGGCTCCTTACAATCGGTAGGTTTTTAAGTTGTTAA
Source organism: Papaver armeniacum (assembly GCA_023531295.1). NCBI lineage: Eukaryota > Viridiplantae > Streptophyta > Magnoliopsida > Ranunculales > Papaveraceae > Papaver > Papaver armeniacum. The sequence goes on from JAJJWW010004806.1 coordinate 49,099, forward strand.
CTCTACCGATTATGGTATATTTCAAAATTCATCACATGAATGATTTTAGAAAAAACTCATTTTGGGGCAACCCATAATCGGATGGGTTTGTAATATATTTAACTCCCGATTATGGCTGCATCCAAAACGCAAACCAAGTGGTTAAGGCTGGCTGTGTACACTCAAAACCTATGCAATATGGCAAAGGTTGATCGGGGGCTCGTTATAATCGGTGGGTTATATAATTATATACCCTACCGATTATGGTAGATTTCAAAATTCATCACGTGAAGGATTTTAGAAAAAACTAAATTTGGGGCAACTTATAATCGGTAGTTTATGTAACCTATTAGGATTCCGATTATGGCTACATCCACACTCAAGCAAAGTGGTTATGGTTGGCTCGCACCCTCAAAACCTATGGAATTTGGCCAAGGTGAATATGAGGCCTTTTATAATCGGTAGTCTTACAAGTTGGATAAGCTACCGATTATAATCGGGATTATTGGCCGAAGTATCTACACAACAATCGGTAGGTATATTTTAATTTAACCTACCGATTGCATTTTTACCTACCGATTATGGTGTTGGCTACCGATTATATAAGGGCATATTGGCCATTTCGAAAAATCGAAGATAAGGGGTAGCTTAGATTTACGTTTGGGTGACCTTTTTTGTCTTTAGTGTCGCCCCTAATTCTTTCGGGGTCGCCCCTGAAAGTGCAAGGGATGAGAAGAGTAGAAGTACTCATGGTGCTGCTTTGATCGAAGAAACTTGTAGAAACACGAGTTCCTATGATATATGTGTATCTTCCTTTAGCTTTAAAGCAGATATCTTAGGCTTGCTTAGGATATCTATTGATCTTACTAATCTAAATGCTTCCAGAGTTTTGCTTTACATCGATAACTTGATTAAGACCAGTAAAGACGTCAGTGCCAGTATTAAATGGTGTCGAGAAGATTACCATAGTTCTATGCATGCTCGTAAAAAGGCTATCGAGGCACTTAATGGTGGTGATTACCTTTCAACCAACGTGGACATAAGTGCTGCCGGTAGTTACACCGATGATTGCCAACTCGAATTTGCATTAGCACCGTTATCATCATCTTCAGTTGGGTTAGAAGAACTTCCACCGGAATTAACTCAAATGAACAAGGTTATGCTTAAGCTGGATGATATATCATTGGATATTCTTTGTCGTAATTTCATGACATGCAACGGCCCTTTTCCTCCACCGCCGCCAACTCCAAGTTTGTGATTGATTGGCTTAAAAGAGGTGAGAGAGCAGTTATTTTCCTTTCTAGATATGCTTATTCTTTTGAAGAAAAGCAACATTTGTCTTTTTTAAGCTAATAAAATCCTGGCACTTTTAGCGGCGACCCCGAAAGAATTAGGGGCGACACTAAAAGTCAAAAAAGGTCACCCAAACGTAAATCTAAGCTACCCCTTATCTTCGATTTTTCGAAATGGCCAATATGCCCTTATATAATCGGTAGCCAACACCATAATCGGTAGGTTAAAGGTGAATCGGTAGGTTAAATTGAAACTATACCTACCGATTATTGTGTAGATACTTCGGCCAATAATCCCTTTTATAATCGGTAGGTTATCCAGCTTGTAAGACTACCGATTATAAGGAGCTCCGTATTCAGCCTTGGCCAAATTCCATAGGTTTTGAGGGGTGCAGAGCCAACCATAACTACTTGGATAGAGCTGTGGATCTAGCCATAATCGGAAGCCTAATAGGTTCCACAACCTACCGATTATAGGTTGCCCCAAATTTAGTTTTTTCTAAAATCCTTCACGTAATGAATGTTGAAATATACCATAATCGGTAGGGTATATAATTATATAACCAACCGATTATAACGAGCCCCAGATCCAACCTTTGCCATATTTCATAGGTTTTGAGTGCACTCAGCCAGCCATAACCACTTGGTTCGTGTTTTGGATGCAGCGTTAATCGGGAGTTAAATATATTACCAAAACATCCGATTATGGGTTGCCCCAAAATGAGTTTTTCTAAAATCCTTCATGTAAGGGAATTTGAAATATACCATAACCGGTAGAGTTAACAACTTAACAACCTACCGATTATAAGGAGCCCCAGATCGAACCCTTGCCAAATTCCATAGGTTTTGAGTGTACGAGCGGTGCATAACCATGTGGTTCGTGATTTGGATGTAGCCATAATCGTACGGAAGATAGGTTCCAAAACCTATCGATTATAGGTTGCCCCAAAATGAGTTTTTTCTAAAATCCTTCATTTGATGAATTTTGAAATCTACCATAATCGGTAGTCTACTCAACTTAATAAACTACCGATTGTAAGGAGACCCAGATCGAACCCTTGCCAAAATCCATAGGTTAAGAGGGTACAAAGCCGGCCTAACCATGTGGTTCGTGATTTGGAAGTAGCCATAATCGTACGGAATATAGGTTCCAAAACATACCGATTATAGGTTGCCCCTAAATGAGTTTTTCTAAAATCCTTATTTGCTTTAATTTGCAATCTGACATAATCGGTAGATGATAAAACTTATACAATACCAATTATAAGTGGTCAGGGATTCAACCTTTGACAAAAACTATAATATTCGGTAGCCAAAACAATAATCGGTAGTTTCACTCAATAATCGGTAGCAAACTCTGTAATCGGTAGGTGGGGTCTATATATTAGTGTTTGGAAAAAAATTTGACTCATCGCGAGGTAACTCCCGATTGAGTGAGAGAAGAAGAAAAAAAAAGAAGAAGTGGGTATATGTTGCCAACTTCCGATTTTTGCCAACTTCCATAAACATGGATGGGTACGAAGAAGGAGGACGTGAAGTTGTTGAATTTCAAGGTTCACTACCGTTTAGAGATGACGATTTGGGGTATATGTTGAATGATCCAAACTTTGATGGAGATGAAACCCTAGACGACGCTTTCATGGAAGAAAATGGAGAATCACCCGAGATCGAAGATAACGATTCATCAAACATACGGGTATGTTGTTAACAAACTCTAATACCCATGTTATCCATGTTAAATGCGTTTGTGTGTGTTTCGAACGTGAAAAATCGATTTCTGCATGCATTGAATGACATGAACGACATATATTCGGTAATTAATTTAGTAACATATCTACCGATTATCAATAATCGGGTATATTTTGATGTATTAATCTGCCGAATATGAAAAAAACCCCAAATTGAAAGCTTCAATTTCTCATAATCGGAATTTGTCTACATGAATAAACGTCCGATTATTGGTATATAATAATCGGTTGGTTCATGAATTTATAGTCCCTCCGATTATTGAAGGTTTTACACGAAGAATTTTTCATTTCGTATGTCGTTAATCGGTAGACTATATGCGTACATGACTACCGATTTATTATAATCGGTTACGTTGTATAGTATTAAATCACCGATTGTATTACAATCGTTTACTTATTATCTAAACTTCCTTCCGATTTCTAATGCATAACTTCTTGTTGTTGTGCGTAGGCTGTTATTATGTGATTGATGACGATTATTATTTGAGGCACGATACTTCCCTATACTATGCAAACGATTTGGTATGGTCATGAATTATGTTTTCTTTTTCCAATCGTGTATGTTAGATGGTTATGCTTATTATTTTTGTTTTGTAATATGCCCATTTAGATATTTGGAAGTAAGAAGGAGGCCAAGGAATGGCTTATGAACAAGGCAAAAGAGAAGATGTGCGTGGTAGTTCAGAACCGTTGCGTTAAGAATATTCGGTTTGAAATGGTATGTGAGCGAGGTGGGGAGAAGAAGAGTCACGAGGGAAAGAATAATAAGTATGTAAGGAAGACGAAGAGGAAGAAGTACCGAACTCATACGAAGAAGATTGGATGCCCATTTAAGATTGTCTTCTATAAGCCCGATGGTAAGGAAAGTAAAGATTGGAAAATGTCTAAAGTTGCTAATGGTTGTCACAACCACGATGATCCAGATACTCTTATTGGACATGTAATGATTGCGAAGTTAAAAGCACATGAAATGGAGACGGTGAGGTCTATGCGTATCCAAAAGGCGAGTGCGATCTTAAGTAAAATAAAGGCGGACGACCCCGACAACTTGTTATGGCATTTGTGAATGAGATGCATTTTATCGGTTTAAGAGTAAAGAGGGATTGCCCATTACCTCCGTTGGGTGGTTTGAGTGATTACTTCCCAACGAATCATTGTAACGATTGGTTGAAACAATATGAGACCAACATGTTGGATTGGGATCGCGTCATGAAGGTGGATTTCCTGAGGAAGGCCCTCTCGGAATTGGTTTCCTCGGATGATGAAGATCAATGATTGTTATGTTTGAAAGATGTATTTTGGAAAGCCCTATTTGTACATGTTTTTTTTGGAATTTTGTGGAAGTCTAAAGCCATAATCGGTAGTTATATTTTTAATATATCAACCGATTATACAAGCTTTGTAAACAGAGACTCAATCAATATTATAATCGGTTATTAACTTTTTGAATTTATCTTCCGATTAAAAGGCTGATAAAACAATTGAATTTTTTTTCCCAGAATCGGTAGATTACATATTATATAAACATCCGATTGACACCAAACTCTGACAAAAAATAAACTGTAAATTTTTCCCAGAATCGGTAGACAACATATTGAATAAACTTCCGATTGTCACCATAGTCGACAAAATTTGAAAATCTTCCCGAATCGGTAGACAACATATCGCATAAACTTCCGATTGTCACCAAATTCGACAAAATAGGTGAAAATCTTCCAGAATCGGTAGACAATATAAAATAATAACTTCCGATTGTAACCATCAATCAACATTTATACTGTTACGACGGACGGACTTCAGGAATTCATAACTTCCATCATAAGTGAATTCTTCACCCTTTTCCACTAAGTACTGTCTTTTTGCGAGTGTCTCCTATATAAACAAACATAAAATAATGTCAACTTCGTTTTAGTAAGAAAGATTAAACACCGGTGTTATTTAAAAAGAATAACCGAAGCGTTATACTTACAAATTGTTGGATCGACAAGCTTAAGTGGCTAGTGTTAAACATCCTCTTTTGTATCGTTATGTAATCATTTACCCCTTTTTGGACAAGTCGGAAACGATCATGAACTTGTTGGAGTGATCTTTGCTTTGGATTTCCATACTCTCGCACAAATTGGCTATATACCCTCGCCTAAAAGACTTCGGGTGTTAACCTTCCTGCTATGACATCTTCACGTCTTGTTTCACGATACCATGTTTTCACAATGACCAAATCTTCATCTGCGTCAAACGTTGCCATGCTTGTAAGTTGAGATATACAATGAATTCACAAGAGTAGACGATGGAAAATCTATTTGTAGAATACACGATGCTATATATGTGTTGTTTGGTGCATAAATAAGAAGAGTTTACCCTCCTTATATAGATGAGAGTCCCAACGTCTCTTTTTTTTGAAAATATGGCCGTTGATGCGTACTTTTACAAGACAGTCTTTTGAAATTGCGTACAATTATTACACTTAATCGGTAGTAAATGTTTGAACACAAAGCATCCGATTATTCGTAATCGGTAAATATGTATTGTTATATACTTCCGATTATAGGATGTTTTGTCAACGAGTTCCCAGTTTCATTAGAGTAGTATAATCGGAGGTTTATAAATATGTATTATCAACCGATTGTGTTTGGTTTTCGAGGCACGGCTAGTTTCTTTTGAACGAACTAGCCGAGATTTGGAGTATAATCGGTAGTTACATCAACAATTAAAACTTCCGATTTTCATAAATATTTTGAAATTCATAACAATATCACCTACACATCATCATAATTTTACATTGAACTCCCGCAATTCTATTACAAGGTATTGCGATTAGCGTCCGGCAGACGTGTTGGACGAGTCCTAAACGGATTAAATCTTTCCATCGCCTAAGGATTCTAAAATGAGCTTCATAACTAAGCTTGATCTTTTCCATCTCCGCCATTCCCCGAGAGATCGTTCTATAACGTCATCATTGGTTTCACCCCTCAATCGATATTGATTCACAAGATAAGTTAAATGGACGAATTCTTGGACGTGTCCATTTATTGAACCAACTCGCGAGAAAAGATCAGCGGAGTGACGGTTGTTTGGGTTACCGGTGTCGTCGCAAATTTTTCGTGAATTTTCCCCAAATAACTCATACTCATTATGCCTCCTTGCCTGCGTTCTTCTCCTCGTCTCGGATAGAATTGAACATAGCGCCTACATAAAGATAAATCTTCTTCAATCGTGAACTCCGTAGGATTAATGAATGGTTGGGCCATTATGTTGAAGATGATGTTGGAGAGAGTTTAAAGGTATTTGTGTTCCATAGAGAGTAAAAGGATACAATCCTTATATAGAGTTTAGAGTTCCAACGGTTTGTATTTTTGTTGGGGCAATCGTATAATCGGTAGTCAAATGAAGTATTTTAACTTCCGATTATACAGTTGTCCCAATTTATTTTTTTGCGAAATGTCATTTTTTCGAATTTGGGAACTATATTAATCGGTAGCTAATAACCTACCGATTATACAGTTGCCCCAAATTTTGTTTTTGCAGAATTGGCATTTTTTCGAATTTGGGAACTAGAATAATCGGTAGTTAATAAGACTTCCGATTATACAGTTGCCCCAAATTTCTTTCTTGGCGAAATCACCAATTTTGGGAATTTAGGAGCTACTATAATCGGTAGTATAGTGAGGTTATTTTCCCTTCCGATTGTTATAGAAGCCAGATGCGAGTTTGGCACAAAATCGATATTAATCGGTAGTATAATATATCTACTTAACTTCCGATTGATGTATAATAATCGGACACTAAATATCTTCTGATTGTGTAAGGGCATTAACTTATTCTCCGCGTTTTTGGACATCCCTTAACGGTGTATATGGGTTGGGAATAAAAAAGTCGCCCCTAATTCTTTCGGGGTCGCCCCTAAAAGTGCCAGGAATAAAATGTGTTTGAAAATCAACATCTTTTTTGTTAATTTGTTTCAAACTCTTGTTAATCGGCTAGGTTATGAACTTCCGGCACAAGTTTCGGTTTGTTGTTAGAAATGGAGATCTTTGATTTTTCATTCTTCTGCGCTGGTAGCACCCACATAGTTCCAGTGGAGGGATTTAGGTTCTGAAATGCTGCCTGATGAGAGCCCAAATTCTCCATGTTACCTTTTATTATGCATAAATGACGGAAAAAAAAGAGTCTCGTGCGTTGTTGGAGTATTTTTGATCTAGCACCATCACAACTAACAATTAGAAATTCGCATTATTGTGATGATAATTGCCAAAACATTTGAGAAGTAAAAACTCGTATAAACTACATAAATTTATTAAATGTATTTCATATTTCTTTTGTGACACTTCCGGATTAAAAAATGTTGTAGCAATTTGTGAGCAATTTTTTTTTTTACCAAGTAAGACGGTATGTTTTTTATTGAAAGGCAAAGGACTACAATAAATGAGACTATGAGACTGTATGTTATACGGTTGATAATTTCCTAATACGTTTTCTTTGGGAAAAAAAGCATCTTCGCGTATAATACATCGTTATGTGTAATTCATTTTTATTTTTACGGAAGGATTTTTTTTTCTTGTCAATCAGCATATTTTAATTAATTCAAATTAAAATACTAATTATATGATCGCATACAAGAATAACAAAAACACTAAAATACAATTTAATTTTGGAGACTTGCATTTATATATTTCATTTGTATATTCCGTAATGCACTGTCTTTGTACTGTACCTCCGATAATTAAACCTTTTTTGACTGTTTTTATTTTAATGAATTTATTTTGTGTGTTTACTGGGCAGAATCATTCACAACATTATTTGAACCTAAAAATGGATGATGGGTGGCATAGGACATAAACTCCACCAATGTTGACCCAAGGTCCCAAAATTAGCTATTCAATGAGGCCAACAGAATAGGCCTTCTTTCATTTTCACCACAAGGACAAAAGCTGGCTGATGGAAAAAGTAAAGAGTGTTGGAATATTTTCAACTGTGCTATCCAAGAGGGGGTCCTCGGGGGCGTAGCCCTCCAGGCTGTGGTCGACCTGACAGGTCAGGTCGTGGGGGTCCAGGAGAGACTGCAAAGGAATTATGGACTGCGCTTGACAATAAATACAAGATTTCTGAAGCAAGCAACAAGAAATTCCTGACTTGCAACTTCATGGATTTTAAGATGGTTGACAGTAAGTCAATCATTGCCCAGGTCAGTGAACTTTTACTCATTGTTAATCATCTTAAGGATGCTGGAATTGAACTTCCTTCTGCGTTTGTTGTCGGGGTTATTATTTCTCGTCTTCCCCCTTCTTGGAATGGTTATAAGAAGAAACTCAAGCATGCTGAGACTGACTATGATTTAGAGGCATTACAACGTCATCTTCGAATAGAAGAGGACTCTAAACGAGAACTTAAGGATAGTCACGATCGAAAACCATTCTAAGGTGAATAGCGTAGAGACACCGAATTCCTTGAAACCTAAGAATGATACTCAGTTTAAGAAGCATCATCCCAACAAGAAGAGTAAGAAGAAGGGCAATTACTATACCCATGACAAACCCAGCCATTTTGCTCATGATTGTCGTCTCAAAAAAGAAACAACAAAGCAGAACGAGAGAAAAAGGAGGCAAATATGGTCGATGACAAACTTGTGATTGTGGTGCAAGCCGCCAATCTGTTGATGAAACTGGGGGTGGATGGTGGTACGACAATGGTGCAACCGTCCATATCCGTAAGGATAAAAATCTTTACAAGACATACGAACCGGTTAGTGGAGAAGGGAAACGAAGTTGTCTCCGCAAATGGCCAACACAACAAAGTCATTGGGAAAGGCACTGTTGAACTCTCGTTTACTTCGGGAAAGAATGTTACTCTTACTAATGTGTTACATGTCCCTGACATTGTAAAGACCTTGTTTCCGGCGACCTTGTTATGAAGGCTGGATTCAAGACGACCTATGAGTCTAATAAGTTTGTATTGTCCAAAAATGGTGTGTTTATTGGACAAGGATATGCTTGTAATGGGATGATTAAGCTTAATTTAATAAATAATGGTTCTGCTTATATTGTTGACTCTGTTAATTTATGGCATGCTAGGTTTGGTCATGTGAATTATGGTTCCCTTAGAAACATGAAACGATTAGGTTTGATTTCTGATTGCAATTTTGATCATGCTTCTAAATGTGAAATATGTGTGCAAGCAAAGATAACTAGAATTTCTCATAAGTCTGTAGTACGAAATTCTTCCTTACTTGAATTAGTACACAGTGATGTGGGTGATTTGCATGGTTCTGCCACTCGTGGTGGAAATAAGTATTATGTCACTTTTATAGAGGATAGTACTAGATATGCTTATACATATTTGATGAAATCTAAGGATGATGTTTTTGACATATTCAAAATATACAAAGTAGAAGTAGAGACACAATTAGGACTGAAAATTAAGATTTTACGTTCTGATCATGGTGGTGAATATTTTCCTAATGAATTTAAATTCTTTTGTCAAGAGCATGGTTTAATTCATCAATTTACTGCACCTTATACACCTCAACAAAATGGTATGGCCGAAAAGGAAAAATAGAACTTTGATTGATATGGTTAATTGCATGCTTATAAGTTCTAGTTTGCCTAATTCCTTGTGGGGTGAAGCTATGTTGTCTCGCATGTTATATTTTGAATAGAGTTCCTTTGAAAAAGAAGAATGTTTCTCCTTATGAATTGTGGTTTAAGAGGAAACCAAACTTGAAGAGACTTAAAGTCTGGGGTTGCTTAGCATATGTTCGAAAGCCTGATCCTAAAAGACCAAAACGGGAAACAGGGCTTATAAATGTGCTTTTGTGGGATACTCTCTTAATAGTATCACCTACAGATTTTTAATCCTTGACACTTTTGAGATTATAGAATCTGTAGATGTGGAATTCTTTGAGAACTTAAATAGGAACAGTTCTCAAATGCAACCCATGGAGAACTCATTGTTACCTAGTCTACAATATGAAGAGACTAATGAGAATGATGATCATTCTGTTCCTACTCGAGACATGGAGGATACTTCTGAACCCATAGAAGATATTGAACCTAGAAGGAGTAAGAGAGCAAGAATAGAGAAAAAATTTGGTCCAGACTTTATAACATATCTTGTAGAAGGTAATAAGAATAGAATTCTTAGTGTTACCAAATATGTTATGCATGTTGATGATGACCCTAAAACTTATGCTGAGGCTATGAGTTCCAAATATGCTAGTTTTTGGAAAGAGGCTTTCAATGATGAAAAGAACTCTCTTTTGACCAACGGTACTTGGATATATTGTGATTTACCTCCGGGCGTAAAGCCTATTGGATGTAAATGGATTTTCAAGAGAAAGATGAATGCCGATGGTTCCATTGATAAGTTCAAAGCCAGATTAGTTGCTAAGGGTTATAAGCAAATACATGGAATTGATTACTTTGATACATATGCTCCTCGTTGCTCGCATCTCATCTATTCGTTGTTTAATAGCACTTGCTTCTATTCACAAGTTAATTATTCATCAAATGGATGTCAAAACCGCCTTCCTAAATGGAGATTTGGAAGAAGAAATATATATGGAACAACCTTGAAGGTTTCATATTGCCAGGCCAAGAAAAGAAGGTTTGCAAGTTAGTAAAATCTCTTTATGGCTTGAAGCAAGCTCCCATGCAATGGCATGAGAAGTTTGACAAAGTGGTTTTATCATATGGTTTTGTGGTGAATGATGCGGATAAATGTATCTATGGTAAGCATGATAGTTCTGGATGTGTAATTCTGTTTGTATGTTGATGATATGCTTATTTTTGGATCTGACATATCTGTTGTGGAAGAAACAAAGAAGTTTCTTAGCTCTAACTTTGATATGAAGGATTTAGGAGAGGCTGATGTAATCTTGGGAATTAAGATCCTAAGAAAGGGAAATGAGTTGGCTTTAACCCAATCTCATTATATTGAGAAATTTCTCAAGAAATATGGTCACTTTGATGACAATCCAAGACCTACTCCTTTAGACCATACTATCAAGTTAAAGAAGAACAGGACGTACTCATGCACAACTTGAGTATTCCAGTGTCATTGGAAGTCTTATGTATGCTATGCATTGCACAAGACCGGACATAGCACAAGCTGTGGGAGTGTTATGTCGTTTCTCAAGTAATCCAGGGTATGAACACCGGAAAGCGGTTTCTAGAGTTATGGCTTACTTGAAAGGTACAATGAATTTTGGCTTGCATTACCAAGGCTATCCCGATGCCTTTGGAAGGGTACAATGATGCTTATCGGAACGATGTAGAGGCCAAGTCCAAATCAACATCCGGATGGATCTTTACATTAGGGGGTGCTGCTTGTGTCTTGGAGTTCCAAGAAGCGAGACTTGTATTTCGATTCAACAATGTTGTCGAATTAATAGCCTTAACGGATGCATGTAAGGAGGCAGAATGGCTTAGGAACCTACTTATGGAATTTCCATTTTGGAAGAAGCCAACTCCGGAGGTCTTGATTAATTGTGATAATCAAGCTACTATCTATAATGTCTCAAATAAGACTTATAATGGAAAGTCAAGACATGCAAGTCTTAGACATCAAATGGTTAGGCAACTACTCAAGAGGGGAGTGGTTACGGTTAACTTTATTGAATCAAAAGGAATTTGGCAGACCCATTTACGAAGAGTCTACCAAGTTCGGTGGTTTCAATAAAAAGTAAAGAAATGGGACTAAGGTCTGTGAAAGAAGTTTGATCTCCCATAGAAGAAACCCAACCTATGTTTTGAAAAAGATAAACAAGGTTCAATGTGGTACCAACAAGTTATGGATGTAGATTATGGAGCACTAATATAAAACTTCCCATTTCTAATTAGTGATGGGTTCTGCAAGAAAATAGGATGGATGTAAATCCTTAATGAATCTCGTGATTAGTAAAAGGTGTATCGCAGAAACACCTTCGAGACTTACCTATATGAGTATGGAAATCGAGCCGTTTCCTAAGAGAAGAAGACTGTTCTCTAAAGAAGACTCATGAATCAAGGATATAAGCACATGGCCATTAACGTGCAGCTACAGAACACATGATTTATGAAATCAATATGTGTGGAGACTCCGGTTTTATCATAAGGGATACTTGGTTCAAGACTGGTTTCACCATAGAATCTCGATAAGGCTTTGAGTTTCTTACACTAAGTGAAGGTTCAAATCCAAAAGATACCTATCATTTATGTGTTGATTTCAACGATGATGCTTAGTCTCAATTGTGCTTGAACTACGATGGCTTGATCCCACTCGGGTACGTAGGCAGTCACTTCGGTGATGCAGTCACTCTGATTTAAAAGTTTTTTTTTTTAACTTTGTTTTATGGTTTTTGAAAATAAGGGGAGAATGTTGGAATATTTTCAACTGTGCTATCCAAGGGTAACTGTTTCGACCGTTACAAACTATCCAGAATATTCAAATCCAACAGACGCCATTGATGTCTGATGATGAAGAGACTCGAGTGAAAAGATGTATTCCCAACAGATGCGAAAATCCCTATAAATGGCATCTCCCATAACTCGTTGAAAACATCATCGAAAAAACCTTCTCTGTTTTCTCTCTTAAACAAAGCATCATCAGAAATTCTGTTTACATGTGTTCTTGATTGGGGTACAAACCTTGAATTCAATTTCCGTTGTAGGGCTTTCATTGTATCCTAAAGGCATTATTTCACATACCTGTTGTAATCGCCAATTTATTGGGAGGGTAGAAATAATTGTCTAAAAGAAATCGTATGAGCCTTGAAAGCTTTTGAGTACAACAATTTCTTTGTGTTTATTTCATCCTCTATTTGAACCCATTTTCCAACAAAGAGTACCATGTAACAATAATTAAAATAGAGGATCTTTGCATTAAAATTTGTTCACAAGTTCAGAGCATCTGACAACCCAATAACAATTCAATTTTTTGATCGTTGAAGCAGGTTACCGAAATGATTTAACTTCGGATTTTTCTACAAAAAAAAAAAAAAGGGTTGATTTTTCTTCACTTAGGAGAGAGTGAGACATAGCCAAATCAGATTAGCTTGAGACTGACTCAACAGAAACTGAATGGGCTGAAATCTGTTAAAAAGCTGTTGTCTTTCAGGAATGCGAAAATGACAGAATTTTGTCATATTATAGTCATGCACAACATTATTTTTTAGTTCACCAAATATTGGCATGATCTATATTATTATGTGCAGTAAAACTCACATCAAATTTTCGTTGTTCGAAAATGATTTGTGACTCCCATTTTCTCTACTCCCACTGCTCCCAACATTAGTTGGCATCCATGTAGGATTGCTTCTCGATATTTTTTCACAAAATTGGTTAAAAAGACCTAAATCAACAAATCCTGGGTGAAAAAGACATCTACATCTAGCTTCTGATGATCTTATGAATTTGGAAACATGATGAGAATCTTTGTGAAAAGACGAGGGTACCCAAATATACCTCAATCTAAAACTTTTCCACCTATAAGTCCTTTCTCCGAAAGTGATTGTCTATGGACTAAGTCGAGAAAATACAACTAATCGGTTCACACTTCGTGTGATTGTTTATGGATACGAGATCGAGACAATACAACAACGAAGTATGTTTACTTGATAAGTGGTTCGGACTTAACCAAACACAATAGGATTACTATCAAGTAAATAGGAATTAACGTTAGTGTATTTTACTTCTAATTATAATAAAAACAATTATAATTGCGGAAATAGAAAAGTAAAAGACACAACAAGATTTTGTTAACGAGGAAATCGCAAATGTAGAAAAACCACGGGACCTTGTCCAGAATTGAATACTCTCTGGATTAAGCCGCTATACAAAATCAAGCGAACTTCGTATAGTTGAGACCAAGCAACTAAACCTATATTTCACCCAGTTCCGTCTGTATTCCCACACCTCAAACTTGTAAATAAGTCACGTACTTGGAACAATTTCTTTGGTTCGTATTCCAAACAGTGAAGGAACAACAAATCTGTTTGGTAGCAACTATTTTCAACCAAGTGATGTGCGTTCGACAAAAGGCTCTTCCGTTTATCCCAATAAACTCATTTGTTAGGTCCTTAGATCTATCTACTAACAATTACCGAAATAATCGTCTAGATTTTGCAATCAATACTTTGAATCACCAAGAAATGTATTGATGATGATCTACTCAACTAATAAATCCAATCTATCACAAGGATAAACTGATTATAGTTGGATCCTCTTTAACCGAAACAAGTATAGTTAGATCTTCAATAAACACCTGCACACAATCACCTTGAATCTCTTGTGATCAATCACGCACAAAATAGAGTTTTTTAACAATGGATTATCACAAGACGTCTTTAGATCTACAAACAATCTAAAGATCCCCGTCGAAACTTCGATCTAGTTTGAGTGAATCTTACATCAGAAGAGAAGATTCTCAAGCATAAACAAACCAGGTGCAATCAAAGTTCAACAACTGTTAGTTTCCCACCAACGGTACTATAGATCTTCTCAATCCCAAAGAAGTCTTTAAACTGAGTGGCCGTAAGAGATTTCTCCTAATTAGGTTACTTTCCTCTCCGAATAGGCGGCTCCACCAGTAACAACACAACTAGGTAGTTTTGCTGGCTCTGAGGATTAGTTTGCTAGAAATGTAAACTTTGGTATTTATAAACCAAGGAAGTTTGGACACCAAGGAATTTCCAAAACCGAAAATATTCTCAAGATATGCAATATATTCCAGATTCAGTTTCCATAATTCCTGGAAATGCTTTGTCCAAACATTGACCGAATATCTCTTAGAAAATCTCCAATTAGTAAATGCACATTACCAATTTTCATTTTCCAAAAATAAAATTAAAAACCTTAATTAAAAGATTCTCAACTTATTTTTCGATCCAGGATTTTCCTTTAGCTATTAAGGAATATCTTTGAACACTAAAAGATAAGCGTTACTGCACATGTTCAAAGTATGTCGACATCTTTACTTTGTAAGTCCTCTTTCATACTTACAATCTTGAAACCGATTTGCCACACTTCCAAACGAGTTTAGAATTGCTTCATCTGACTTTCAAGAAATATGTAATTGATTAAGAACACTCAATCACAAATCATGGGTTTCACGGTTCTACCAAAACAAGTTTCGGTTCTACCTCCATGTGAGTATTGTGCATAGTCACACTAGCTTTCCAAAAATTCGGTTGACTAGGTACTAAGATCGGTTCCCCACATACTTATGGTAACTACTTGTATTTGCTGCACATGTCCATAGGATCGGTTCCCCTTTCACTAAAAACTTGTTGCACATGTTCATAGGATCGGTTCCCCTATCTACTAAAAACGTGTTGTACCTCTTACAAGGATCGATTCCCCTCTTGTGATCGGTTGCACCTCTTCATAGGATCGGTTCCCCTTTGCCTAGAGTTGGTCATACCAATAACACTAAATCGATCATACCATCTCAGGTGATTACTTAAGATCGATTTCAATAATAAAAGTCATACCAATACAAAAGTCAGGCCTTGTGAATAGTTTTACCAAGAACATAAACAAGTCATGAGCGGTTATACTAATCACACATATAGGTAGTTCAAAAGATATGCAATGAATAACAATACCAATAAGCCTAGCGATTTCCCTTTCGATTCACGAAACAAGTTCATGAATTTACTTCCTTTAAACTAATGTAAAACATTGTTTCCTAGGATGAAATCTTCACCTCATACCCATACATAACCATAATAGCATTCAAACGATTATGTTGATGTCTTATATACGAAGTTCAAAATATAAGCGTTATACTTCATATTGTATTCCTTAATACTAAGTCTAACTATAGTGTAATCATTCATGCTTCGTAGTTATGTTTTCAATATGCACGACTTTAAAGATATGTTAGGGAATGAAACAGTTTAAGTCAAATATCACTAACCTCAAGTGGATGGATGATGTTGTCGTTGTATCTCCTTACTTATTCAAGTCTTCGCAATACTTGTAATGTATCATATCCTAATACTTTCAAGCTAACATATACGAAATTGACTCAAGTACATAATCAAGCGACTCTTTAAATGAGTTTTGGTTCACCAAAATATGACAACCAAACTTGACATACCAACGCTTGGTGGGTTTAACCGAGCTATGCTCTAATACTTTGTTTCAACGTGAGGCGATCAGAGAGTGGCTGGATTCAGTCACGGTCCGTTTTAGTGAGTTGAGTTCAGAGAGGTTCTTAATATGGATGAGTGTATGGTAGATGAAGAGATGGATCATGCTAAGAAGGTGTCTCGAGATGCGGAGGCCGAAGTGAAGCAGTTGAACATGAAGCAAGAGATTTTTTTTCTAGGGGCCTTTGCTAGATGATTTTCTTCAGGGTTGATATTTTTCCTCTATGAACCTTTCTCGTATGCATCTAGTAAATTAAGAGGACCCTCAAGAGTTAGAACTTGATGCAAACCCTAGATTGTTCCGTTAGGTATGCGAGTAAGTGAAAACCCTAAGTAATATTCGTAATAGGAAGTCCTTCCTTGAGAGATCTTCACTGCGGAGGTTGTAGAAACTTCGTTTGACGTCCGATTTCAGTGGTTGACCCCAACTATCGAAAAGAAAATACATTCCTTTCATCTATTAGAGAAAAATTAGGATCTGGAGATTTTCAGGTGATAAGTCCACGTGAAGTTGAACTCGGAAATATAGGCCTTTCCAGCAGCAATATATTCTAGTGTTTTGATCATATCTCTTAGATTGTATTTTGGAACATCTGTCCCTTTCTCGATAGCATGTACATAGACGTGCATTTTTCATCGGGGACATCATCAAATTATGTACCAATTTTTTTTCAGCTCGTCGAGTTAGATGGATGAAGTGTGGGCCACGTCTGAATAGAGTAGAAACTATATACTTTTCATTAACTCAATTGCAAACCCTAATTTGTCTCATGCGTGGATCCGGAGCAAAGGGATGATTCAAACGTGTATCTTCTTTGGTATATGCATCTGTCTTTGAAAACCTTTCGAAGGGGTTTGAAAAACCCTAACTTGCTTGATCATGATAAAAAAACCTAAATTTGGCGTGATGGGTGAGTTTTTCTCTAAATGTGAGGAAACCTTGTTTTGAATATTCTCATCTTCGTATTGCAGAAGTATTATGGCCTCTCTATCGTGGGATTTACTTCCAATCCCTAAAGGATAGCATCTTGCAAGTCTTAATATGGTCGTAAGGGTTGAAGCGCGTTGATCATAAGAAGGTTATTGTGCATGAGGATCGGTCTGAAGATCCGATTCTTCCTCATGTATCTTTAGTGAGAAGCATCTAACTTGGGACATTCCGAATTCTACCAATTTGTTACGTGTTCCAGAATCTTCATGTCGATGACGTAAGAGTTTGTCACGTATGAATTAGATATTTAGGCCGCCTCATGTTGCTCACATAGATGTATGATGAACGGTTTTTCATCAGTCCCCAATTTGCTATATGAATATGGATTTTCATTTAGTGGAGATATTTGATCGTTTGGGGTAAGACCTCTGTATTTCTCGAGATCGAGTCTTCAGGGATGAGACAAAATCGTTGTTTAGTCTATACTAGATGTATTGATAGGGACTCATGTGAACTTCCGTTGTAAATTTTCTATCTATTATTTTGGGAAATGGTCAACCGAACTTAAAAGTAGTAGACACCTTCTGGGGATGGGGGAGATGTATCTGGCCGTCGTATCTCTTCCTATAGTCATAATGTCTCGACTCGACACGTGGGACAGGTTTGTTGAGCGGAGTTTTTTGAGAAAAGAGCTTTAATCATGCGGAAATGCTAGGAGACGTCCTGGATGAGTAGCATGTGTCTTGGATAAACGGCCTCGGATCCTTCCCTTATATACTTCAGTGAAAATATATGGTTATGATTGTATGTCGAGTAGTGGAGTCTTATCTGAATTATCGTCCTCATGAGTATCGTTACAGATTTTTTTCCCCATGATAAATTAGGGTGATATTCTTATTTTCTATCTTGGGTGAACTTATCTCATCATCAAATGAAAATGGATAGTCGTTGGTGCAGTTGAGATGGAGGCTCATAGAGACTTGTCATACAATTGTTAGGGCGTTCCTCTTCTTTCTGACGGGACGGGTATTGAGGTAGCATATCGATTAGCATCTTTGCTTCTTTGAACAAGGATGATATTTGTCTTGAGAGTTACTCTTGAATTATACATTGTCGCGTTCTGGTCATGACCCTTTGGAGCAGGAAGAGAGACAAGATGTATCTTGTTTGGATGTGACGGTTTATGACCGTAAGTGGCTCTGCAACGCTTTTGACTAGGTCACAAATTTTTTGCATCCCTTCCAAGTGTTTGATAAATTTATTATGTAGACGATGAAAATATAAATCCAATGGAAAAAGAGCGAGGTTAATCGGATACATAATGAAAGAGTTATGAGTAAAATAGTGAAATGAAGTAAACTTCCCAAGTCCCCTATGATCAGCTTGAGGGACCTTGACCTAAACGAATTTTGGACCAAATATCCGTTGGAATATTTAAGTTTAGATCATCATATGGTCCTTGAAATCTATGAGGTCGGCTGGATGGTTGCTCCTTTTCTCGGTCGTGTTTGTGATGAGCTTAATCTTCTCCGGTGAGGCCGATTGCGGACATATTAAATCTTGTCCGTACTATTCTCAACAGTTTTAGTACTCCTTCTCTAATGAACATGTACTCGATCTAAATTTATTGGATCCATCCCTAGTGGCATCTTAAAGAGGCCTACAGGTAATTCAGGATGTCGATATGAGTTTTTCAAGACTTTGTTGAGTCCCCATGTACCTGGGCGTTTTCTTATGCAGGGAGAGATCCAGGTAATCCTGAAAGTCACTAAACTATTCACTAAGGTCAAATAATCGTTTGAGAAAGAACAGTGTTGATAGGGATAACCCTCTCGACCATGTTTGTAATGGATCACGGATACCGAATCAAAGGATTCCTAATAGTGACCATGATTGAGATCAGTAAATGAGTAAAAAACCTTCCAATGTGGTCACCAAAATGTGGTTACCTAAAATCGGTGAGAGGCTAAATTGGGATTATAGGGTTTCTGAAAGTGAGTTACGGGAGGTTGAGCACGAACCATATTCGTTTAAACCACGCACAATGGTCGTTCAAAGGCTACTTCAGTCACATGAGAAGTTAAGGATGGTCTTAGGGAGGGAAGCACATGAAGAGAGAGATCAGAGAGTTCTAGGGTTTGAAGAAGAATTGCTTCGAGTGTTCATAGAAAACTTATGTGTTAGCTTGGAGAAATAGATGACCTCTCTAATATTAGGTCCGTGAAGATAAAGATTGCTTGTTGTGTGAAACACTTTTCCCGTCTCTTCAGGAATAGATAGAGATAAACTAGGCTGAGTTTATCTCGTTATTCCACCGCATTTACTCTCTTATGCGGTGAGAAATAGGCCGGGTATTTCTCACACGTTCCTTAACCCGCCAGATCAAAACCTTAATTGATATCCTCCCATTTGTATGAAGCTGAGTCAGTCTTTTTGATGATGTGTTGAGAAAGAGAAATATTTTTTTTAGCCGAGTTGACCGAGATAGAGATATATTCTCTGATTTGGGAGAATGACTAGGATGAGTCACGTGAAAAGGCATGGAATGCCTCATAAATCATGTGTAGAGTGTGAGATGAGCTCCGGTCACATATATCACGTGGAGACCATATTATTGCTTGTGGGTACCTTTGTTGAGCTGATAGGTGTAGAATACACCGTATTTACTATCTAGAGTTTATGCTTTCTTTGCTATTTTTCGTGTGAATTTTGTATTTTACGCTTGTTTTGAGTTTTGTAGCTACTTTGGAGTCACACGGAAGAAAAGAAGAAGAAATCATTCAATTTGAGCAAAAAGGGCAATTTTGTCATTTCCAGGGTGAACACTATCCGGAGCCCGGGTAATGGTTAAGGGGCAGCTCTTTTTGGAAGGAATACTAAATGCAGTCCAGATGAGGTTAAGGGGCAGTCCATCAGGTTAACCCTTATCACTGTGACCAGACACTGAATAACCTACCCTCATCTAACCCTAAATCGTGAAGAGGTTTTCTTTCTCTTCTATCACTCATTTCTCACCCGAACCAAGAGAGAAGAGATGGCGCAGCCCGTTACTATTCGAGAGCTAGGAGAAATTGAGAGATGAGGATTAATGAATCGAGAATCGAGAGACTACGAGAGATGATGGGAAGAGATGGAGAACAAGATGGGTTCGATTGTGGTGGTTCAATCTAGGGTTCGGGATCGAGTTGGTGCTTTGTTGATAATCACCGAGAAGAGATCGATGAAATAGAAGGTTAGGGTTTGAAGATGGGTTTATGATTTCATTCTTTGATGGTGCGATTCAGAGATTGAGAGCCGAATGTTTATCAATTTATTGCCGTCGAACTCGGTAGATGGAAGAAGAGTTTGGTGGCGCCAGTAAATCGAGGGTTTGATTCGAATTGTTGATGTCGATCGAGAAATTGAGATAAGCGAGAGATTGCTCACGGTCGGGAGAAATAGAGTTGAAGCTCGGGGGAGATAGGGTGCGATTCGAGTCTGTGGTGAAGGTGTCGAGAAGATGGAGGTGATGAATTGAAAGTAGAGATCGAAGTGAGTGTCTTGAGAATTTGAGAATAGACACTGATGTCTGTTAATGAGATGAATCGGATCGAGAATGGGTTCGTGGGTCTCGTGAATCGAGATGATTGATTCTTTATTCTTTGTGAAGCAGATAAAGAGGAGAAGATGGGTTTTAGCTGCTGTTGGTGTTCAATGAAGCTACAACAGAGGATTTGCAGCCGGATTAGGGATGAAACAGGGAATGGAAATTGCTCAATAGATGAATGTGTAGGATTTCTTAATAGGGAATGAAGGAAAGAATGGCTCGAACTCCTACTGGGAAATGCGGAAAACAAACAGAACTCTGTCCGGTTCTCTATTCCGGAGAGTTGACTCAGCGATCCCGATGACCGATCCTTATATATGACTCAGCGAGTTAGACTATTCAGCTGAGTTACCGATCGATCGGGGAGTCGACTCGGTGCTCGACTCCACCTCCCTTTGACCCTGTTGACTAACAAAGGATCGACAGTTTGACCACTTTGACCGTTAGTCCTAACGGTGGATCAAGGAATATTCCGTCGAATATTCCACTCGACGGAGAAATTTTCGGAGGAGGCCGGTGACTATTCCAGGCGGATTCCGGCCACAATACCGCTTTTCCCATGAGCCAAAAATTCCAGAATTTTCTATGGATTTCTCTCATGGGTGTGAAGACTTGGACTAGGAATTGGATGGAGAATTGGGCTCAAACTTGGAAAGAGAAGATGGAAGAAGGGAAAGACTTGAATTTGGAAATTGAATTGCTAAAGGAAAAGGATTCTATTCCTTGGAAGAGTTGGAGAATATTGAAGCCTATAAATAGAGAAGTTTTCTACATCTTTTACACACCTCTCTACACACACAACACTTGTGTTTTTGATAGCTTTTGAAAATTCTTCTTTTTAATTATTTGTGTGAACTCTTGAAAATTCTCCTTTTAATTATTATTTGTGTGAATTTCAAAAACATGAGTAGCTAATTTTATTATTGATTGAGGATGAATTCCTAGTTCTTAATTTATGTTTTGAGTTTTTGTTTTCAATTCTATCTTGAAGTTTTTCACATGATTATCGTTTGTTTTTACTAATAGGAATGATCTTAAAGACATTCATGATTGATTGATAGATTGTTTAGAGTGCACGCTAAATTGATTTGTTAATTTGATCTAAAGCTAGTGAAATTTAGGGGATAAGTAATCGTTTCTTGACTTTTTACATAAGTAGCAAACACGAGACCTTGCGGAGGGATTCCGTGGAGCAATTGTGTGTGAAAACAACGATAGAAAGTAGACCTTGATCTAAGAGTCTAACTACTAATATCAACCTAATAAGTTCATAAATCTTAATGCGTTTATTTAAATTACATCTAGAGTGATCTACTACTAGGTGGTTTGGTAAATAGAATCCGGTAGTCGAGAACTTCCGTATCCGGTGATACAAGAGATTTAGGGGTTCAGCACTGATCTAGCTGCTTTACCTACGGTTGGTGATAATTTGTGACTAATAACAAGTAGAAAAGAACATAACTTGATTCATTGTTTCAGAACGAAGAAGGATTCCTTGGTCTTGTCTCTCTTATTGCTTTCAACTTTCAATTTTAATTGCTTTGTTTATTTTCTTTTGCTTTTTACACCCCCTTTTGTGACAATTTTTACAACTAGAATCTCTTGCTCCTCGTGGGAAACGAACTTGACTTCCATTATATTATTTTTAATTGAGTGGAAATATTGATTAATTTGATTGCACCTACGACACGCATCATGAGCATGCGGAGCTCAAGGAATCTTATTTACGTTTTTGGATAAACATGTACATTCCAGGTTCGTGTGTTTGAGACGCTGAGAAATAGGCTTGAGACCTAGGCGAGGCTTGTGTATGAGTCTTATGCCTGTATAAGACTCTTCAGACGAGATGACTCAGCTCGGATGAGGCCGTATGAGATTTGGCAGATGCAGCTGTGGCTGTCTCAGATTTGGACGACTCGTCTAGGGTCGTCTGAGATTTGGCCGACGCGTATGTTGACATCTAAGAGTTGGCTGGTGCGATAAAGTTTGTTCGAGACTTGGCCAATGAGATGAAATCTCTCCGAAGTCAGCTGGGACATGTTTGGGAGAGAAAAGAAGGCTTGCATGCTTGATATTGTTTCTTCGAGACTTCAGCTCACTTATCTTTGACCAACGTGTCTTGCAGAGATGTGCTAGGAGTCAAGTGTGTCCGTATTTATGGGACCGACATGATCAGTATATCTCGGAAGGATGTTCTAGGAGTCTATCGAAAGGGCCAAGAGGCATAATAACCAGCGTTCTCGCGGGGATGTCCTAGGAATTATTCAGAAGCCTTAGTAAGTCGAATCAGAGCCAAGAGTAGACATGACCATTGTATATCGTGATGTGTACTAGGAATTCGTCCTTGATCTCATAGAATGAGTCCTGCTTACAGGAGACATGTATGTCTCCGTTATGGGTCACAGGTCCGTCAGAGACGTTTTTACGCATCTACAAAGCCTACATGACCAGCAGTATCTCGCAAGGATGTATACTAGGAGTCATGATATCAAAATCAGCTGTGTCTTGCGAAGACATGCTGGAATTGTGGTTGTTCTGGTTCATAAATCTTCCGGGGACGTTTTACGCTCTACAAAACCTTCGTGACCAGCAACATCTCGTCGAGGATGTGCTCTAGGAACCACAACATCACGACCAGCAGTGTCTCGCAGGGAGGTATACTAGAAATCGTTGCTATAAGTGACGTGAGGACCAAAGGCTTAATCTCTCCCGTGAGAATTGATTTTTGTCTATGGTCTTGAAATGACACTTTTTCCCTTTATTACCATCTACAGAATGTTAAGTACAATATCAACTAATTTTGAAAAAAAATTATATGATTAACTAATTGCACTACAAATACAATTACTTATTGTATACTTCTTATTGCCATACAACAACATAGTTTCGGGCACTTTGACTTCTTTTTTTACTCGGTAAATAAAATTCCATAAAAAAGCAAAAAACTATATAGAACTAAGGCCAGACTATTTTAGCTAGCCACAGTGGCCATCTAAAAAAGCACAACCTATTTGAAACGGTAGTACACTTTTCCAGGCCATTCCACAGACGGAATGAAATCTCGCCTACCTTCATAAAACTCATAAATATCCTCCGCCAACAAACATGCTTGTTTGGCCAAGGTGTCTACTGAAAAATTAACTTCTCTATAACTGTGAATGTAGATAAGAAAAACACTACGAGCACTTTGACTTCAAGCTATTGGGGATGAAACACTTGATTTGAATTTTAAAGAAAAACAAACCAATATTTATTAAGAAGCAAATCCCCAACCAATATTTATCAAATAAAAACAAGCTATTGGGGATGAAAAACAAACACTTCTTAAGAAGCAAATCCCCAACCAATTTTCTATGTCTGCAAGAGATTCCATATTGTGGCAGTGTAACCGGGTTAAACATGCACATGACTATTTATTAGCCGTGCCAATTAGTGGGCATAACCAATGTCTCGCACCCAGACAGTTTAGAGCTGTTCTTTACTATAGCCTTGGCATCCCACTGCTTGTTGTGAATAATTTATGCTCAAGTTGCAACAGATCTATGGATATGTTTGGGGACCACGCGCTTTCGACATGATCTTGTAAGTGATATAATCACTGATATTTGTTACAAAGCAGGTGTGCCTGCGCATAAGGAGGTTTCTCTTGGGTTTCTGTCTGATAATGACAAGGATTTACGTCATGCTGATATCCTTGTTCCAAACTGGGAGAATGGGAAAGATGTTTGTATGGATGTCACGGGTGTCTCGCCTTTCACCGGTGAAGGGATTCGTTCTTTCGTTCCAGGAAAATCTATCTCGAGTGCTGTTTCGCGTAAACGCACTAAATACTTGGACAAATGTGTTTTGCATGGCTATGGTCTGGGTGTTTTATCTTTCTCTACTTTGGGAGAACTCGGTGAAGATACTTTGTGTTTTTTTAAGCGTCTGAAAAACTGTTTAGTTAGTAATGATGCATGTAGTGGTTTTGGTAGGTTTATTTTTCATAGACTACGTGTTGCTATTCAAAAAGGTGTTGGAGCCCAGCTTGTTGCTAGGCTGCCCACCAAGGCGTTGTATGATTCTTAATACTTCATAACCAATATTAAATCATATTTTCAGAAAATTAAATATGTATGAAATTTATTTTTTTTATCTTTTTAATAACAATATTATTTTATATATTATTTGGAGCCTATTAATCATTAAGGGGAACTTTTGAAATGTACTATTTTATGATTTTATCGTATTTATTATTGTAGCACTAAGAACCTGAGCCGGGACCAGAAAATTTTATTATTTTAGCCAGAATATTATATTACCGAGTATTACTTTATAGTAGGTTTATTTGCAGAATTCACGATTTCCAGGAATTTATAATCCATTACAATTTCTGGGATTCATGTAAATCCCTCGTGTATTTGTAGAATTTATAAAATTATCTTGTTTTAAAGTCCAAAATACTATTTGGCATTACCCTTAGAATCATAAAAATTTATATATATGTGGAATTAGAGTTAAAAACGTGGGTCCATAAATCCCTTGATAAGTTTCCCAACAAATCTTAGGGAGAGGGTCGGACTCCATATAGGGGATTTGCTGGAAAACCGATTCCCATGGGAAACGTGATTCCAAGGAATTGGGCAATCAAACGTAATGGGGAAAACATAATTGCACCAATCCCTAGACCCATAACTCCCACTTTTAGAATTCTACATCCAAATCCATCGTTAAAGAAATTATATTGTACGCGTGACTCTCATTTTTTCCCAGTGAGATGGGCCCACCATATCTGTGTGCGCGCGGTTTAGAATGGTTTGAAAGAACGGTCTATCGGGGAACCACTCTGTTTTTAATATACGGTTTAATTTTGGAGGCTTGCATCTACCTCCGCTGTCTTCTTTGTATTGTATCTCCGGTAATTAAACCTGTTCGACCATTTTTATTTTAATGATGATGAATTTATTTTGTTTGTATACTGGACGTAAACTCCACCATGTTAACCCAGAGTCCAAAATTAGCTATCCAATGAGGGAGGCCAATAGAATACGGCCTCCTTTTATTTTCACCACAATAACAAAAGCCAGCTGACGGAAAAAGTAAGTAGTACCATGTAACAGTAATTAAAAATAGAGGATCTTTGCGTTAAAATTTGTTCACAATAAAGTAAGTAGTACCAATAACAATTCAATATTTTTATTCGTTGAAGCAAAAGAAAAATAGAGGATCTTTGCATTAAAATTTGTTCACAATAAAGTAAGTAGTACCAATAACAATTCAATTTTTTTATTCGTTGAAGCAAAAGAAAAAACAAAAAAACTTGTTACCTGAATGATTTAACTTAGGATCTGTGTACAAGAAATGGGATTGATTTTTCATACAACTTCATTTGGGAGAATGAGAGAGAGAGACGAGTTGTTTATAGTGCCAAATCAGATTAGCTTGAGACTGACTCAACAGAAGCTGAATGGGCTGAAATCTGTTAAAAAGCTGTTGTCTAGCAGATGAGAGGATTTGCGTGCTACAACTTTATTGTGATCGGAATCTTCGTTTCGTCATGCTCAGCATTATGTGATTTATTATGTGCCGTAAAACTCATATCAAATGTTTTTTTTTTTTTTCATGTTCAAATTTAGATCACTCTTTCTGATACGGCCGGGTAGATAGATGCATTCCACAGAAAGGAAATCCATGGTCTTTTCTTTCCTACAATGATAAGTATCTTTCTGGTTTTAGCTTTTGAAAAATCAATAAGAAATCCTAGGTATTTCCTATAATAACAAGTATCTTGCTAAAGAAAGAGAAAAATATTTTTGGTTTATACATTTATTAAGGAAAGATTATTTGAAGAAACATTTTTTAAAGAAAGATTTTCTTTAAAGAAAGATTTTAATTTGTTCCCTATATATAAAAGAGAACTATAAAAGAAAAAAAAAAAACAAGGAAAAGATCAATCAAGAGAAAGCCATGGCTAGCCGTCAAGCTCTCATGTTGATGCTCTCCTTTATGTTATTCCTTGTAACTATTTCCTTCCCTAAATCTTTTTCGGTTAGAATTGTTGATGATGACAAGAGTAGTAGTACTCATGGTGCTGCTTTGATCGAAGAAACTTGTAGAAACACGAGTTCGTATGATGTATGCCTATCTTCGTTCAAATCTAATCCTAAGAGCTTTAAAGCAGATATCCTAGGCTTGCTTAGGATCTCGATTGATCTGGCTAATCAGAAGGCTGCCAAAATTCTAAAGTACATCGATAACTTGATTAAGACCAGCAAAGACGTCAGTGCCAGTATTAAATGGTGTGGAGAAGATTATCGGAGTTCTATCATTAGTCGTAATAAGGCTATCGAAGCATATCGTCATCGTGACTACTCTTCAATTAACGTGTTTGTAGGGTCTGCCTATAGTTACACAGATGATTGCAAACTCGAATTTACATCAGTTGGTTTAGAAGAACTTCCACCAGAATTAACGCAAATGAACGAGATTATGCTTAAACTAGATGACATTTCGTTGGAGATTCTTTGCCGTAATTTCATGACATGCAACGGCCCTTTTCCACCGCCACCGCCAGCAGCGCCAACACCAAGTTTGTGATTGACTGGCTTAAATAGATGAAGAGAAAGCAGTTATTTTCCTTTCTATACATGCAAGCATATGTTTTCGAATCGCCTGCTAGAAGCTAATAAAGTGTGTTGAAGAGCGGCATTTTTTTTGTTTATTTTTGCTTCATGAGCCTATGTACTTTGTGCATGTCTTCTAGTTGGGATAATATTTCAGGTTATTTCTTTTAGGGCTTGGCCTGTGCGGCAGTTTCAACCTGTCATTTATTTCAAATCTATTTTTGTCTATGACCTAGAATGAAATTTAGTTTTATACACCATTATTAAATTGAATGAACATCAACATTTTATTAAATCTTCAACTGAGGGAATTAATACAAATGGAAAAGAAATTCACCAAAAAAAATTCACAACATCTGACAGCCCAATAACAATTCAATTTTTTAATCGTTGAAGCAAGGAAAAAAAAAAAGGAAACTTATTACCGGAATGATTTAACTTCGGATTTGTCTACAAGAAATGGGGTTGATTTTCCGACAGACGAGTTGATTATATAGACGAATCAGATTACATATCTTCTACAAGAAATGGGGTTGATTTTCCGACAACTCCCTGTTCCACCTAGAGCAGGCATTTTCCCCTTTCAATTTATGCATATGTTTTTTAAGACTGCTAGCAGCTAATAAAATGTGTTGAAAAGCTCTCTTTTTCTTCTACTCCTTTGGATAATTTTTCAGGTTGTTTCTTTCAGGGCTGCCTGTGCAGCAATTTGAACCTGTCATTTATTTCAAATCCATATTTGTCTATCAAATCTTCATTTGAGTTAATAATACAAAGAGGAAAAAAATTCACAAACAAATCCAGAATAAGCTAAACAACTAACTTTACATTTTCAAATCGTTAAAGCTTCCAAACATTAAAAAAAAAACTTCTCCAGAATAGACGGAATTCGATACGGAAACCTGTAACAAACAAAATCAAGTGCAATTAGAAATCAATTTGCGCCATAATCTTCCTATAATATCCTGAAATTCATGCAAAACTAGAACACATAACCATGGAAATAAAAGTACTTGGAACAATCCTTCCCACTATCCAGTTGTTTCATATTCTCACAGTAGTTTTCACATAACAACAAGTAGAAACTTTTACCTTGTATTTTCATGATTTTTGCTTTACCCACATATACAGGCCCAAACAACATTCTGGCCCAATCACTATGACTTCTTCTTTGTTTTTCTGAGTTGCTAATTGCTATTACCCTCAACAGATCCTTCTCTAGAAAAAATAAAATCGAGGGAAGAGACTCACAAATTATAACTTCTTTGCGTTTCTTAGACTTTTTCAAATCATCCTCATTATTACCAGATTTTTCCAAATCTTGTCTTCCACGGCAAAAACTTCCACTTGTAATGTCTACATTGTTTTCACTATTTGGGCCTTCTATAAATCTCAACCTCTTACTACCCTGATTCCTGAAGGACTAGCTTCATTGTCGAAATCACTCTCATAAATACGTAATCCAACCACTGCAGATGCTTCATTGTCGAGATGAGCTGTTTACATAGCCGAATCAGATTAGCTTGAGACTGACTCAACAAAAGCTAAATGGGCTGAAATCTGTTAAAAAGTTGTTGTCTTTCGGGAATGGATAGGAGATGAGAGGATTTGCGTGCAACAGCTTTTATCTGAACGCAAATAACAGAATTTTAGTTCCATCATATTATAGTCATGCACAGCATACAATGATAAGTATTTTTCTGGTTTTAGCATTTGAAAAATCAATAAGAAATCCTAGGTATTTCCTATAATAACAAGTATCTTGCTAAAGAAAGAGAGATTATAGACATTTAAGGAAAGATTATTTGAAGAAAGATTTTTTGCCGGAATTTTAAAGAAAGATTTTGTACCCTATATATAAAAGAAAACTAGAAAAGAAAAAGAAAACAAGGAAAAGATCAAGAGAAAGCCATGGCTAGCCGTCAAGCTCTCACGTTTATGCTCTCCTTGATATTATTCCTTGTAACTATTTCTTTCCCTAAATCTTTTTCAATCAGAATCGCTGATGATAACAAGAATAATGATAGCATTCATGGTCATGGTGCTGCTTTGATCGAGAAAATTTGTAAGAACACTGATTTTTACGACATATGCGTGCCTTCGTTTAAATCTGATCTCAAGAGCTTCAAAGCAGATGTTTCAGGTTTGCTTAGGATCTCCATTGATCTTGCTAATTTGAATGCTACTGGAATTTTGAATTACATCGATAACTTGATTAAAACCAGCAAAGACGTCAGTGCTAGTGTTAAATCATGCCGAGAAGATTATCAGAGTTCTATATATCATCGTAATAAGGCTATCGAGGCACTTAGTCAACATGACTATTTTTCAGTCAACATATTTGTAGGGTCTGCTGATAGTTACACAGATGATTGCAAACAAGAATTTACAATGGCAATCGGGTTAGAAGAACTTCCACCGGAATTAACGCAAATGAACGAAATTATGCTTACATTAGATCACATTTCATTGCAGATTCTCTGTCGTAATTTGATGACGTGCAACGGCCCTTTCCCTCCTCCGCCGCCAGCACCAATATTATGATTGATCGGTCCAAATTAGATGAGGAAAAGGCTGTTATTTCTTCTAGGCGCTGATGTCTTTTTTGAGTCCAATTTTGTGCACAAAACAAACCAATTGAGTTGTTTTAGCTAATATCTTTCAATAATATAGATTATTAGAAATACTTAATTTATTAAGTCGGTATAATTAAATTAGTTATATATATATGGACTTAAACGAGAAAAAATATGGAAATCATGTATTATCTCTCTTGCGAATTCAGATTCAAACCATTATCCAGATTCTATCCTACTTCTCTGAAAATGATTGAGCATCCGCAATTCCTATCACGGATTGGTTTTAAGAATCAGAAGATTTTTGATTTATGTCAACCATATAAACCATAAGGTTCTTGATTTAGCAGAAGTCTTACATCATGATACATCATAAAACGATGATACAATTTTTTTTCCTTATATTATGATTGAAGAACTTTAAAAATTTGTGAAATCTGCCGTTTCCAAAAAGTTTCTTTTGGTTAATCAAATATTCAAACAGAGATTAATATTAATACTGCTTCGGGTAATAAAATCCGGAGGAATGTTTACTTAGTGAATCAACCAGTGTGATCACACTACTTGCTTAATCTCTGTCGGGTTACTTCTTTCTTCCATCAATCAAAGATTGATGCATTTCCCTTTCCGTTTTTCTTATCAGGAATTATAGTTGAATATTGTCACTCCATTACAATTTTGTTTTCATTCCAAGAAACTGTACGATACGGTGTTTGTGTTTTCACTAATCATCCAAAATATCAATGAAATGGAGCCCTGCAAGTATGTTATTGTCATAATAACAGATAATATTTGGAAGAATATCTAATTTCCATGTTTTTCTCCGTTTTAAACTTTTAATTTCTAAAAATAACCAACTTTGTAATATCGATGTAAAAAATTAAATTAATTTATGATTATTTATATTACGCATACGTGTTGCAGTTTGATTAGGTGGGACAGAGAGAATGAAGGAAATGGTCACAGAGGATCTAGACCATATTCAGTCATAAAAATAAATGGGTACTAAAAATCCTAGGTAGAGTTTTTATTTAGATCCTTATTTATGGAGTCATATGTATGTGGCCAAAATAACAACGCTTTTCTCATGGAGTATCTCCAACAGTGGGGGTCTTATTTTGAGGATTTGTTTTTCTGGATAATGATAAAATTGATTCTCTTTTTTCTATTAGTTTAGAAAACATTATTCAAAAGTAAAATATGGTTAAAAAGATGACGTGGAGGTCATTCCCAAGGTCTAAATAAGACTTTCTCCAAGACCTTCATATTTATTTTGACACCCTTCCTACTTAATAGGACCCACTGTTGGAGATGAATTTAATGTAAATGAGGGTCTAAAATCCGATGTAGCATAAAAAAAAAAAAAAAACCTTCACCCTCTATTGGAGATGCTCTAAGTATCTATAAATCTATAAAAAATTGCTTCAAAAAAAAATCTATAAAAAGTTAATTATCATTTTAAGACTAGCTTTGTTTACACTATAATTAAGACAGTATAATTAAGACAACCGTGATAAAAACAATTTGATGAATATTTTTTTATTTTTATATAACCATACAGGATCATGTTGATCCCAGAACACATTGCTTACTTAATCTAGCCTCTTTAGCTAATAAGTCAGCATACCTACCCATTGCCTTCTCGGGGTACCTGTACAAATCAAGTTATTGATGTAAGAATTAGTAAAAGGAACACGATGAGAGAGTAAGTGAACAAGTTCTTACTTATTGCCAGAGTTTACTCGAATAGGTAAAGATTTCCTATTGCAGACACTCCATTTACCACTTGACAACTAGAAAGACCAGAATTCATGGCATGGAGATGTGGCTGACCTGCCAACGACATTGGTGGTGGTAGTAGAACATGGTACCCATAGGTGAATTGTTATTTTCACTGCAAAAGACATATCATCGACTAAGAAGATAATATCGAAAGGCAACATTGATGAGAAAACATATACATATAAATAACTGGTCTAGTCTCAAACTGTAAGAAAAGTAACGCGTAAAGAAATTGGAACAACAACAATGAAGATGAGGTGTTTGGATCCACGAGAGTAGTACAACTAGTAACCAGTAACTACTCTTTCTCGACTGAGTCTAACGGTTGTTGGCAAGAGATCCTTCTAAGAGTGTAGCATCATTAATCTTAGATAATGTGCGTAACAACAGAGCTCATATACATCTACACAGTTGGATTAAGCTAACCTGTTTCTTTTTCTCGAATAAACACTAGTGGAAGAATTAAGGAAACCTACCAGGCATGAGACGAAAAGCATTCTGGATTCGGGACAAAGGAGTCTTAGGTGGCGCTGGAACTTGATATGTCATGAGATGATATGTGCAAGCATATGATTAAACAAACTGATCTGTTTGTTCAGATTTAACCTCATGTAAAAGGTTCTGAAAAATCAATGTTTTCTTCTTCCAGTTTCTGCCGTACTAAACATACATTGTCCATAAGTTATCATCCTAGCAACTAAAGAGACAGGCTACAAAAAAGAGATTGTAGAGACAAAAGAGATAAGTTACAAAACTAGATTGTTGACACAATTTACACCTACACAGTATAATCCTCCTATAGTATCCTAAAAATTCATGCAAAACCAGAACACAAGACCAAGGTTGAATATGGAAATGATTCTGTGTTTAACGAACTCATTGGATAATATAATCACAGGTTGTTCAGAAAGTGTTTCTGTAATCAAGACCATGTAAATCAAAAAACTTGCATCACTTCAGAAGTATGACCAAGGTGTTTGTGAAATCATTTTGACAGCATTTTCAGTTTACCCGCTAAAAGAGAGCAGTATATGTTACCGTGAAACAATGCGGAGTTTCTCTAACTTTTGCACTGTATCATCTACAATGAAATTACATGTTACTGGTCAAAAAATTTTACAACATTAGTTGAACTTGAGAATGGTTGATCCACATATAACATAAATTCTACCATGTTAACCCAATGTCCAAAAGCCATTTAATGAGGCCAATAGATTACAACCTTCATTCATTTCCACCACAATGACAAAAAGCGACGGGAAAAGAAGATTGTATCATATAAGTGAGAATTGATGTGTTCTCATGATATGAAGAAAGTGTTTCAGAGAGAAGAACCATGAATGAATTGTATTGAATGTGTTAGAAAACTTAATGAAAAACAATACAAGAATATTCAGACATATTTAATGTGTCTGGGAGACTATTACAAAGACCATTGACCTTAATAGTCAAAGTCAATTGACTTGACTTTGACTTACATATTATATTCCTAATATGCCCCCTCAAACTGATAATGGCAGACACTTATCAGTTTGAAAAGCTTTAAAAGACAGAACAATAAGAACTACTTATTACAGAACATCAAAACAACTATCTGTAAGAGAATTGCCAGACACAGCAAGCTGACAGTTTTCAATTGAAGTATCACCATCAAACTCAGTAGAAGTAGAGTCTTCACATATTTCTGTTGTAGAAGGAGAAGAACCAAGTAATTTATGAAGAAGTGAAGAAAATACAGGAGCACATAATCCTTTTGTAAATAGATCAGCAAGTTGATGTTCTGAGGCAATATGTTGAACATTAAGAAAACCATCTGCAATGAGCTCCCTGACAGCATGATAATGTATCTTTATGTGTTTTGTCCTGTAATGAGAAACAAGATTAGCTGACAAATATATTGCACTGGTGTTGTCACAATACAGAGTAATAGGCAGCTTCAGAGTAAGATGTAGTTCACTAAATAATGAAGATAGCCATTCCAATTCAGCAGTAGCAGCTGAAATACACTTATACTCTGCTTCAGCTGTTGATCTAGATACTGTCGGCTGCTTTTTACTAGACCAAGAAACTAAAGAAGAACCCAAAAATATAGCATAGCCCCCTATTGATCTTGCAGTTTCGGGACAATTTCCCCAATTAGAATTTGTATAAGCTGTTAAAGTTTCAATATCACCCTTTCTCAAAGTAACACCATAACCAATTGTACCCTTAAGATATCTCAGTATTCTTTTCACTAACAATATATGTAAGTCAGTAGGAGCATGCATAAACTGACTCACATAATTAATCCCAAAACAAATGTCAGGTCTTGTTAAACATAAATACTGCAGCATTCCTACTATAGTTCTATATTCTGAAACATCTGACAAAAGAGTACCTTCAGTAACAGCAATTCTTGGACCTTTAGCCACATGAGTACTACAAGGATTACAATCTGTCATTTTAGTTTTGGATAATAACTCAACTGTGTATTTCTTGTGTCAACTTAATAGCATCTGAAGTCCTTAAAGCTTCTAAGCCTAAGAAAAAGTGCAAATCACCTAATTGCTTCATGGAAAAAGAAGAACCCAGAAACTGAACCAAATTATCAAGTAGAGTATTTGAGGAATTAGTTAATATGATGTCATCAACATACAATAAAAGTACCATCATTGCTGAACCATCAATATAAACAAACATAGAGAAATCTGACACAACTCTTACAAACCCAAAAGAAACCAAAGCAGAACTAAAATTTTGAAACCAAGCTCTTGGTGCTTGTTTCAATCCATACAAGCTTTTCTTCAAATAAAAAACCTTATGAAGAAATTCTTTACTAACAAACCCAGGTGGCTGCTTCATGTAAACATTTTCAGTTAAATCACCATGCAAAAATTCATTTGACACATCCAATTGCCTTATTGGCCAACCCCTATTAAAACCAATGCACAAAACAATTCCGACTGTTGTTGACTTAACTACAAGACTAAATGTTTCACCATAGTCAATACCATCCTGCTGATTGTACCCCTGAGAAACTAATCTTGACTTTAACTTATCAACAGTACCATCTGATTTCAATTTAACTCTGTATACCCATTTACAGCCTAAAAATGTTCATGTAAGGTTCTTGATCAACTAAATCCCATATACCATTTCTCTGCAATGCATCATTTTCATCTTGCATAGAAACTTGCCAATCTGGAATTTGAATGGCAATCTTAAAACTTGTTGGAGCAGAAGGAGTATTAAGTAAAGATGAAAAAGTTGTAGGAAGAGGATGTTTAGTAGAATGATGAAAAACATGATCAGGAAAAGATATTGGTTTTGAAATACCACTTTTTGATCTTGTAATTATAGTAGAAGAAGGAATAGATTCAGAACTTATACTCTGCTTCAGCTGTTGATCTAGATACTGTCGTCTGCTTTTTACTAGACCAAGAAACTAAAGAAGAACCCAAAAATATAGCATAGCCCCTTATTGATCTTGCAGTTTCGGGACAATTTCCCCAATCAGAATCTGTATAAGCTGTTAAAGTTTCAATATCACCCTTTCTCAAAGTAACACCATAACCAATTGTACCCTTAAGATATCTCAGTATTCTTTTCACTAACAACATATGTAAGTCAGTAGTAGCATGCATAAACTGACTCACATAATTAACCCCAAAACAAATGTCAGGTCTTGTTAAACATAAATACTGCAGCATTCCTACTATAGTTCTATATTCTGAAACATCTGACAAAAGAGTACCTTCAGTAACATCAATTCTTGGACCTTTAGCCACATGAGTACTACAAGGATTACAATCTGTCATTTTAGCTTTGGATAATAACTCAACTGTGTATTTCTTTTGTGTCAACTTAATAGCATATGAAGTCGTTAAAGCTTCTAAGCCTAAGAAAAAGTGCAAATCACCTAATTGCTTCATGGAAAAAGAAGAACCCAGAAACTGAACCAAATTATCAAGTAGAGTATTTGAGAAATTAGTTAATATGATGTCATCAACATACAATAAAAGTACCATCATTGTTGAACCATCAATATAAACAAACATAGAGAAATCTGACACATCTCTTACAAACCCAAAAGAAACCAAAGTAGAACTAAAATTTTGAAACCAAGCTCTTGGTGCTTGTTTCAATCCATACAAGCTTTTCTTCAAATGAAAAACCTTATGAATAAATTCTTTACTAACAAACCCAGGTGGCTGCTTCATGTAAACATTTTCAGTTAAATCACCATGCAAAAATACATTTGACACATCCAATTGCCTTATTGGCAACCCTTATTAAAACCAATGCACAAAAAAATTCTGACTGTTGTTGACTTAACTACAAGACTAAATGTTTCACCATAGTCAATACCATCCTGCTGATTGTATCCCTGAGAAACTAATCTTGACTTTAACTTATCAACAGTACCATCTGATTTCAATTTAACTCTGTATACCCATTTACAGCCTAAAAATGTTCATGTAAGGTTCTGGATCAACTAAATCCCATATACCATTTCTCTGCAATGCATCATTTTCATCTTTCATAGAAACTTGCCAATCTGGAATTTGAATGGCAATCTTAAAACTTGTTGGAGCAGAAGGAGTATTAAGTAAAGATGAAAAAGTTGTAGGAAGAGGATGTTTAGTAGAATGATGTAAAACATGATCAGGAAAAGATATTGGTTTTGAAATACCACTTTTTGATCTTGTAATTATAGTAGAAGAAGGAATAGATTCAGAACTAGAAGAAGAAACTTCAGATATGAGTGGAGAAGATGATGCAAGAGCAAGAGTAAAATAAAATTCATTTTATGAGAAAACTACATGTCTTGAAATGTAAGTTTTCTTATTAACAGGATTATAGCATTTGTATCCTTTATGGAAAGTACTATATCTTATAAAGATACACTTCACAGATTTGGGAGACAATTTATCAGTTCTAGAATGACCCAAAAAAGGATAACAAATACAACCAAAAACTCTTAGAGATGAATAATCTGGAATTTCATTATAAAGAACTTGAAAAGGAGATTGATTACTAAGAATATGAGTTGGTATTAATAAGAAAAGTAGTTGCTAAAAAGGCATCATACCAAAAAAATTTTGGATAAGAAGCATGAAAAAGCAAGGTATTACCCATCTCAGTAATATGCCTATGCTTTCTTTCTGCCAGACCATTTTGCTCTGGAGTTTTTGGACAAGAAATTCTTATTTGAATCCCAGAAGACTCCAAAAAAGATTTAAAAAGACCTTTCACAAGTTCACTTGCACCATCAGTTTGAAAAGCTACTATTTTAGTTTGAAAAAGATTTTCAGTCAAATTTTTGAAATGTTGAAAACATTGTAAAGCTTCAGTCTTAAGTTGCATTGGATAAATCCAATGAAATCTACTAAAGTCATCAACAAAGAGTATGTAATATCTATATCCTGCTAAAGAAGTGACAGGATAAGAACCCCATTCATCACAGTGAATTAAAGAAAGTGGAGTTGCATCATGAGATGAGGATAACTGAAAAGGCAATCTCTTGCTTTTTGCAAGTTGGAAAGGATGACACAAAGAATGAGAAGGTAATGTTTTAAGAATAATGTTTTTATTATGATGAAGTTGTTGAACAATTTGCAAATAAGGATGACCTAATCTATTATGCCATACATCTGAAGAAGCTACAAGAGATGAAAAAGCAAATTGCATCATAGTAGAGGTAATGGGATATAAATTGTTGATCATTCTACCTTTAGCTAACAAAGCATGATCTTTTATGCTTCTAATCTCATACCCTAAAGGATCAAATGTAATATAACAATCATTATCCTTTGTAAACTTAGCTACTGATAGTAAGTTATGCTTCATATTTGGTACATGTAAAACATCTTCTAACTTAAAGCTTGTTTTTGAAGTATTGAGAATTGAATTACCAGTAAGAGAAATAGCTAGTTTCTTACCATTACCAATCATGACAGCATCCTTTCCTTTATAGCTAGAAGTATTTTGCAACAAGGTTCTATCTCCAGTCATATGAGTTGAAGCACCACTATCAGTAATCCATACAGTATTTGAAGAAGATGGTTCATCATTAATCCCAGCATTACTAACATTCATTCCTGTAAAAACTTGCTGAGTAGAAGATGTATGTGAAACTACTTTAGTTGAATAATTTGCTACATTATCTGTATTTTTATGCAATGAGCCTGAGAAGTATTATTTGAAGCTCCAGTTGGTGGTGGATGATACCTGAAGAAACATCTTGTTTCCAAATGACCCTTTTTATTACAAATCTGACAATACATTGTTGAATAATCAATGTAAGGTCTTCCATTACTAGTTGAGCCAGAACTTGTTGAAGCAGAAGAACTTGAGCCATGCTGATACTGACTATTTTTATAATTTCCACCACCACCATTTCTTCTATTTCCATTATAGTTATTGGAATTATTTCTTGCATACATAGCAGAAGCTCATCATAAACATGAGTGTGTTGTTGTTTTCTCTCTGCCAAGAATTGTTCATGAGAAAGCAATCTTGCCTTTAATTCACCAAAACTATATGGTTGATCCCTATATTGAGATGAAATAATGAAGATATCATATTCACTACTTAACCTATTCATAAGAAACATCATCAAATCTGCATCACTCACTTTTTCACCAATTGCTGCTAAAGAATCATCAATACCCTTGATATTTTGAAGATAAACCATAATAGACTGATTTCCCCTTTTTAATTCCATGTAATTGAGTTCTTAACATATTTTTTCTAGCAAGATACTGAGTTCTAAAACTAGTTTGCAGGAAATCCCATATTTCTTTTGAAGTACTAAGACCAAGAACATCACCACTAACAGTTTCAGTAAATGTTTCTTTAAGACAAGTCGAAACAAACCTATCTATCTTTATCCAAGAAACCCATTCTGGATTAAGAGTTTCAACCCCGTCAACAACTAACTTCTATGGTGGCTCTACTAACTCACCATTAACATATCCAAAAAGATCAGTGGAAATCAAAACTCCCTCAAATTGATCACGCCATAATAAGTAATTGGATCCATCTAATTTCATTGAAACGAAATTGGTAATGTTGGTAAAGGGAAGAGAGAAAGAATTACCAGCGGAAGTCGACATTGCTCTCTGAGTTGAAAAACTAAAAAGATTTTCTTGATGTAGATTTCGAATTTGTGAACTGTTGTTGCTAGAGGATGTTTCTTGATGATTACTTTGAATTATTGTGTTGTTGCTGCTGTTCTTGTTGTTTTTGTTGATTCGATTGTTACGAATTGTTCCATTATTTGAGTATTTTCCAGATCTGGTAGATACCATAAAATTTTGAATGAAAACCAAAAATTAATTTGGGAAAAATTGTTGAATTGTTATTACCCAGTTGCTAAAAATTGCTGGAAAAGTTGTTGAGCAATTTGATTAGGATCGTTATCTAGTCTGATACCATGAGAATTGATGTGTTCTCATGATATGAAGAAAGTGTTTCAGAGAGAAGAACCATGAATAAATTGTATTGAATGTGTTAGAAAACTTAATGAAAAACAATACAAGAATATTCAGACATATTTAATGTGTATGAGAGACTATTACAAATACCATTGACCTTAATAGTCAAAGTCAATTGACTTGACTTTGACTTACATATAATATTCCTAATAATAAGAGTGATTAAAAATAAAGGATCTTCATATAAAAAATTGTACCATAACAACATCTGACAACCTAACAACAGATTTAATCGTCGAAGCAAAAAAAAAAATCAACTGAAATAAGACTTAATACTGCATTCTGTTAAGGGATAGCACAAAGAGAGACAGACCCATATGCTTATAATAGAGATAAACGTTATGCAACATGGTTCGTGCATGAACTGATCGATTCAACACTTCCATTGATAAGTTCAATGAATATAGTTGAATTATGTGAACCACTACACTTTCGGCCGTATAACATGGATCAATGAGAATGTATACAATAGGGCATTGTATTAAATTAATCGCATTGTAGAATTAAAGTGGGCTCAGAGAATCTATACATAGAAGGTAACCCATAAATCGCATGGAACAGTTACCAAACTGAAGAAGTAGCTCAATATGAAGAAAGTAGTGAATTAAGTTCAAGGATGACACCTCATTGACAGACAATTATTAAACAAAAAGGTAACAGAATAGCGCAAAAGATGATAAGAAAATATGGAATGCAAATGAAGAAAAGTAAACATCGGACCTGGAGTTGGTGGTGAATTTATGTGCAAAGTTATCGATCTCCTCTTGTTAAGAAGCCTTACCTTTCCGAAACAGATACAAACCTTTTATTGGGGATACCACAAAACTCAAACATAAAATATGAAAAGCAAAAAATATTCAGAACGAAATTTATAGCAAAGGATATAACAAATGAAGCTCGATGATCACTTGGACTATCATACCTAGAGTTAATTTAGTTTCTTGGTTCATCATTAACAAAACATATGTCAATTTAAACTTGCAATATCAAATTGGCCACCGGCTGTGCAAGTCACAATTTCATGTGTTTAAATAGATTCTGTAAAGTTGTTTCGAGTTTGTAAGAAAAACAATTCAAATTGAATGAAATCAAACAAGAAAAGAATGTCTAACGATATTTAATCTTCTCAATAAAATATAATCCTAAGAGCTTTGAAGCAGATATCTTAGGATTGCTTATGATCACAATTGATCTTGCTAATTTGAATGCTTCCAGAGTTTTGCATCACATTGACAACTTGATTAAGTCCATTAAAGACGTAAGTGCCAGTGTTAAATGGTGTCGAGAAGATTATCAGAGTTCTACGCATGATCGTAATATGGCAACCTAGGCACTAACTGGTGGTGATTACCTTTCAACCAATGTGGACATGAGTGTTGTTGGTAGTTACACCAATAATTGCCAACTCGAATTTACATTAGCACCATTATCATATTCAGTTGGGTTAGAAGAACTTCCACCATAATTAACGCAAATGAATGATATTATGCTTAAGTTGGATGATAATTCATTGGATATTCTTTGTCGTAATTTCATGACATGCGACGGCCCTTTTCCTCCACCGCCACCAGCACCTACTCCAAATTGGTGATTGATTGGCTTAAAAGAGATGATATAGCAATTATTTTCCTTTCCGGATATGCATATGTTTTTGAAGAAAAGCAATATTTATCTTATTTTTAAGCTAATAATATATGTTTGAAAATCAATATATTTTTGGTTTGTTTGTTTCAAACTTGTTAACAGACTACGGTAAGAACTTATGGCATAGGTTTCGGTTTGTTTTAGACATAGAGGTTCTTATAAATTCTTATAAATTCTTATAAACTGGTAGCTCTCATATGGTTCTCGTGGAGGCATTCAGGTTCTGAAAGGCTGCCGAAGTGATGAGAGCGCAAATTAATCGATGAGAGCCCAAATTCTTTATGTTACCTTCCAGTATGAACAAATGAGGTGGGGGTGGGGGGATTGCACGTTGTTCGAG
Source organism: Papaver armeniacum (assembly GCA_023531295.1). Taxonomy (NCBI): domain Eukaryota; kingdom Viridiplantae; phylum Streptophyta; class Magnoliopsida; order Ranunculales; family Papaveraceae; genus Papaver; species Papaver armeniacum. Next base: position 90,183 of record JAJJWW010004806.1, read on the forward strand.
CATTTTTTTATCTAACACCAATACAACCGACAATTAAACATGTGAATCGTCGTGATGTTAATTGTCAAAACACTTAAGTAAAAACTTGTATAAATTAAATAATTTGGTTACATGCATTTCAGATTTTTTTTTTGAAGCATATATTTTTTTAGATTAAGAAAATGTTCCAACAGCGTGTGAGCCAAAATTTTTACCAAGTGAGACCGTAGATTTTTTATTGAGATGCACAATAAATGTGATTGTATGTTATTCAGCTGGTAAATTCTTGATGTCTAGTTCACTTTTGTTTTTATTAAAGGGTTATTTTTAGGGGAAATTATCGTTTGGTCATTCTTTAGCTGGTCCCAAGATTACTTGGTCCAGCGGGAAAATGCGTTTCCTGTTTGGTCCATAATTGTTTTAATTTCCGTAAGTTTTCTATTTTCATAATTATTTGAGTTCATGCTCTCTGATTAACTCTGAACTTTATACTTATTTTCTTGTAGGCTTGGCACATTCTGATTGATAAGGGCATGCTTCTGTTTCCGTAAGACTTGGCGCATTCTTTTCGAACAAAAAACTACCCGTGCTTTATATATACGTCTTCAACTCTTGTATTTTTGATATACTTTGTCTAACTACTTACTTGTTTGTAGGCTCAAGTTATGAATATTATTTAATAAAAACATGTTGATAATAGAGTGTATAACCTTATCTTTTTCGGTGAATCAAGTGTGCCACAGTCCCCAATTAATAGTAACTCTGGTGTTAGAGAATCCAAAAGAGGTTAAGCAAAATGTATTGTCGGTTATCCTATTGTGGTGTTTACTTTATTATCCACATTGCACTTCTAACAGAGATACTCGTGGCGTATTTTGTGACATGAGGAGAATAACTCCGTACGATCTTGCTTCTGATGATCTTATGAATTTGGAAAACCTGACAACCGCACATGATGAGAATCTTTGTTTCAACGCGAGGCGATCGGAGAGTGGCTGGATTCAGTCAGGGTCTATTGTGGTGAGTTGAGTTTAGAGAGGTTCTTAATATGGAGGATTGTATGGTAGATGAAGAGATGGATCATGCTAAGAAGGAGGCTCGAGATGCGGAGGCCAAAGTGAAGCAACTGAACATGAAGCAAGAGATTTTTTTCTAGGGGCCTTTGATAGATGATTTTCTTCAGGGTTGATATTTTCCCTCTATGGACCTTTCTCGTATGCATCTGGTAAATTAAGAGGACTCTCAAGAGTTCGAACTTGATGCAAACCCAAGATTGTTCCATTAGGTATGCAAGTAAGTGAAAACCCTAAGTAAAATTCGTAATAGGAAGTCCTTCCTTGCGCGATCTTCACTGCGGAGGTTGTAGAAACTTCGTTTGACATCCGATTTCAGTGGTTGACCCCATCTATCGAACAGAAAAGACATTACTTTCATCTACTAGATAAAAATTAGGATCTGGAGATTATTTTTCAGGTGATAAGTCCACGTGAATTTGAACTCGGAAATATAGGGCTTTTCAGCAACAATACATTCTAGTGTTTTGATCATATCTCTTAGATTGTATTTTGGAACATCTGTCCCTTTTGCGATAGCATGTACATAGACGTGCATTTTTCATCGGAGGCATCATCAAATTTTGTACCAATTTTTTTCCAGCTCGTCGTGTTAGATGTATGAAGTGTGAGCCACGTCTGAATAGAGTAGAAACTATGGACTTTTCATTAACTCGATTGCAAACCATAATTTGTCTCATGCGTGGATCCGGAGCAGAGGGATGATTCAAACGTGTATCTTCTTTGGTATATGCATTTATTTGTGAAAACCTTTAGAAGGGGTTTGAAAAACCCTAACTTGCTTGATCATGATAAAAAACCTAAATTTGGCGTGATGGGTGAGTTTTTTTCTGAATGCGAGGAAACCTTGTTTTGAATCTTCTCATCTTCGTATTGCAGAAGTATTCTGGCCTCTCTATCGTGGGATTTATTTCCAGTCCCTAAAGGATAGCATCTTGCAAGTCTTAATATGGTCGTAAGGGTTGAAGCGTGTTGATCATAAGAAGTTTATTGTGCCCGAGGCTCAGTCTGAAGATCTGATACTTCCTCATGTATCTTTAGTGAGAAGCATCTAACTTGGGATATTTTGAATTCTACCAATTTGTTACGTGTTCCGGAATCTTCATGTCGATGACGTAAGAGTTTGTCACCTAGGAATTAGATATTTAGGCCGCCTCATGTTGCTCACATAGATGTATGATGAACGATTTTTCATCAGTCCCCAGTTTGCTATATGAATATGGATTTTCATTTACTGGAGATATTTGATCGTTTAGGGTAAGACCTTTGTATTTCTCGAGATTGAGTCTTCAAGGATTAGACAAAGTCATTGTTTAGTCTCTGCTAGATGTCTTGATAGGGACTCATGTGAAATTTCGTTGTAAATTTTCTGTCTATTCTTTTGGGAAATGGTCAATCGGACTTAGAAGTAGTAGACACCTTCTGGGGATGAGGGAATGTATCTGGCCATCGTATCTCTTCCTATAGTCATAATGTTTGACTCTGATACGTGGAACAACTTGTTGAGACGGTTTTTTGAGAAAAGAGCTTTAACTGCGGGAACTTCTACGAGGCGTCTGGATGAGTATCATGTGTCTTGGAGAAATGGCCTCGGATATCCTTCCCTTATATACTTCAGTGAAAATATATGGTTATGATTGTATGTCGAGTAGTGGAGTCTTATCTGAATTATCGTCCTCATGAGTATCGTTACATATTTCTTTTCCCTTGATAGATTAGGGTGATATTCTCATTTTCTATCTTGGGTGAACTGAGGTCACATCATCAAATGAAAATGGATAGTCGTTGGTGAAGTTGAGCTAGAGGCTTATAGAGACTTGTCATACAATTTTTAGGGTGTTCCTCTTCTTTCTGACGGGACGGGTATTGAGGTAGCATATCGATTATCATCTTTGCTTCTTTGAACAAGGATTATCTTTGGATGATCTTTGTATTGAGAGTTACTCTTGAATTATACATGGTAGGCTGATAAAAGACGCCTACAATTGTAAACTACAAGTGCACAGTGTCGACAAGCAACACAGGGCAAGCACAGGTCGATCCACAGAGACTTGGAGGGTGTAATGTTGAAGCTTATGGTCTTACTAAACTGATTCAAGGTGATAGTAGCAACAAGGGGGTTTTGAATGTGTCGATACGACAAAGAGAGTTATAGTGAACAAATAATAAAACAGATTGTAAAGTAAATATGCAAAAACAGATTGTAAACAATTTCTAGAGAGCACTAGGGGGATTAATTCACCTCTTAATCCTATACTAAGGAAAAACAAACTCAAATTATGCTCTTGTCCTTCCCTTGAAGGTCTCAGGTGGAAGAATTGTCAACCAATTTCACTAACTTACCCCTAGTATAAGTTGTCTTCTTACAGTACAACTTATCACAGGTTCATTTTATCAAAAAGCTAATTAATTATTACTAAAGCAATGAAGCACATCAAGAACAAAATCAGGAAATTGATTAACCTGGCATACAATTAAGGGTTTCATCAAGACCCTAGCAAATGGAATTAGAACATATTGAAGATGATTAAAACACAAATTAAACTATAGCTTGGTGCACCAGCTAATCCAGGCATAAGTTTTTACATACACTGCCTTTTCCATTTATACATAATTTTCACTCAAAGTGTTTCAATTCAACAAACCAAGAGAGACCCACTCACCAAAACATCTGAATTGATTGTCCCCTCTACTAATTCGGCTCTGCAACTTCATTAATTTGATGTTTCCCCCACTATTGAAGAAACCCGAACTCTATCTATCTCAAACCTAGCTTCTAGGGTTGAAGAAGCTATGAAGGAGATAGAGAGAAACTAGGAGGTGGTGAAGGAGGCTGTGCTGGTGGTTTCTCAGAGGCGGTCGGAGATGGAGGTGATTGATGGCTTTGAAAAATTGTTCGGGGGAAGAAGAACTGAGCTGCTGGTTTTTGTGTCGAGGGGGAAAGAGGAGATGGAGAGGAATGTTTGGCTTGGTTGGTTAGGGTAAAGGGGACAGGCGGCTAGGGTGTGGAGCATGCGTAGCGAACTCTGATGCATGGTAAGGAGAAGACGTTGGATGAAGCTTCTTGATCCAATCTAACGGCTCAGGATGGAGACGGGTTTGGATTCGGGTCTTGGGTAGCTTAAGCCCATGTACTTGTAAACATGTTGCGACTGATGCGCAAGCGGGTTGCAACTTCTCTTCCATAGTTGCTAGTCTCCAATTTTCTTCTCTTTTGGCTCCTCAATTCATCCAAGCTTTATTTACTACCTAAAAACACAAAATTAATTAGTACAGGTATTTATTCTTGAAAACAAAGAAAATACAGAATTTGGGATAATATATGATTTTAAAGCACAAAAGATGAGTTAAATGCCAAAAAAAGGTGTAGAAATATGCAATATTTGGCACTCATCAAATACCCCCAAACCTGAATTTACTTGTCCTCAAGTGAAACAGAAATTAAGAAATCCTAACTATACCACTGTCGCTGGTATCTCGAATGCATTTAGCGTATGCACTAAGCCTTTAAACCCCTAGGTGTCCCTAGTGGACGAGTTGTAGTCTCGTGAGGGTTTACCAGAGGTGTACCCACAAAACCTTCTCCAACTTCAGAGCGTAAAAGAGTCTCAAGCATCCAAGGAGCTATGAGGACATAGAGTTTCTGCATGCTAGTAACACGAAGTTAGAACTACCAAAGAACGCATTCTCATCCTTAAGAGTTGAGCGAGAAATAACCATACCATATGAAAGAATTCGGGTTCGAGAGTGATCACAAGCCTCGACTTCTGCCTCACCAATAGGGTTTTATGATAATTGCACTCAAAAATACCGCTTTTTTAGTCTCTCATGTGTGCAGACAGGAATAAAGAGAGAAATCCTGCACACGTTGATGGTGGGAAGGAGAACCTTCCGAAATAATTCTGGAGACTCCACAAAATTGTGGAAAAAAAAAATCTTTTTCTGATGATCTCTAAGAAAGGAAATCAACCATTAGCAAGGATGGGAGTACTCACTTACCTTCACATCCGATCGGCAATCAACACCACTCTCACAACATCCATAGAAATGTCTTCAATCTTCGGTCTTCAACCGTTGATGATGAACTTCTGAACTTCGCAAAAACTTGAGAATTAGTAATTTTTCTCTTCAATTTCCTTGTTGCTTGGAATTTTCTTCTTGAATTCTTCTTCTTTACCATGGTGGTATCAAAACTAAACTAGGAAAATAAACTACATTTTTTTTTTTTTTGATTAACACATGAAATGAAAATAACAACAAAAACAATGAAACTAATAACTCCATGGATGAAGGACTTTATCACTCAATTCTTCACAACTTGTATTGTCTTGATTTCATAAACTTCACTAATTCTCATCTTATTTTCTTTTCTTTGAATCGTTGCATGTAAACCTTGGACTATTTCGACTTTTCTTCAAATATTCTGACGTTGCTCTGCTCGCTGACGATGATTTGTTTCTATGGATCTGTTAATGTTGTTGAGAGAGAGAGAGAGAGTGATGCTAATTACAAATCGAACTACAAGAAGGAGTTTTCATCTTTAAACGTCACCCTCATGATTGACAAATTAGCACTCAAGAGATCAAAAATAGTGCTGAAAGTGGTGCGAAGTTGGGTAGCTCACCATTCCTACCCGGAATTGACGTACGGTAACACACACTCTAACATGACTTTTTAAATAGTCACAAAAAATGAAGGTCGGTGCCTCGCTTGATGTAAAAATGGGTAGTCTCCACTATGGGTGATCACAATTCTACTACCAAACATCTTTGCAGCACCTAATTCGCCCCCCCGGCATGGTTAAATCCAACTTTAACGCTCTAACAACTAAGAAACCCGATTGTGTTCTCCAGTACTTCCAATTTCAGTTATTTCGAGCAGACTCTCTATGTAAATATAGCTAGAAGCATGCTAGTGACTCTAAGATCTCTAAAAGTTGGAGGTTTTTATGTACATATTTACAAAGAGTTTTGAATTTTTTTTTGATTTTTTTTTGATTTTTTTTACAACATTACAAAAGTAAGAAGACTAAAAACTAAAAACTCTATATGCAAAACACACGGCCAAACCTAAATCTAACATTGTCCTCAATGTTTCAACAGATGATAAGAATTTAAACAGAAACATACCATGAGAACTATGCTCATAAGAGAAAAGGGAAGAGATTACCGGTATGTCGGCGAAAGCAAGATTAGAGCTTCATTAATCACGGCTAGAACCCAAAAAGAACTCAGTTGATGTCATATTGGATTAGCACAATATGTACCAAAGAAGACTCAACCGATTCAAGATAGAAGATGTAACATTACCTACTGGATTATATACAAGAAAAATTCACCATACACCAACAATCTAAAGAGTTGAGGATCAACCCAAAAGATGATATGCGAAACATCAATGACCTTACACATATATAACATGAGAGTGCAAGTAAGACTGCATATGTGAACGAGTTACCCCCAAACCAAACTTGTCAACAGATGTGTTTTTGAGCACAAAATCTTGCAATTTTAGAGGTACATCATGCACAAGGTCTAGCTCAAATTGGACTTTGTTAGGGACGGGAAGAAAAACATCAACGCATTCCAACTGTGGCTCTTCAAGGGTATTATATTTAGCAGAAAAGTAGTCCAAAAGGACTTGAGAAGCACACAGCTCCAGGCCTAGACTAGGAATTCTCAAAGAAGTTGGTTTCAAAATCTTGTTACAAACCAAATCTAAGCTGGGTGTAAGGCAATCAAACTGTGACATGGGCAGGGAGCTAGACACGTCTAAGTTACATTCATTTTTAAGTTCAAAAGTGTCACTGCACAACCTAGTATCTTCCCAGTCGGAAACAAGTAACGAAGTATCATGCTCAAAGTCAGTGAACAAATTAACAAGCCCCAATTCAGAATCATCATCATCAAAAGATTTATTCTCATGCATGCAGACCAGGGAGAAACATTATGTTGTGACCTACGCAGGGAATTAGACATATCGAAATTATTTTCATGCATAGAATTATTGATGTCTACAGAAAGTTCAGCCTTCCCTAAGTCACAAACAAGTTGTGTAGCATGCTCACTTTCGATGAACAATTGTTCAAACCCCGATTCAAAATCAGCATCACATGTACTTATAGATTGAACATTAGAAGAAGCATCATTCATAAGGGTCGCAACAGAGAAAACTAATGTCTCTGAACCCGAAGGTTTGATCACAGAATTTTCAGAATAAGCATGCTCTTCCAACATATCATCATCATCATCATAGCAAGAATGCAATTCCCTATTCAAAATCATAGTGTCTCTAGTACACTCATTTACCTCTAGATTAGGTTCATTTTCAACATTAGTAGCTTGACTATGAACATAAACACTATTTTCAAAATTTACCTCATTAGGAACAACAAACATCTGATCATGAAATTCCTTCATTTATTCACTTTGTAAATGAATCAGGTTCATTTTAAGAATCATATTAAGTTGTTCAATGGAAGGAGAGTCTTCACTAGTGGGTATTCTCATTTCACATGGATATTCAATACATGGTTGTGTATGAGGTTCACTATCGAATGGGCATTCAGATGTGTTGCTATATGGATGATCATGTAATGCTTTCAATTCAAATCTAGTATTATTTTGCTCAATGAGTTTGATATTCTCCATCACAGATTGCATACAAGAGTTCATTGGAGTACAAAATTGTTCAACCTCCCCTGGCGGTGGATGATACATGTTCGAATAATAACTAGGGTATGTGTATTCAGGCTCAGGACCCTAAGAAGGTTCATAATAATCCCTAAAATTATTAACATCATGGTATGTGGGGGGTTCATAATGTGAAGCATGCCCGTAAGCAAGTTCTCTAATTGACTTATGTGATGATTTTTCATCCCTAATACCAGTCCAAAATCCTGACATGCCAGGCAATCAATTTGGTCACAAAACAAAACAATAGTAGCCTAACAAACATGCCATATACTATACAACACCCAAAATGAGCAACAAGTGCCCAAGCCAGGCCACATATGAAGCTTACAAAATAGACAGGCAGATTCAGATATTTACGATCATTCAAGTGTAGCACAGCTAACAACAGATTCAGTTAACCAATGTATAACTCAAATATCACAGGATTATGCCTTTGCACACAAACTCAAGGATGTAGTACTGATTAGCCAAGACACAAATGCACAACTCAGAGAACTAATGCTTATGAAAATGACACTCAGTTTCAGGCAATATAGCAAGACAATGCTCATGAGAATTGAAAGGATGGCCCTAGAATTTTTGTACACAGATTTGTGATGCTGCACTTCAGACAAGCAGTGATGCGCCAACCAAGAAAGTAATGCTTATAGGAATGACAACAAGATTCAGGGATTCACAACCATACAAGCTTAGCACAGCGACACAGCAATCACAGCTAATGTGTAACTCAAATTGTTTTGCATACAGATTCAAATTTAGTGCAGAAAAACAGAATTTCAGCTAGCTGAAATTCTACTAAGTGTCACAGACTCAAGCACAAATTCCAGATATTCCAGGGGTTGGATGATCTAGCAACTAGTTCAGAATCAAGCACTCATGGCAATTAGCCAAGGCAGAGCAACAATCAACATGTTATGGCTATCAGACAACCAAGCAATTCACACTACAGGGAAGCAATACAGGTGATATTCCAAGGCCAGAGAATATGCACACAGAATCAATCTCAGTAAAACAGCAATTCCAGTTAGCACAGATGTTACTCAAAATATCACAGGGGAATGTGCATGGGAACCAAAAGTTGCCAGGTTTTGAGTGATGTTCAGTCAGGCGACTAGCTTATTAGGTAAACAGGGTATATCATTTGAGATAGAATTCGAGTTTGAGAATACAATACCGCCAGTATAAAACTGGGTTTAGGCACCATAACCAATTGTGTGCAGCTGCTTATCTTTCCTTTCCTTGTTTCGCAGTTCAGTATCAAGGGTACCTGGTGAACTCAAAGAGTAATTTTAGTACCCAGAGTTGTACAATATCAGCAAAGATAAAGAATTATCGACACTGAACGTAATTGACTGTAAAGAATCTACAGTTTGACAATGGTTTTAGATGATCCCACTTTGGTTGTCTATGACCAACAGAATGTGATTAGCATAATCAAAAAGAAAAGGGATGAAATGTAGATGTGCTGAAATGGAGATTTACAGTGTGAATGTTGGATACTGCAAGGTTACGTGAATGATAACTTAATACAGAATGCTGCTAATCGAATTAAACACATGAGGAAAAGCCATAAAAGTTGCCAGGAAAGAGTGATGATGATGGCTGGACGCAAGCTAAACAGGGATATGATGCAACGTACACTAACTATCAAAAAGACTAAGAAATTGGGATAACTGAAAATTTAAACTACAGCTTAGCAGGATGCAGTTTATATGAAATGCAACTAACTAGTATTTACAGGTCTAAGATGCTTACTAAGTTACAGCTACAAATGCTGAAAACTAAATCTAAGTTATGCTAAAACATGTGATGAAAGGTAAAGTTACATTACTGATAAACAAACTATGCTAATGCTAGCACTACGGAGAATTGATGAAAAGTATATATACAGATGGATCAAAACAACTAAGTTATAACGGTGACAACAATGAAACAGATGGCTATATATTAAAAACTACTGAAACTAAATGCTGATATGAGAATGCAGCAAAACAGAATGCAAAAAGGTCTTAAAAAAATGATGCAAAGATGCAAGTATCGGACTTGAAACAAGATGCAAGAATGCAAATGAAAACCTACAGCTAAAATGCTACAGAACTAAGCTATGAATGCAACAGCAAGCCACAGACGTAGTAATCCAATGAACTGAGAAAGAAAAACAAGAAGAAAAGCTTACAAATATGCTGAGGAAACTTACAAAACTATGATGCAGGAGAATGAAAAATTAAAGCTACTGCTAAACATTTATATACAAAAACTAAAAATAGAAATCATTAAAGTGGACTGCAGATCAACTACACCGCTATCGAGTCCCCGGCAGCGGCGCCAAAAACTTGGTAGGCTGATAAAAGATGCCTACAATTGTAAACTGCAAGTGCACAGTGTCGACAAGCAACACAGGGCAAGCACATGTCGATCCACAGAGACTTGAAGGGTGTTGATGAGTGCCAAATAGTGCATATTTATACACCTTTTTATTGGCATTTTACTCATCTTTTGCGCTTATAACTCAGATATTATCCCAGATTCTGTGTTTTCTTTGTTTTCAAGAATAAATATTTGTATTAATTAATTTTATGTTTTTAGGTAATAAATAAAGCTCGGAGAATCTGAGGAGCCAAAGGAGCGAGGAATTGGAGTCGAGCATCTATGGAGCAGAAAGCCAAAGCCCGCGCGCAACAGTTGCAACCCAACAAGTAGCAACTCATCTACAAGACATGGGCTTGAGCTGGAGCAACCCGCGACCCGGATCCGAGCCCGTCCACTCCAAACCGTTGAGATCTCTCTCATCCACATCCTACGGTCGCTGCCCTCACTATACATCATCTCTTGATGCACTCGCGCAACACCATATCACAACAGGCAGGCTACCAACCTCGACCGTTCGGATCTCTCCCGCAAGATCCTACGCTCGGTGCGGCGTTCCCATCGATCTTCTATGTACTCGCTCAACACCATAGCCCCTATATAAGCCTCTAAGCCTAACCCTAAACTCATTTCTCTTCTCCTCTCCCGTCACTTTCACGTAACAACTCTCGCAAAACCCTCACCTCCACCTCCTTCTTCCCACGCCTGTGCAGAGCCATGCACGCGGCCGCTCTCACCTCCATCAACAACTCTGTCAGCTACACCATCTCTGCCCGCACCACCTCTCTAGAGCTAGTTTTCTCTCCCTTAGCTTCTCTCAACCTTAGAAGCTAACCTAGAGAAAACTAGAGCTAGGGTTAGCCACAACCGACGCATGGAGTTCTCTGAGCATGATTAGACAAGAGAGGAGTGCGAATAGGGTATGGGTATGATTTAATTTTTATTTTTAATTGATTTAGGGTTTGCTGTTTTAGGGTTTGCTTGGTATGTATAAATAGAAGGGGGGGATGATGATTTTAGACACGCCTGGATTAGCCAGTGCTGTCAATTAGGTTTATTTTGTGTATTTTGTTGCTTTAGTTTAATTCTGCTAGGGTTTGAGATGAAACCCTAGTTTATCTCTGTGTTATTCTTCATGAACTGTTCTTGAATGATTGAATGTTTTCTAGATAGAATTAACATCGGTGTGATACACTTTGCTCTCACAAAGTGCATACCAACGCCATGGATGCACCGTAGTTTGATTCCCCTCCGTGTAGTTTACATCGCAACTCAAGTTTAATGAAATCAATGTTTATCTACAGATTAATTGTACTTTAGTCAGACAGTTAATACTTAGGATAAATACCTTAGTTGAGATTAACTGGTCAAGCGGAGAAACACCTTAGGTAAGTGGTAGCATTGACACTCTTCCCTTATCTGTTACAAGGCAAGAGTAGCATAATGAAGTGAACACAAAGTATAGACTAGTGGTGGAATTAAAGACCCTAGTGCTCTCTAATTTATATCTATCATTCCTTAGTTTAGGTTCATTTTACAAAACAGCCGTATCGGCACAAAAATATATGTTACAATCTCTTGTTACTCTGTCACATTAGAACTCAGTGAAGCAGCCTTAGATCAACATAAGGGCACCACAAGTCTCTGTGGTTCGACCCGTACGTGCCCAGTGCTACATCACGACACCGTGCACTTGCGGTTTAACCCGTAGGCCGTAATTTAAACATCTTCTCGGGCCTACCAAGTTTTTGGCGCCGCTGCCGGGGACTTGGCGCGTGCCTAGTGTTCATTGGCTCGCTTAGCTGTTTTCATTTCACCTTGTACATAGTTGCTCTGTGTTATTCCTTTTTGTTATGTTTTAGTATAATTTAGTTTAATTTGCCATGTTATTGCCCTGTTATCATTAGCCCTGTTATTAGCCCTGTTATAATTTAGTTTAATTTGCTTCCTTGTGCATTGTTATTAGCATTGTTTTTGTGCATTAACCCCGCATTAGTATAAATGTTGTAAATTTTGTTATTTCGCATCTCGGCTTCTTGACCTGAGCTATAAGCCTCTGTAGCTGTAGCTTAGTGTCACTTGTCACTTTTAACTCCCGTCGGGCAAAGAACAGTGACTAGCACTAGCACTTAACTGGCTTGAGCTGTCAACAACCCAGCTTCATTGTGACTTTCGAGTGATCATTGTTAAACCCTCATCTAGGTTAGCTGACTTTGTAATGATTCTGTTGAGCAATTCTGGGTACTAAAATTTGCTTGTTGAGTTAGCAGGTGTAAGTGGCAAAGCTGAGCCAACCCAAGGGAAAAGCCCAGTTCTTGAGGAACCACCTGTGTGTCGCTGTGCTGCTGTGCTGCTGAGCAAACCCAAGGAGTGGGAGAAAAAGCCAAGGGGCCTGAGTCACAAAACTCGAGCACAATTCAGGTACCTATGGGCTATTGAGCAAAATGCGAGTCAGTTTGTGTAGTTGTGCTTACATGTTGTTGCCGCATCTGCTGAGCAAAACCTAGGAGGCCAAGAATAGGCGCAGAACCTGAGGTTAGTACTTGAACTTGTATGCCCTGTTCGTTGCGGTTGAACCTTATCATGTCAACCCTGTTGAGCCAAACTCCAGCTCCCTGAAGCCGAGCGTTTGAGCTACAACTAAGAATTCCAAGTTCATAATTGCATACCCCGACCATAACTCATTTCGTTGTTGTTTTCCTTGGTCGTAGCCTCGTGCTTGTATGCAAACCCCGAGTGTTGTGTTGTGTGGTGTTGTGAAAGACTGGTGAAAAGCCCGTGAATCTGTGTGGTCTGTTGAACCCCTTATGCATGCTTGAACTTAGATAACCAACCTTGAGCATAGCCTATGCTTTTAAGCCCGGCAATTTGTGTTGAATGCTGACCACTGCTCACTTGCTAGCCCCTGAAGCTACAAGCTTGAGTCGTCACCGTGAAAACCAGTGGTTGAACAAACCCTGTTGACATCCCATGCATGAGCTGAGAACTGTCACATACTAGGCCCCTTTCACATGATAAGTTAGCTGTGCATAACCCATCTGGCAAACCTTAATCCGAGCTTACAATCAACCATCTACTCTGAATCTTTATGCGTAACCTGTGTGCCTGTGTGAGACCCTGCTAAGCACAACCCTGAATGCATGATAACTTGAACCTTGCAAGGCCTTGAACCTCTGCTAACTGAGAAGCTATAATCTGTTGCATCCATTGAAGCCTGTGCTTGTGTGCAACTGTGAGCATTACCTCGTGAAAATGCTTTGTTGACCCTCTATAACATGTCAAGTCTGCTTTGAAAATGCGAGACTTTGTATACGAGTTATTGTTGATCGTTGCATATCACACGCTAAACATCATCCATCACTCTTTGAATGTGTCGCAAAAAGTCCTTGCTCCCCTGTATGTGTGAAGTGCTTGGTTGCTCGAGCCATAACATTTTGATAGTTGTTTCGCCTTGGCTGATTGCCATTAGCGCTTGTCTCGAACTAGTTGCCAGGGTATTTTTGTGTTTCAATCTGTGGCACTTGAGTGAAATATCAGTTAGATGAACTCATTGTTTCGATGTGCTAGCCTGTGAAGTTATTTTCGGTCTCCAAGCCCCTGCGTTGAATTGCATGAGTATTCTTATTCTCTGAAATTGATTGCCCTTTATAGTTGCGCGGGTGAATTGTTGTTTTGCTAACATTTTGAGCAACCTCGTGCTACCAGATTGGTATTTGTGTGAATTGTAACTCACCGAACTCGCAATCAACCAAACTGTCACTGGGCTACCAATTGCCAATCTAAACCGAGCAATTGGGTTTTACACAACCACTAGGCTTAACACAACGGGCTCACGCAAACAAAAGAAGCCCACGTAAACTAAGTGTACACAACCACTGGGCTCGTCACAACCCAAGTCAATAAGTAATGGAAACCCAATTTCACTAGGATTCCCATAATCTGGGCTGTGCACCTTCACTGGGCTAACTCAACCTAGGCTTTGCACAACCACTTGGGCTTACACCAAAACTCAGCCCAACTCAATTCATTTTTGAGCTATACTTTTTCAAACACAACTTGGGCTGTTTACCATCAATCTGGGCTTGCACTCTGCACCACCTGAGCCCACATAACTTGGCCTATCTAGCTGGGCCGTGCAAAAGACTAAGCTACACACTGGCTGCAACCAAGCTGGGCCAGACTTTCCCAACCAACCAAAAACCCAATAAACCAAATCAGCCCATTCAAACAACAAATCCCAAACAAACCAAAACCAAATTGAGCCCACAACAACTTGGGCTTCCCACATAAACCAAATAAATCCCAAACAAACCAAATCCCAATAAACCAAATTCCCACATAAACCAAAGCCCATTTTCATGTTACATTTGTTAATGTTTGTACATATTTTCTATTGGGTTGACCCGCAACTCTTTAGATTGTTAGTAAATTTTTGTAGGACTTGTTAAATTTTTCTTTTCTTGAATCGGTTGAGTCTTCTTGTGCATATATTGTGCTAATCTGATATGATCTCCACTGAGAATGTTGGATTTTGCCTTGACTAACGAAGCTCAACCTTGCTCCCGCCGACATACCGGTAATCTCTTCCCTTTTATCTTTTCAGCATAGTTCTCATGGTATGTGACTGTTTAATTTTTCCTATCTGTTGACACATTGAGGACAATGTTTGATTTAGGTTTTGGGGTGCATTTGCATTTAGAGTTTTTAGTCTTTTATTTTGCATTTAGAGTTTTTAGTCTTTTATTTCACCTTTTAATTTAAAAAAAAAAAAAAAAAAAAAAAAAAAATTCAAAAATTTCAAAAATTCAAAAAATTCAAAAACTTTTTGCAAATAAAAACCTCCAACTTTTAGAGATTTTAGAGTCACTAGCATGCTTTTAGCTATGTTTACATAGAGATTCGACCTAAATAATAGAACTTGGAAGTTTAGGAGAACACAATCGGGTTTCTTAGTTGATTAGAGCGTTAAAGTTGGATTTAACCATACCGGAGGGCGAATTAGGTCTTTGTTTAGATATTCTGGTAGTAGAATTGTGATCACCCATAGTGGAGACTACCCAATTTACATCAAGTGAGGCACCAACCTTCAATTTTTTGCAACTTTCTAGAAAAGTCATAGAGTGTGTGTCACCTTACGTAAATTCCGGGTAGGAATGGTGAGCTACCCAACTTCGCACCATTTTCAAAGACTACTTTTGATCTCTTGAGTGCTAGTTTTTGTCAATCATGAGGGTGACGTCTAAAGAAGAAAACTCCTTCTAAATACCGATTTGCCGTTAGCATCACTCTCTCTCTCAATCAGCAAGACCCATAGAAACACATCATCGTCAAAGAACCGGAGCAGAATCAGAATATTGAAAGAAAAATTGATATAGTCCAAGGTTTATGTGCAACAATGAAAAGAAAATAGGATGAGAATTAATAAAATTTATAAAATCAAGACAATACAAGTTGTGAAAAAAATTGAGTGATAAAGTCCTTTGTCCATGGAGTTAGTTGTTTCATTATTTGTATTTGTATTTTTATTTTCACTTATTATAAAAAAAAAAAAAAAAAATCAAAAAAATATATATATTGTAGTTTATTTTCTTATTTTTGCTACCACCATGGTAAAGAGAATTTAAAAAGAAAAAACCAAACAACAAGGAATTTGAGTAGAAAAGTTAAAAATTGTCAAGTTTTGTGAAGTTTAGAAGTTAAGTCATCAACATTTGAAGACCGAAGACCGAAGATTGAAGACGTTTCTATGGTTCTTATGAGAGAGTGATATTAATTGCCGATCGGGTGAGAAGGTAGTGAGTACTCCCATCCTTGCTAATGGTTGATTTCCTTTCTTAGAGATCATCAGAAAAAGATTCTTTTTGTCCACACTTCGTGGAGTCTCCGATTTTATTTCGGAAGGTTATCCTTCTTACCTACAACGTGTGCGGGATTTCTCTCTTTATTCCCGCTGCACACATGAGAGACTAAAAAGCGATCTTTTGAGTGCAATTATCATAAAACCTTAATGGTGAGGCAGAAGTTGAGACTTATGATCACAATCGAATCCGAATTCTTTCATATGGTATGGTTACTTCGCTCAAAGACTTAAGGATGAGAATGCGTTCTTCGATAGTTCTAACTTCTGTTACTAGCATGCAGAAACTCTATGTCCTCATAGCTTCTTGGAGGCTTGAGACTCTTTTACACTCTGAAGTTGGAGAAGGTTTGTGGGTACACCTCTTGTAAACCCTCACGAGACTACAACTCGTCCACTAGGGACACCTAGGGGTTTAAAGGCTTAGTGCATACGCTAAATGCATTCGAGAGACCTACGACAGTGGTATAGTTAGGATTTCTTATTTTCTGTTTCACTTGAGGACAAGTAAAATTCAGGTTTGGGGGTATTTGATGAGTGCCAAATAGTGCATATTTATACACCTTTTATTGGCATTTTACTCATCTTTTGCGCTATAACTCGGATATTATCCAGCATTCGTGTTTTCTTTGTTTTCAAGAATAAATATTTGTATTAATTAATTTATGTTTTTAGGTAATAAATAAAGCTCGGAGAATCGAGGAGCCAAAGGAGCGAGGAATTGAGTCGAGCATCTATGGAGCAGTAAAGCCAAAGTTCGCGCGCAGCGGTTGCAACCCAACAAGTAGCAACTCATCTACAAGACATGGGCTTGAGCCGGAGCAACCCGCGACCCGGATCCGAGCCCGTCCACTCCAAACCGTTGAGATCTCTCTCATCCACATCCTACGGTCGCGCCCTCACTATACATCATCTCTTGATGCACTCGCGCAACACCATATCACAACAGAACCGGCTACCAACCTCGACCGTTCAGATCTCTCCCGCAAGATCCTACGCTCGGTGCAGCGTTCCCATCGATCTTCTATGTACTCGCTCAACACCATAGCCCCTATATAAGCATCTAAGCCTAACCCTAAACTCATTTCTCTTCTCCTCTCCGTCACTTTCACAGTAACAACTCTCTGCAAAACCTCACCTCCACCTCCTTCTTCCCACGCCCGTGCGTGAGCCATCTCGCAAGCCCGCTCTCACCTCCATCAACAACTCTGTCAGCTACACCATCTCTGCCCGCACCACCTCTCTAGAGCTAGTTTTCTCTCCCTTAGCTTCTCTCAACCTTAGAAGCTAACCTAGAGAAAACTAGAGCTAGGGTTAGCCACAACCGAGGCATGGAGTTCTCTGAGCATGATTAGACAAGAGAGGAGTGCGAATAGGGTATGGGTATGATTTAATTTTTATTTTTAATTGATTTAGGGTTTGCTGTTTTAGGGTTTGCTTGGTATGTATAAATAGAAGCAGGGGATGATGATTTTAGACACGCTGCTGGATTAGTAAAGGTCTTTGTCCCAATTAGGTTTATTTTGTGTATTTTGTTGCTTTAGTTTAATTTCGCTTAGGGTTTGAGATGAAACCCTAGTTTATCTCTGTGTTATTCTTCATGAACTGTTCTTGAATGATTGAATGTTTTCTAGATAGAATTAACATCAAGTGTGATACACTTTGCTCTCACGGTGCATACCAACGCCATGGATGCACCTGTAGTTTGATTCCTCTCTGTGTAGTTTACACTGCAACTCAAGTTTAATGAAATCAATGTTTATCTACTGATTAATTGTACTTTAGTCGATAGTTAATACTTAGGATAAATACCTTAGTTGAGATTAATCATCAGCGGAGAAACACCTTAGGTAAGTGGTAGCATTGACACTCTTCCCTTATCTTGTTACAAGGCAAGAGTAGCATAATGAAGTGAACACAAAGTATAGACTAGTGGTGGAATTAAAGACCCTAGTGCTCTCTAATTTTTATCTATCATTCCTTAGTTTAGGTTCATTTTACAAAACAGCCGTATCGGCACAAAAATATATGTTACAATCTCTTGTTACTCTGTCACATTAGAACTCAGTGAAGCAGCCTTAGATCAACATAAGGGCACCACAAGTCTACGTGGTTCGACCCGCACGTGCCAGTGCTACATCACGACACGTGCACTTGCCGGTTTTAACCCGTAGGCCGTAATTTAAACATCTTCTTGGGCCTACCAGGTGTAACGTTGAAGCTTATGGTCTTACTAAACTGATTCAAGGTGAGAGTAGCAACAAGGGGGTTTTGAGTGTGTCGATACGATAAAGAGAGTTATAGTGAACAAATAATAAAACAGATTGTAAAGTAAATATGCAAAAACAGATTGTAAACAATTGCTAGAGAGCACTAGGGGGATTAAATTCACCTCTTAATCCTATACTAAGGCAAAGCAAACTCAGGTTATTCTTTTGTCCATCCCTTGAAGGTCTCAGGTGGAAGAATTGTCAACCAATTTCACTAACTTACCCCTAGTATAAGTTGGCTTCTTACAGTACAACTTATCACAGGTTCATTTTATCAAAAAGCTAATTAATTATTCCTAAAGCAATGAAGCACATCAAGAACAAAATCAGGAAATTGATTAACCTAGCATACAATTAAGGGTTTCATCAAGACCCTAGCAAATGGAATTAGAACATATTGAAGATGATTAAAACACAAATTAAACTATAGCTTGGTGCACCGGCTAATCCAGGCATAAGTTTTTACATACACTGCCTTTTCCATTTATATATAATTTTCACTCAAAGTGTTTCAATTCAACAAACCAAGAGAGACCCACTCACCAAAACATCTGAATTGATTGTCCCCTCTGCTAATTCGGCTCTGCAACTTCATTAATTTGATGTTTCCCCCACTGTTGAAGAAACCCTAACTCTATCTATCTCAAACCTAGCTTCTAGGGTTGAAGAAGCTATGAAGGAGATAGAGAGAAACTAGGAGGTGGTGAAGGAGGCTGTGCTGGTGGTTTCTCAGAGGCGGTCGGAGATGGAGGTGATTGATGGCTCTGCAAAATTGGTCGGGGGAAGAAGAACTGAGCTGCTGGTTTTTGTGTCGAGGGGGAAAGAAGAGATGGAGACGAATGTTTGGCTTGGTTGGTTAGGGTAAAGGGGACAGGTGGCTAGGGTGTGGAGCATGCGTAGCGAACTCTGATGCATGGTAAGGAGAAGACGTTGGATGAAGCTTCTTTATCCAATCTAACGGCTCAGGATGGAGACGGGTTTGGATTCGGGTCTTGGGTAGCTTAAGCCCATGTACTTGTAAACATGTTGCGACTGATGCGCAAGTGGGTTGCAACTTCTCTTCCATAGTTGCTAGTCTCCAATTTTCTGCTCTTTTGGCTCCTTAATTCATCCAAGCTTTATTTACTACCTAAAAACACAAAATTAATTAGTACAAGTATTTATTCTTGAAAACAAAGAAAATACAGAATTTGGGATAATATATGATTTTAAAGCACAAAAGATGAGTTAAATGCCAATAAAAAGGTGTAGAAATATGCAATATTTGGCACTCATCAATACATTGTTGCGTTCTGGTCATGACCCTTTGGAGCATGAAGAGAGACAAGATGTATCTTGGCTGGATGTGAAGGTTTATGACCGTAAGTGGCTCTGCAACGCTTTTGACTAGGTCACCAATTTTTTGCATCCTTTCCAAGTGTTCGATAAATTTATCCTGTAGACGATGAAAATATAAATCCAATAGAAAAAGAACGAGGTTAATCGGATACATAAGGAAAGACTTATTATTATCAACTTGAGGGACCTTGACCTAAACGAATTTTGGACCAAATATTTGTTGGAATATTCAAGCTTAGATCATCATATGGTCCTTGAGATCTATGAGGTCGGCTGGATGGTTGCTCCTTTGCTCTGTCGTGTTTG
Organism: Papaver armeniacum; assembly: GCA_023531295.1. Lineage (NCBI taxonomy): Eukaryota > Viridiplantae > Streptophyta > Magnoliopsida > Ranunculales > Papaveraceae > Papaver > Papaver armeniacum. The sequence continues at coordinate 110,068 of JAJJWW010004806.1, forward strand.
TGATGAGCTTAATCTTCTCCGGTGAGGCCGATTGCGGACATATTAAATCTTTTCCGTATTATTCTGGACAGTTTTAGTACTCATTCTCTAATGAACATGTACTCGATCTAGATTTATTGGATCCATCCCTAGTGGCATCTTAAAGAGGTTTACAGGTAATTTAGGATGTCGATATGAGTTTTTGCAAGACTTTGTTGAGTCCCCATGAGATTTTTCATGAAAATAAGGCATATGGACGTTTTGTTATGCAGGAAGAGATCCATGTAATCCTGAAAGTCACTAAACTATTCACTAAGGTCAAATAATCGTCTGAGAAAGAACATTGTTGATAGGGATAACCCTCTCGACCATGTTTGTAATGGATCACAGAGACCGAATCAACAGATTCCTAATAGCGACCATGATTGAGATCAGTAAATGAGTAAACAACCTCCTAATGTGGTCGCCAAAATGTGGTTACCTAAAATCGGTGAGAGGCTAAAGTTGGATTCTAGGGTTTCTGAAAGTGAGTTACGGGAGGTTGAGAACGAACAATATTCGTCTAAACCACGCACAATAGTCGTTTAAAGGCTACTTCAGTCACATGAGAAGTTAAGGCTGGTCTTAGGGAGGGAAGCACATGAAGATAGAGATCACAGAATTCTAGGGTTTGAAGAAGAATTGCTTTGAGTGTTTATAAAAGTTATGTGTTAGCTTGGAGAAATAGATGACCTATCTAATCTCAGGTCCGTGAAAATAAAGATTGCTTGTCGTGCGAATCACTTTTCCCGTCTCTTCAGGAATAGATAGAGATAAACTAGGCTGAGTTTATCTTGTTATTCCATCGCATTTACTCTCTTATGCGGTGAGAAATAAGCCGGGTATTTCTCACACGTTCCTTAACCCGCCAGACCAAAACCCTAATTGATATCCTCCCATTTGTATGAAGTTGAGCCAGTCTTTTTGATGATGTGTTGAGAAAGAGAAATATTTTCTTTAGACGAGTTGGCCGAGATAGAGAGATATTTTCTGATTTGTGAGAATGACTAGGATGAGTCACGTGAAAAGGCATGGAATGCCTCATAAATCATGTGTAGAGTGTGACATGAGCTCCGGTCACATATATCATGTGGAGACCATATTATTGCTTGTGGGTACCTTTGTTGAGCATGTGGAGCTCAAGGAAGCTTATTACGTTTTTGGATAAACATGTACATTCCAGGTTCGTGTGTTTAAGACGCTGAGAAATAGGCTTGAGATCTAGGCGATTGTTTGCACCCAGAAATATTTCTGGGTACTAAACACGATGATTTTGGTGGTGATGAGGAAAACAGGGTTTAAAACATGAAACGAGCGTAAGGAAAAGGGACAAAGATTTTACGTGGTTCGGCATGGTTTGCCTACATCCACGGACGAATCCCCTTGGGGAGTGGTGTTTTATTGATAATAGAATTACAATAGGATTTTTCTATTTTTTTTGCCTCCCCTTCCTTCTACCAGGGTGTCCCTATTTATACAGCTGGGTAATTAATTTCAAGATAAACTTAATGGCATTAATCTCCCAGCATGCCTCCTGGAATTAAACGTGCATGAAACTGCCTGCATGCCTCCTTGAATTAACTCTGCATGAAACTGCCTGCATGCCTCCTTGAATTAACTCTGCATGAACCTTCCTGCATGCCTATTGACTTGCCCTGCATGCCTCCTGGCATTAATCTTCCATGCATGCCTCCTTGTATTGATTTGCGGGCCTCCCGTGTATTTTATACATGGTCAAACATCGCCCCCTCTTAACCTCCAACTTGTTGGGGGTTAAGAATTTTGTTTTTCCTTCGCGTCGATCGTCGATGACGTAACTCGCCATCTCCCCCAAGCGTGAGTAGCGACATTACAAAGACGCCCCAACTGTGATAACCTGCAATAAAATTTGCTCACGTGCTAGGCGAGACTTTTTGCCACGTGGTGGACTTGTGATGCTCGATAGCTAGTCGAGTCTTGAGTAGAATGTAGTGTGTGGTTGCGGCTGGGGCAAGGCTTTTTGCTCGCAACGTAACAAGGCTAGCGCTTGCAGATTGGGAAGGCTGGCTGTTGCTTGTGTTGAGTACGAGTCTTTGGACCAATATCGGGAATTGGGCTCGTGGTTCAGACGAGACTTTATGCTTGCCAAGATGCAAGTCTTTCATACTCGCGTGCAAGACGAGATTTTATGCTTGCGATAAAAGCAAGACTTATGTGCTCACGTGCAAGGTGAGGCTTTAGGTGCTTGCGAAGTGATGCAAGGCTAAATATTGAAGGGTCTATGGAATCCTCATCTCGAACTCGATCATGTCGCTATCCACCAGTGTAGTCAAAATCGTTCTCCAAGGCCGATTACTCACCGAATAATCGCTACAAGCTGTATGACCGAGGCGATTTCCGATTCCAAGGCCTCTCCGATTTTTAGCAATTAAGGCGGCCGATTTGGACTGATTTTTTAGCAAAACGAGTTAACGATTTTTATGAGTTGGCTTTGCATGCACTTAAATCAGAAAATAAAATATTCATAACCCTTAGATGAGAGTTATAAAATAGAAAAACCTCTAAATACATGATAAATACGTTCAATATAACAATATTACACACTTAATTACATCATAATGTTAAAATTTCAATTTTAATTAGGTACAAATCATGACTTATGAGCAGCAATATATAAATTATTAATAAATAGATTCTGAGTATTAGACCGAGTTTTGGCGATTTCCAAGTCCGAACTTATTGCTCCTCGCTCCAAGCTCCCCAACCGAGTAGCACCGAGGAACGATTTCAATTACTTTGCTATCCACGAACCATGAACTCGATCATGTCGCTATCCACGAACCATGAACTCGATCATGTCGTTATCCATGAACCTCGAACTCGATCATGTTGCTTCCCCAAGTGCATATAAAAGTTTCTCGAACATAGAAAATTTGCTTCCATGATGTAGGAAATAGAAAAACGGTTCTAACGAGCCAAAAATCACTCAATTTGGACTTCAAACAAAGAAGTTATTGACGAAACAAGATTTGGATGAAGCGGTGCGTTTGCTGGCGTGGAGTGATGACAGTGCAGAAGCGCTGATGTGTCACTGCTGACTAGGACGGCATGGCTGACGTGGCACCCGAACGGTGCTGATTCTTGCATGGAAATTCGTGGCATGATTTTTAAGCTTTTGACGCACCTATCTCAATGATAAAACACGATTGTTTTACACGAATCCCTTTAGTCGGCGCCATTGTTTGCACCCAGAATTATTTTTAGGCACAAACTCGATGATTTCACGATGATTATTGAATACTAGGGTAAAATTGGGGTTAGAAACGAATTGAAGGAAAACAAAGAACACAAGGAATTTAACGTGGTTCGGCATTGTGCCTACGTCCACAGATGAATATCCCTAGGGAGAATTATTTTATTTATTGGATTACAATAGTTTTATTTGGGTATGATCCGCTCTACCCTTTAGGGTTTTCAGTCCATATATTTATACAATAATCTCCATGTTCTAGAACTTTTTTCTAGGGTTTCAAGTGGAAACAGGCCTCTGGAAATGGATCACCAAACTTGACCGACCTTTTCTGGCTACTAGGCTTGGGCCGACAAATATTTCCTGCTATAGTGATGTTGTTAGCCCGTATCGGTACCCGAATATCATGGTACAAAAAACAAGGCTAGTGTCTGAGTCTTATGCCTGTATAAGATTCTTCAGACGAGATGGCTCAGCTCGGATGAGGCCATATGAGATTTGGAAGATGCAGCTGGGGCTGTCTGAGATTTGGACGACTCGCCTGGGTCGTCTGAGATTTGTCTGATGCATATGGATCCATCTAAGAGTTGGCTGATGTGATAAAGTTTGTTCGAGACTTGGCCAATGCGATGAAATATCTATGAAGTCAGCTGGGACATGTTTGGGAGAGAAAATAAGGCTTGCACGCCTGATATTGTTTATGTGAGACTTCAGCTCACTTATCTTTGACCAACGTGTCTTGCAGAGATGTGCTAGGATTCAATTGTGTCCGTATTTATGGGAACGACATGACCAGTGTATCTCGGAAGGATGTTCTAGGAGTTTGTCGAAAGGGCCAAGAGGCATAATAACCAGCGTATCTCGCGGGGATGTCCTAGGAATTATTCAGAAGCCATAGTAAGTCGAATCAGAGGCAAGAGTATACATGACCAGTGTATATCCCGATGTGTACTAGAAATTAGTCCTTGATATCATAGAGTGAGTCATGCTTACAGGAGACATGTATGTCTCCTTTCTGGGTCATAGGTCCGTCGGGGACTTTTTTACGCATCTATAGAGCCTACATGACCAACAGTATCTCGCGAGAATGTATACTAGGAGTCATGGGATCACAATCAGCTGCGTCTCGCGAAGACATGATGGAATTGTGGTTGTTCTGGTTCATAAATCTTCCGGGGACGTTTTACGATCTACAAAACCTTCGTGACCAGCAGCATCTCGTCGAGGATGTGCTCTAGGAATCACAGCATCACGACCATCAGTGTCTTGCGGGGAGGTATACCAGAAATCGTGGCTATAAGTGTCGTGAGGACCAAAGGTTTAATCTCTTCCGTGAGAATTGAGTTTTGTCTATGTTCTTGAAATGACACTTTTTCCCTTTATTACCATCTACATAAGGTTAAGTACAATATCATCTAATTTTGAAAAAAAAATTATATGATTAACTAATTGTACTACAAATACAATTACTTATTGTATACTTCTTTTTGCCGTACAACAACATAGTTTCGGGCACTTTGACTTCTTTTTTTACTCGGTAAATAAGATTCAATAAAAAAGCAAAAGACTGTATAGAACTAAGGCCAAACTATTTTAGCTAGCCACAGTGGCCATCTAAAAAAGCACAACCTATTTGAAACGGTAGTACATTTTGCCAGGCCATTCCACAGACGGAATAAAATCTCGCCTACCTTCATAAAACTCATAAATATCCTCTGCCAACAAACATGCTTGTTTGGCCAAGGTGTCTACTGAAAAATTAGCTTCTCTATAATTATGAATGTAGATAAGAAAAACACTACGAGCACTTTGACTTCACAACAAGCTATTAGGGATGAAACACTTGATTTGAATTTTAAAGAAGAACAAACCAATATTTATTAAGAAGCAAATCCCCAACTAATATTTATCAAAGAAAAACAAGCTATTGGGGATGAAAAACAAACACTTGCTAAGAAGCAAATCCCCAACCAATTTTCTATGTCTGCAAGAGATTCCATATTGTGGCAGTGTAACCGGGTTAAACATGCACATGACTATTTATTAGCCGTGCCAATTAGTGGGCTTAACCAATGTCTCGCACCCAGACAGTTTAGAGATGTTCTTTGCTATCGCCTTGGCATCCCACTGTTTGTTGAGAATGATTTATGCTCAAGTTGCAACAAATCTATGGATATCTTTGGGGACCACGCACTTTCGACATGATCTTGTACGTGATATAATCGCTGATATTTTTTACAAAGATGGTGTGCCTGCACGTAAGGAGGTTTCTCTTGGGTTTCTGTCTGATAATGACAAGGATTTACGTCCTGCTGATATCCTTGTTCTAAACTGGGAGAATGGGAAAGATGTTTGTATGGATGTCATGGGTGTCTCGCCTTTCACCGGTGAAGGGATTCGTTTTTTTGTTCCAGGAAAATCTATCTCGAGTGTTGTTTCGCGTAAACACACTAAATACTTGGACAAATGTGTTTCGCATGGCTATGGTCTGGGTGTTTTAGCTTTCTCTACTTTGGGAGAACTCGGTGAAGATACTTTGTGTTTATTTAAGCGTCTGAAAAACTGTCTAGTTAGTAATGATGCATGTAGTGGTTTTGGTAGGTTTATTTTTCATAAACTACGTGTTGCTATTCAAAAAGGTATTGGAGCCCAGCTTGTTGCTAGGCTGCCCACCAAGGCGTTGTATGATTCTTAATACTTCATAACCAATATTAAATCATATTTTCGGAAAATTAAATATGTATGAAATTTATTTTTTTATTTTTTTAATAACAATATTATTTTATATATTATTTGGAGCCTATTAATCATTAAGGGGAACTTTTGAAATGTAATATTTTATGATTTTATCGAATTTATTATTGTAGCACTAAGAACCCGAGCCGGGACAATAAAATTTTATTATTTTAGTCAGAATATTATATTACCGAGTATTACTTTATAGTGGGTTTGTTTGCAGAATTCACGATTTACAGGAATTTATAATCCATTACAATTTCTGGGATTCATGTAAATCCCTCGTGTGTTTGTAGAATTTATAAAATTATCTTGTTTTAAAGTCCAAAATATTATTTGGCATTACCCTTAGAATCTTAAGATTTTATATATATGTGGAATTAGAGTTAAAAACGTGGGTCCATAAATCCCTTGATAAGTTTCCCAACAAATCTTAGGGAGAGGGTTAGACTCCATATATGGGATTTGCTGGAAAACTGATTCCCATGGGAAACGTGATTCCAGGGAATTGGGCAATCAAACGCTTTGAGGAAAACATAATAACACCAATCCCTAGACCCATAAATCCCACTTTTAGAATTCTACATCCAAATTATATTATACGCGTGACTCTCATTTTTTCCCAGTGAGATGGGCCCACCATATCTGTGTGCGCGCGGTTTAGAGTGGTTTGAAAGAACCGTCAGTCGAGGAACCACTCTATTTTTAATATGTAAGAAATACCATTAGGTCCTAGGAATAATATATTAGGGAGAGTCTAGTCCATTTGACCCAGTCAAATATCTGTTTGGTCCTATTTGGTAATATAAATTATATTTTGGTCCTAAAAATTATTTTTTGGTCCTAGGCTGATGTCATGGATGATGTAAATGTCACATTGTAGTGGCAGAAATACCTTTTTGGATAAGGACCATATATATAGTCAAAAAGTAAGAGATAATAAATCATTCTCATATTTACTTTCTCTCTCATCTTTCCAAATCTAATCTCTCTCTTTTTTCTTTCTTCTTCTTTTTCCTCCTGTTAATGGCGTCTCCATTTTTTTTTCTTCTCTTTTCTTCCTGCTTGCTGTAAACGATGGCGATGAAGGTGAAAATCGATTTAGATATTTAGATCGGTAGTTGTAGACGATGAATACGATGATGTTGGTACTGTTGAATACGATTTTTTTAGGGTTTTTTTTCTTCTTTTTTCTGCTGCTGTTGAGGATGAAGATGATGAAGAAGATAAAAATATGTTGTTGTTGATGTTGTTGACGATGAAGACGATGGTGTTAATCGATTTAGATATTTTTTTAGGGTTTTTATATGAACTTCATTTCTGGAATGAAGTCTGTTTTTTTAGGTTTTTATATGGACTTCATTAATGGAATGAAGTCTGTTTTTTTTTTTAGGTTTTTATATGGACTTCATTCCTAGAATGAAGTCCTGCTTTTTAGGTTTTATATGGACTTCATTTCGGAATGAAGTCTGCTTTTTTAGGTTTTATATGGACTTCATTTCTGGAATGAAGTCTGTTTTTTAGGTTTTTATGTGGACTTCATTTCTGGAATGAAGTCTGTTTTTTTAGGTTTTTATGTGGACTTCATTTCTGGAATGAAGTCGGTTTTTTTAGGTTTTTATGTGGACTTCATTTCTAGAATGAAGTGCTACAAGAAAATAAATAAAAATTAACATAGAAGGGTATTTTTGTCAGTTTTAATATTTTTAAATATTTATGGACCAAACAGTAAAGGCGTTTGACCGAAGGACCAAACAGATATGGGCCCACCTAAAAAAGGACCAAACAGATATGGGCCCACCTAAAAAAAGACCAAACGATATTTCCCTTTTAATATACGGTTTAATTTTGGAGGCTTGCATCTACCTCGGCTATCTTCTTTGTATTGTATCCCTGGTAATTAAACCAGGTTCGACCGTTTTTATTTTAATGATGAGTTTATTTTGTTTGTTTACTGGACATAAACTCGACCATGTTAAGTTGTTAACCCAAAGTCCAGAATTAGCTATCCAACGAGAGAGGCCAACAGAATACGGCCTCCTTTTATTTTCACCACAGTGACAAAAGCCAGCTGACGGAAAAAGTAAGTAGTACCATGTAACAGTAATTAAAAATAGAGGATCTTTGCGTTAAAAACAATAAAGTAAGTAGTACCAATAACAATTCAATTTTTTTATTTGAAAATCCATTTTTATTTGCGTTAAAGAAAATCCATGGTCTTTTCTTTCCTACAATGATAAGTATTTGAAAAATCAATAAGAAATCCTAAGTATTTCCTATAATAACAAGTATCTTGCTAAAGAAAGAGAAAAATATTTTTGGTTTATAGACATTAAAGGAGAGATTATTTGAAGAAAGATTTTTTAAAGAAAGATTTTCTTTAAAGAAAGATTTTCTTTTGTTCCCTATATATAAAAGAGAACTATAATAGAAAAAAAAACAAGGAAAGATCAATCAAGAGAAAGCCATGGCTAGCCGTCAAGCTCTCATGTTGATGCTCTCCTTTATGTTATTCCTTGTAACTATTTCCTTCCCTAAATCTTTTTCGGTTAGAATTGTTGATGATGACAAGAGTAGTAGTACTCATGGTGCTGCTTTGATCGAAGAAACTTGTAGAAACACGAGTTCCTATGATGTATGCATATCTTCGTTCAAATCTAATCCTAAGAGCTTCCAGAGTTTTGCATTACATCGATAACTTGATTAAGACCAGTAAAGACGTCAGTGCCAGTATTAAATGGTGTCGAGAAGATTACCATAGTTCTATGCATGCTCGTAATAAGGCTATCGAGGCACTTAATGGTGGTGATTACCTTTCAACCAACGTGGACATAAGTGCTGCCGGTAGTTACACCGATGATTGCCAACTCGAATTTACATTAGCACCGTTATCATCTTCAGTTGGGTTAGAAGAACTTCCACCGGAATTAACTCAAATGAACGAGGTTATGCTTAAGCTGGATGATATTTCATTGGATATTCTTTGTCGTAATTTCATGACATGCAACGGCCCTTTTCCACCGCCCCCGCCAGCAACGCCAACACCAAGTTTGTGATTGAAGAGAAAGCAGTTATTTTCCTTTCTATACATGCATATGTTTTCGAATCGCCTGCTAGAAGCTAATAAAGTGTGTTGAAGAGCGGCATTTTTTTTGTTTATTTTTGCTTCATGAACCTATTTACTCTGTGCATGTCTTCTAGTTGGGATAATATTTCAGGTTGTTTCTTTTAGGGCTTGGCCTGTGCAGCAGTTTCAACCGGTCATTTATTCAAATCTATTTTTGTCTATGAGTCTAATTGACCGTCAAAACCTAGAATGAAATTCAGTTTTTAACACCATTATTAAGTTGAATGAACATCAACATTTTATTATATCTTCAACTGAGAGAATAATACAAATGGAAAAGAAATTCACAAAAAAAATTGAATACAGTTGAAATCATTAAGCCTAAATTCACATGTTCAAATCATTAAGACTTCCAAACATTAAAAAAAAATACTGATTTTAAGTAGATTTAACCTCAACACACTATAAGTGTAACAAACAAAATCAAGTGCAGTTAGAAATCAATTTGCACCATAATCTTCCTATAGTATCCTGAAATTCATTCAAAACCATGTAATCATGTTAATGATCAGCAACAAGAAGTAGATCCTAAACCAGTCTGACAGTAATAACCCGAATGAATTATGAAAGTATCATAAGAAAATGAGGACTTAACGTGAAATGGATTTTTGCGCCATAGCCACCTAGAAATCAGAACCCAGAAATCTTTTTTTGGGCTTTCAGTTGTACCAACAAGAGTAACCTGAGAAATGGAAACAGAACACACCATAGTCAGCTATACAGGAAAATGCAATCAGACAAAAATTGGAGTTTCACCTGGCTGTTAAAATCTAAAACATAACGGAAGTAAAGCTAGAAAAATTAAAAAACAATACCAATCAATGCTGACGAAGCGATACCAAAATAATTGAAATGCAAATACTAACCAGAGCAAGCATATTGGCCATAGGTATGTTTCCAAAATGCTTCACGTATATTCCTCGTTCTTCTTTTGTTTCGCTACTTGCTTGCCTACCAATACTCATCAGATCACTAAAACATTAAAACACTACTCAAAATATTTTGGCACTACAAGGACCCTGATTTTGTACAATTTCAGCTTTGCTTTATTGAATAGTACTACGAAAATACAGATCAACTTTAAAAGTTCAGTATTCTTGGTCTATGAGGTACCATTGAAACAGACATTGAGAGTTAGGCTTAGTTTTGAGAACTGTAAGCATGTATAGTCCAAGTCGAACTAATTTTGTAATCTTCTCCCTTTATGCAATGATAAGGAATCAGTTTGTAACACATGTGAATCCTATTACCGCCTTATCTTTTTGAAATGTCACCCAAGTTATCCTTGAGTTGCCCTATAGTAAAAAACACCAACAGAGAATGTATCTTCTATCATGTAATAAATAGATGTAGGAAAAAAGACAGCCTGTATACAATGATCAATCCTGCCAAAAGGTGGGTTCTTCTATTGTGATTTTGTTTAGCTTATTCCTTGCGCTGGCCAAACAAAATTCATATGAACATCCTGTTTCAGTCACAAATTACAATATCACAGGAATATGATTAAAAAGTACAAGCAATTAAGAATCCAATGGAAACCTGATCTTCATACCCTAGCTTCTTTCATGCATTTTACACTTGGTTTCTGGCAAAGAAGCTTCGTAGTCTGCAAGCACGATGATGATTGAAGTTGAAGCGAAGCAAGTAAGACCTACACAACCCGACACAAATATCTTTAGTTCTCAACTGATATTTCCAAGGAAGAGAACTGCCATCAGAACAATCTCCATGTTTCCCATTAAGTAGGAATTTTCAGATGGCAAACTGTTTAAGGATTGTGTTGCAGCAGGGTTAGCAAGCTTACACAAAAGGGTGTATCAAATAGAAATAAATACGGCTATAAACATCAACTAAAGACAGAAGGTAGAACGTTCTTATTTACCTAATGCAAATGGAGAACAATACGGAGTGTCTTTTAATTCCATGAATGCCCTATTCTACTGCATATCAGTTGATTCTGAGGTAGATGCAAATTACAGTGTCTGCACCATCCATATGCAGGGGCATGAAACCTATCAATCGATGGGTAATTTTTGGGTCGAATCCTGTTTCCTAAATAAAACCCTACAAGAAAAGAACCTCAAAAGTGAACAGAAGCAGAAAAACTCTTTATGAAATGGATCTGGAAAACGCCTAAAAAGAAAACAAACTGACCACAAGTTCAATCTTGAAGCAAACCCCACAAACTGAATCTGCAAAACCATGATAACCTGTTGAATCCAAATACCCCCTGATTTAAAATTAAAAGGGAAGGCTTACTTGGTTTTTAATAGAATGAATCTTATTGTTGTCAAATTAGAGTAACATAGGGTTTGACACTAAAATTGAAATCCACTCTTATTACCAGAATGATTTTGTTGGAGAATATACTAAATGACAAATACAAGAGACAAGTTAGTGTACATAATACAAGAAATATAACAAGTATTGAAGGCTTAAACTTGGGTTTGTTCTTGGATTTGTTCTACGGCGACGTTTTCACAAACACCCTGTGAGCGCCAGAACTGTATAATGATGTTAGTTCAACTCAGCCCCTATGTTTACAACAAATGCAATGTTGGTGCATTTCATTCAATACCAACTTCATAAACACTCCAATGAATATAGTGAACAAAGATTTAACGTAATTCAAGCAGTCAGATCAATAACACAATTGAAAAGACAAATGACAGATAGAATTAGGGAATAAAAATAACAAACAGTGGATTGAGGCTAGAGAAACTTCTCTATGTCCACTCCTATTACCAGAATGATTTAGCTTAGGATTTTTCTACGAAGACAAATTCGTTCGGTGAGAGTGAGAGAGAGAGAGAGAGAAAGAGAGACGAGCTCGAGCTGTTTAAAATTTGGTTGGAGAGAAAAAATGAATTCTTTTTGGTTATATAGACTGACTCACTAGAAGCTGAATGGGCTGAAATCAGTTGAAAAGCGTTAGCCTTTCAGGAATGGGAAACAGGATAACAGCAGATGAGAGCATTTTGTGCATACAGCAGCTTTGCTGTGATTGGGAATGACAGATTCAAGGCAGACTCTCTTCATCATTAACACAAATATAGCAATGACTAACCCAAACTCTACATTTTCTTAAGTATAAATTTTATTCTTGGCAGCACTCCAAACTCCAATGGAAGACTTTGACTTCTGATGCCCAAAGTTTGCAAAGCCTAGCCATTAGAAGAATTACAAGACTGACTTTCCAGAAAAAGCTTATCCTACAGGAGATAGTTTGAGAAGATTTTTAAAAGCTTACAAGCATAGGACATTACTAAACTATGAAACTGAAACTTGAATATGAACATTCAGTTTAGTAGCATTCATTTCATTGCAATAATAATGTGCTACAGAACCTGTTAAGCTACATAACAAAGCTTCAAGTAACTACACCAGACCAGCAGTAAATGGAACCCCAGTAGACGGCAACCATTCATTCCCGTTTATGAAATTTTTCACCGTATATTTGAGGACGTGTTTAGAGTCATTATACACTTTGAAACCGCCTCATCTTACTCGTCTTTTGGTCTTCGCACCTGGTCCTCTATTTCTATACTCTATATATGTCAACGTAGAGAGAGTTTTGTTGTCATTTATACTCCATGGCAACCATCCTTCGCGCGAAATGAAATCACCAATATATGATTGCATTACCACCGTTGTCGCGTATGACCTCCATGGGCGACCAAAGTAAGAAGAGAAATGGTTTTTCACCTTTTCAAGTCCTTTGGAAGCTAGTATGCTGCAATTGTGCAAAACAATCCCGCTATTAATCTTTAGAGTGTTTCTTCCATCTGCTGTGATCATTATGCTTTGCCCTTGATTTGGTCTTCTACAATATATATTGCAGTTTTGAAGGACTGTAGTTGACTGTCCGAATATAAAATCAACTGTCCCTAGAATGTCGCATTCACGATAGAATTGACGGTTTCTTTTGGCGTAAAGGGTGTCCTGATATCCTTCAAATCTACACCTGTAGAAGACACATCTATCTGCCTCGGTTCTCAGGGCAACAACTTGATGTCCATTAGGACCAGCAGTATTGACAATGGCAATATCGCGTGCCATGAACCCATCTCCTAGTACAACTGCACAAATAGCAAACACATATACTTGTCAGTGATAGATTGTAGGCATTGATGTCAATAAGAAGACCATATACTTAGATTGACAGGAACCTCATACAATTGTGCACAATCACCCAACAGTAGTCCTAGCATATATACCAAGTAAATGGGAAGCAATATTGTACCAACTACCAAGTAAGTTAAACAACTGGATACATTTGTCGGTGATACATTGTAGGATTTGCTATCAACAAGAATACCATATACTTAGATTGACAGGAACCTCATGCAATTGTGCACAATCAGTCAACAGTAATCCTAGCATATATACCAAGTAAATGGGAAGCAATGTACCAACTACCAAGTAAGTTTACAACTACATACATTTATCCATGGATCCAGTTTCTAATACAAAGATATGTCAATAACTTTTATTTTGAATCTTGTACACATGTCAGTAAGACTTGGAAATAATTATGTGCAAGCAAATGTAACCCAAGTACTAGCTTAACATGTTTAATGCAAGTAGAATAATTAGTAGAATCAGGAGGTTTATGCCTCTTTGGAATCCAGTTTGCTTTACAAATAGGTTACAAACCTGATCCCCCAAACATGATATTTTCTAACAATTCTTAGACCCTTGCATATGCGTTTCCAAACCCATGCACCATGTTGAGACACAACATCATACAAAGGGTTAGTATCACCAAAGGATTAACCCACAAATCATCTTAATTGTTGAGTATTCTCCAATCTAGTTTAGTTAAGAGAGAAAGCTTTACATAGTTTATCTGAAAAATTGAAATTAATACTCACTTAGTGTTGCTGAATCTTGTGTTCCATACCCGCTTGCATTGCTTCGATGCCCAATTATTTTGGTAATTAGCTTGCCATCTCCTCTAAAGACAAGATTCTTCTTGTTTTGAGGAATCAAAACATTTTCCTTATAACTCCCCTTCCTAATGTGAATGACAAATGGTAATCTGCTTATTGATGGAGATGCTTCCACTGCTTCACTAATGGTTCGATAATTTCCGGAACCATCAATAGCTACTTTCCGGAACCATCAATAGCTACGGTAAGGTTATAGGATGATTTTGAAGAACATACTTTCAATAGAGTGAACAAGCAGATTAGAAGAAGGGGCAGAATCATGTTTTCATATGCCATTGTAGAGAATGATTTGACGAGAGTGAGTGAAAAAGTTAAGCTGAGAGCTAGCAATTGAGAATTTGGATTTGTTTTCAAATGTTGTTTTCAAGTTCTAAGTTGTTATTGTTTCAGAAAACACTCACATAAATGGGTTTTGGATCAAGTTCTAAAATGGCAGATTAGAAGAAGGGGAAGAATCATGTTTGCATATGCCATTGTGGAGAATGATTTGATAAGAGTGAGGGAAAAAGTTAAGCTGAGAGCTAGCAATTGAGAATTTGGCTTTGTTTTCAGAAATTGTTGTTGTTTCAGAAAACACTCACATATATGGGTTTTGGATCAAGTTCTAAAATGGTTTATGATCTTGAAGCACCATTGTAGAGAAAAAGAAGATGGGAATAAAGTTGAGAGTAATTGTCAAGTTTTAAAATACATGCTGTCTCAGTCAAATAGCAAAATGCAAAGGCCCCTAAGTCTAATCCATTTGCAAATATTTGTTGTTATCACCATTTTTGTCCACTCCCAGTGGGAGTAGCTGCTGCAAAAACAGCCATAACAGGCATTACTTCTGCTGGGAGAAGTACATCATTTGCTGCTGCAAAGAAGGCTAGTGGAAGTAGTTTGCTGTCTATGTCATATCAAGGTTGGAAATTGGATAAACTTAATAAGACTAAATGATGTGTAGTGTGGAGCATGCCTACTCCAATTTCTTTAAGAAGAAAATTTTAGTCATAATTGTAGTCCTCCCTTGGAAGAAAACCCACAATTTCCTTCTTCTTCTTCTTCTTCATTTTTTCTCCCAAATACTTTTTCTGAGCAATTAATGTTTTGATCCCCCCTCAGAAGGAAAAAATCTTCTACAGAAACATCATCAGCAATGGGAATGTTGATGGTTCAACAACAACGTTAAAGATCTCACCTTTGAGTGTAAACCCTGAAAGTGGTTGGTATTACAGTAATAAATAAATGAATGGGAATGTTGTTCCTTCATCTTGGTTTGAAATCAGGTATGATTAGCTCCATGTTTCAATGCTTAAGTACCTGAATTGTTGAAAATTTGTTTTCATTAGAGATTAATGGTTCAAGAATATCATCTGATACTGAATCGATGAAGAAACGAGTGATGTTACATGTATTAGTACTATTGATAGTCTTA
The DNA here is from genome assembly GCA_023531295.1 of Papaver armeniacum. NCBI lineage: Eukaryota > Viridiplantae > Streptophyta > Magnoliopsida > Ranunculales > Papaveraceae > Papaver > Papaver armeniacum. Next base: position 125,544 of record JAJJWW010004806.1, read on the forward strand.
GAGTAAATGGGTTCTATTGAATTTGAACTTATCCGGCTCATATAAAAACTTTACTTTCTTGATATCTCTCAATTCTCTCGGTTTCATTATTTGCTTACAATGTAAGAAGAAGAACAAACAAATCTAAGAAGGGTCTTAGAAATTTCGTTTCTTTTCCACACAGTAATGTTCTGTTTGTGGTTTCTCCCAATTCAATTAGGGGTTTTCATGTGTTAAATTATTAATTTGTAAGTTTATGTTTTTCTGATTTTGTTCTCTTTTATCTTTGATGGGTTTTTCTTAGATTTTAATTTTATTTACTTTTTACAGGAATTTGATTTTTCAGTGGGTTTGAGAAGTGACGGCATGGCAGCTGCAACAATTGCAGCCTTCTTGCATACTTAGACTGGAACTGAAGAATTTTGATGTTAGGCTTGGCTCTGTTAACTAGCCTTCTTGCAGAATGCTTCAAGTTGAAACCCGACGAGGTAGAGACTTCAGATGAAGCTATACCCGAATTTAATGTGTGATTCAAACCCCAGGAGATCAGTCCTTAATCACCATCTTCTGTTGAAAACTTTCTGCACCAAAGAATCTGTGATTCATGCATGCATCCTCAGTTTGTGTCAGATGTAAGGAAACCACTCCAGATTGAGCAATTTGGATCAACAAGTTAAGGATGATCTCTCAGGTGTAGAGCGGCAAAGAGTTACCATATGTCTTTGCCTTGAGAAGTAGCCATACTTTGATGTTCAATTTCATTTTACAATGGCATGTATAGTTTGTTATGTTATGCTCGTTCGGTACTGACTTCATGGCAGAAAATTGATTTGAATAAGAGCAGTTGATTACAATTTTACAATTTGGTGGTTTCAGTTTAATTCATCCTGCGGATAACATCTGATAGATGTACCAAGTGCTTATCTTGATTCAGGTTCATTAAGAGGTTTATCCTCCATGCTCGATGAGCATGATTTTATAATGGCTACTTCTCTTGCTGATAGGGGCGATTGTGTATGAATTGACTGCACTCACAATGCTCCACAGATCTGTTGTGTGTTGTCCGGGATGAACCTTTTCCTATCTGTAAGCTGCATTTGTAGCATGTATTGCTTTAGATATTTCTAGCGGGTTTGCTACATTTGTAACCTTTTCCTTTCTGTTCTTATTTTCAGTGGTTCTGTAATCGAGTTGCCCAAATAGAAGACTATCACCACAGTGAAACAAATCGACGTGTTTTAGATTGAAAATGAAGCAAGAGAAAATGTTGGCCAACCATATGGCATTTGACATGTTTCTCAGAGCTGAAAGTATGCGGTACACTGCAGCTGTTCTTTTGATGCTACTTAGTATATCTTCTCCTGCTTCTTACAAATTTAGAACAGGCGAGTTTTTTTTTTATAGGCGAAATTGAAGTTGTTTTCTTATTTTATATTTCTCCTTCCTTTGTGATGCCAAGAATTTTCACATAATTTTTGTACTATTTAGTTGTAGACTACCAATAATTTTACCTATCTGACCCAGAATATGACTTGTGGTAATAAAAGAATAAAATAAATAGTTCTTCCATGATTAAGATCTGTCACATGACATAAAATCTAAATTTGATTATACAATTTTATTGTATTCCAAGCGAGAACTGATTGAGACGCGGAACGAGAAATCTTACATGGGAGAGGCTTGACAAGCTAGCACCGGGCAAAACACTAAATTATGGCCCAGCTATATGTGACTCTCAAAGTATTTGGATGCAAGTTGAAGGTATCAGTCAGATTTGTTCGGGTACAGAATTTCTGACTCACGGCAAATTCCACACAGGATGAACTATCACGATTCCCGAAGGTAAAAAATTATTTACCGGTTAGGTTGGCCATATTTGAGACCGATGAAACCAAATGGCAATATTGTAGGAGTGAAGCTAATTTAAACGTCTGCAAAGCAAATGAGATGCTTTCAAAGATCTCAACTACATTAATTCACAGGGACATTATTAGCCGACAGCAAATGATAAAGGACAATGCTGAAATAGCAACCAGACCAGCACATCCGGTAACTCCAGAAACATAACAATGGATCGAAGACACAATTTAGACTTAAATACATTGAATGTACAAAGAGAATTTGACACTCGGTCATGGTCTTTTTCCGTTATTTATCATCTCCATCTTGTTGTGGTGTATTTGCCATTTATACACTAAAAATGAATGATGAAGGTGAATTCATGCCATTTAAAATAAAATGGCATTTTGTATCTTTGATAGTGTTCTCCAAACTTGTAAAACATAAGAAATGGTCAATCTTGTTAGTGTCTGTGATACCAAAATAAACAAAAAAAAAATGCAAGTATGGAGAGAAATGCCAGATGATCAATCTATTCTGGTCGGACCTAAGATTCTCCTGCGCGACAGAGGCATTGTATAAGAAACCTATTATAGGGGCTCCAAACATTTGGTTTTGAGGGCTCACAAGATGACAAAATCGGGTTATGAAATAGTAATCAACAAAACCCCATATCTAACTATTTTTTGTAATGACTAAAATACCCTCCATGAATTGTAGAATTAAATTTATTATCTTTTATTTCTCTTTTCATTCATAAATCATGATGAAAATGATGATCATATACAAAAAACTAAATCTATTGTCTTCTCATTCTCTTTTCATTCATAAATCATGATGAAGATGATGATCATAAAAAAAAACCTATTATTTTTCTTTCTCTCTTCTCCGTCGTGATGAAGATGACGATCATAAACAAAAACAACTAAGAAAACCCATCACTTATTTTGCAAAAAGCGGTTTGAGACGTCTACGGTTGGGAAAATTCATATTCCCAACGAAGTAGAGCAGATCCGATCTACTTGATTGGGAAAATTCATACTTCCCAACAGTAGGATCGGATCGATCTACTGATTGGAAAATTCATATTTCCCATCAGATGGCATCACTGATGGGAAAATTCATATTTCCCAACCGTAGACAGTTCTGAAACTGTTTTTTCAAAAACCCAATTCGATCGATTTCGCTTATCCATGCATTGAAACCAATTAAATAAGATGGGTTTTTGATTTTTACCTTATTGAAGTCATTGCGGGTGGATTAAATGGTGTTAATCGATAATGAATTATTTTGAGAATTGACGATTAATCGAAGAAATAAGCCATGGAGGTGATGGGGAAGAAGAAAATGGAAGAATTAAAGGAGAGGAATGAAAACAAATTAGTTTTAGGTTTTCAATATTTAATATGTTAAGGGTATTTTAGTATTTTTCTTATGAATTAGGTCCCCTTATTTTCATTGTAGGATATTTGAATCCTTAGGAGCCCTCAAAACTCTTTTCTTGGAGCCCCTATAATAGGTTTCTTGTATAATGCCACCAAATCTTTGCGCTTTGTGCATGACACAAAAGTTTTTTTTATTTGTTGTGGTTCTAATGAAGCGTCAAGAAAACTACCCCAAAACCATGTTATTCCAAAGATACCCCTAAAGGAACTGTTGAACCATTTTTAGGGAGCGATGGTCCCAAACTGCATGCCAAAAGACCCAATAAAAGGATGCATGTGAGAATTTGTTTTGGTGTTGTTTGGGGGGACGGGTCATTAAGAATTTTCATAATTCTAGACACACCAAAAAAAGAAAAAAAAATTGAATGTGATATCTCTCGAGAGAAGATCTAATGGTTTTTGGTGCACTATTTGGAACTGGTATTGTCTTCGAGCATCTGGATTGTTGCAGTTTCAACGGGCCCACCTATTTTATGTCTATCGTGGTTTACTTTGAGATTACTGTCGAGATTAATCTATCATTTTTGTTATTGGTGGCTTCGGATCTCCAATATAAGGAGGATCAGAGTCAGAGCCGTTGGGTACATATGATTCGGGGTGGATCTCAAGAACATATAAGCTGGCTGCGCAGTCTTCTAATTTGATGTCGGTAAAGCTGAGGGATTTAATAAAATGTTGAATCAATAAGTTTTAAATTAAATGAATTTTGATTTCATCATAGTAGAGTCTTCAAATCTCATGTTGAATAACAATATTGCGAGGCGGGCCAAAAGAATAGTCCAAATGAAGTCCCTTACTGAAAAGGAAATTTTACCAAGTACACCACCAACTTCTCATATGATACGATTGTGAACCTGCAGTGCAGTACTTCGAACAATGAAAATGATACGAAACGTTTAATGCAGAAAAGTAAAAGCGCACACACACACAAGAATTTTGTTAACAAGAAAAACTGCAATGTGCAAAAAGAAAAAACCATGACCTAGTACAGAACTTGAACACCACACTTTATTAATCCGCTACAAACACTAGTTTAGTATCAGACTTCGTACTGAAATGTAGTTGCTCCCGAATTGACCCTACGAGTAATTCAACTTCAGTTGTGCTCCTTTAATAAATCAAGATGTAGTTTTGCACATCTAAATTTGGAAACAAGCTTGATATACCAAAATTTGCGAGTTTGATTGAGTGATGATCTAACAGGTAATTACGCTCTGGAATAACAATCATTAAGTAGATTAATTATTCATTCTAATGTTCTATCTTGAGTATTCTTATCAAGCTACGGATAGTTAACAACAAGATGTTGAATAGACACATACAGAACCATAAAATATCTTGAACAACGAAGAATTCAAGAGTTTTGACGATTCACTAAATGAAGAAGCATTATGGAGATTGAGCTGGAATTTCATATTATGATATATATTGCAAGGAAGGAATCTTGAGTTCAAGCAAGTACTTGATAAAACCCTAATTATAAATTCAAGCAGTGAAGAACTTATCGCATAATAAGTTGACAACACTTTATGTTCAGCACCGCAATCGCGTATTAAGCTCATATGAGTCGTCAAGTTAGTTTATATATTCGCGAATTAATTTTTTTATAGGAGTCACCACCAACTTTTTCGTTCGGAAACCTGTATGGACAAAACCTAATATAATTGCAAGTACAACCAACTTAACGATCCTTGAAAATACGTGTACAGATTTTTTTTATCTCTATCTCTTATCAATCAGAAAGTTTAGAAAATAGATTCCATGAACCTGATTGTTAAGAAGAGCACTTGGACAATCCAAAAAATCAATATCCAAGATCAATCTAATTATATCCAAATATTCAGAACCAAATTCTGCCAAGTGTGAAACTTGTGAAACAAGTCTCGTAATTGATCTTAATTATATATACGTATTAGTGAAAAGGGAAAACACAAGACACTCTAAGTTTTGTTAACGAGAAAACCACAAAAAGTAGAAAACGACCGGGACCTCGTCCAGCTTTTAACACCAAACTATATTAAGCCACTAAAGATACTATCCTACTATCATACTTCAGACTGGAATATAGTTGAGACCGAATTTACCCACCAAACGAAACAGTTACAGTCACGCTCCTTGCGTCTCTTGAACCTCGCATGGCATGCAATTGATTCCCTTAGTTGATGTTCTTTACATCCTGAGAGTAGCTGCAACCTAAGTGAATACAATTTTGATACCAATCTTCCTTTAACATATAAGCATATTTGATTTTGCTTTAGATCAAAGATCAATGCTTGGAAATCTGTTCGCAATAAACAAATATAGGAAAACTCATAAATCCGGAACACTTACACTCAATTAGCTGAGACACCTGAATTCTTAACCATCTTTCAAGAATAATCGTGAACTAACCAATTAAGAACAATTTTCAGATATTTATCTTTAAGAATCACAAAGTCTGGGACGAATAGAATCTATCTTGCCTGAAAGAGCTTACGAAAAGCTTAATAACAGAAATGCAAGATCAGAATACACAAACTATCAAGGTAAAGATAGTCGGACCTGGATCACAAATCCTCAAGTGAAATCTTTAAGTCGTAGACCTAATTATGTTTCTCGGAGAAACCTAAGTCAATAAAGGATGACTCTAGCAATCAACTAGGACACAAAGTGTCAGGGAATGATTTTTCCAGTTGAAAGAGTGTCTTTATTTATAGATGTTCAAGACTTAGGGTTTCTTAGAATTCAAGCTAATATAACTTGAGATTCAAGCAAAAACTTTCTCTGTTTAGATGAATCTCTAATTAGGGTTTCAAGTAAGCATGTGAAAAGTTTATCTTTAAATCACATAAAAGAATATACACAGTGGTCCGTGCACATGAAATGTGCATAATGGTAGTTCTTGGAAAATATGCCTTACGAACTAGTAAGCAGTTTCACTTAAGACTTTAATCATGATGCACATATACAAGTGTTTTAGTGATCATATATGTCTTGGAGGTGTTTATGAGAGTCAAATCAATGCTAAACATATTTAAAAAATAAGTCTTTGAGCATATGTTAAATATCCACTGGCCCGTTGGTGAAACGATTCGTGAATCGTCTAGCAGTTCATGAGTGTTAGAGCACTGCCCGGTCGAACTCGCATGCGTTTTTATCTCAAGCATGTTTGTCAATGTTAGTGATCAAAACTGTTAGAGCATTGCTCGGTCGAACATGCATGCGTTGTTATCTCAAGCATGTTTGTCAATGTTAGTGAACAAAACTACAAGTCTTGATTTCTAGTCTACTATAGCTAAGTCTCATACTAGGATAAAAAGTGTAGTTAAGATCAAGAACTCCATGGCAATCATCATACAAGACGAAGAACTACTCGAGGAACTGGTGGAACTTCAGCGACTAAAAGGTATGTGGAGACTTGAACTTATTTATCACTCAAAAGTCTATCTACTCTATCTCCTATCTAGAGACAAAAGTCATTTTTCTATATAGACTTTGATTATACACATTTGCTATTTCGAGCCGAGCTTATCACGCCCAACTATTTCTCGAAATATGTGTTGGTAAGCTTTCGCTTTGACCAAGTTCATCTTTACCTAGTGACGAAAGTCATGTTATGTTTCAATCACTTTGAAAATATCTTTGAAGAAAAATGGTTTGTGAATAACAACTATATAACGTACTCTAAGAATATTCCAATGATTGAAGTGAGAGTTTAGATTATATAAACATTGTTGGATATAAGCAATGTGTGGAAAATCATACATGTATAAGTCCTTATTTCTTAAACCAAAGTATGCTTACTTTGTTGATCAGGAAAAACCAGAACAAGAGTCCGCGTACTGTCGGAGGTTCTCTTCCCGAGAAAATCTGCTGGAGTTTGTAAACTTGTTACAATCTTATTCTGGGTACTTAAGTCTGTGTACCTAGTCCGCGTACTTAGGTTGTTTATGTCTAAAAACGATTATTCGTGAACTATTACTTATATTCACTAAGGAATTCATAATTGCAAACCATGGCTATAAAGTTCATGAATCGATTCGAGTGAATAAAATCAGGACAGACGTCCTAACAAAACTCGTCTGCTGGACAGACGTCCTAAAAAAACTCACCAAAGTCAGTTCAATGAGTTCCTCAAATGTTCAGAAGCAGGACAGACGTCCTAACAAAACTCGCTTAAGGAAAGATCAAGTCTTGTCTTCTGTTAATAGAGAAGATAACGTTGCCTAAAGTGAGAACAAAGTTCCAGGTGAAAGGAGAAAAAATGATGATATTAATGACAACCTGAAGAAGATGATTAAATTTTTTATCGACAGCTTGTCTATCCTCTCAAGTCAAGATTCTGCTGGTAAGAACTCAAACTATGTCTCGTATTTTGATCACAGTAAGTTTTATAATAATTTCTCACATCAAAAAGGATCCCTTTCTAGATTCGAAAGGAAAAAGAGAATCAATCATTAACACAATCCTCTTAATGAGCAAAGAGCTCATACTTGTGCTAATTAATCACAAGGGTTAAGAGCTTGCTCATAAAAAATCATGTTGAGCAAGAGGAGTAAAAATCAGGTATACTGTGGCAATTTTGTGTTCTGCTTAGTTGAGCTATCCTCTTATCGTTTATAGCTAAACTAGTGTTTGCAGACAATATTGCCTAATTAGTATTTGTTGTGTCTAGTATCGTTTCTCTATTTCAATACAACTCTTATTGCATCTATGTTGTCTGCTACATTTGTGCTCTAAAATGCTTCTCTGAAGTTATGAAATTTATTGAGCCATGTACAAGAATTTCATGTAGAAAAGTTTTGTTTTAAAACCTTGTCTGGATCAAGTTATATTCGGACGTGTACCCGTGTTAACATTATGAGTTTACTGTTTGAAAACCCTAAAAAAACTAGCTTCCCTAAGAAACCATTAAATACCAAACCTCTGAGCCTCGTTTGCATACTCTGGGTTATTTTGTGGTTTGTCAAGAATGTCATCCTCTTCATCTTCATGTTCTGGTGGTTTTGCGAGAGGCTTTCTTGATAAAGGTATTGGTTTTGAGTCCGAATGGAGGAAGAAAGGAACTCTTGTTGAAGATGATCATCCTAATGCCTCATGTTACTATGCCTACACACATGAGAATATTGAGAAAGGGGATATGGTCTCTGCTGAAGTGGTTCATGATTTTCTTAAATACTTTGAGGAAGAACAACTGCATCTTTTGATACTTTGAAAAGTCTTAATGTGTTAAAAACTGAGTTGGAAAAGGTTACTTCTGACCTTGGTCTCATAAAAGCACAACTTAAAGACCTTCTCAATGAATATATCTTTATTAAAGATGTAGTAGATGATGTCGATCACAAGCTCAAAGATCTCAAGACTCGTGAGGATCCCGAACCGTCTATTTGCCTTCAGTTCATGTTCGGCTTTGGCATAGGAGTCAGTTTTTATTTATTAGCTTGTTGATTTTATTAGCCTAGTAAATCTTCATATAAAAATTTTATTTTCTTGTTTTGTTTAGAATAAAAACTAGAGTTTGGAATAGCCATTATTGTGATTTCACATAGCTATGTCTAACGTTTCATCTTCATGTTTTTAGGTTTATTTGTTTAAATTCTAAAAAATTATTTGGAAGATGATTTTTGCATTATTAATCTTTATGGTTTTGTATATTGCAATTTTTTATGGGATGTGTGTGTTTGCGTCCGTGAACTGTGATTGTCCCATACCTTGTCAAAAGTTAAGTCGTTCGTATGTCGATATGCATGTATTGATAAAAGAATGAATGAGCTTTTGACATCACAAAAGTTTGAATCCTATTATGTCATTATTAATGGAAGATAGGATGAACTTTTGATTACGAGGATTATGTCTATTATATGTCATTGTGCAAATAGTGATGGAAAATAGAATGAATCCTTGTTTATTCCGCAGTATTGATCTTCCATAATCCATATTTTATGTGTATACTGTGAGGCTCCGTAAGTTGTCTTATGTGGAGCATTTCCGATTGGATTAATTATGGTTTCTCTTGTGGTTAATCTAATTGAGTATTTTTGGATTCAAATTCATATTCTTATGTGATGTGTTGTGTCCCAAGAAATTCTTCTTTTCTTTTATAATTAAGGTCGCTCTTGTTGTTCTTTCGGGAATGAAATATTATGGGGGAGAGTTCTTAATTGAACTTGTGCTTAATTGCTAAATCTTTGTTGGGAGTGCGGTTGTGAAATATTATAGGGGTTACCTTGTATCTTTATACACTCCTTGATGAAAGCATTTAGCTTCGGCTATATGATTGCATCTAAATAAGTTGATATGTGCTTACTTTTGGTCATGAAATGTCTCCTTGGAAATTTCATTAGGATCTCGTTTTCGTACCTTTTCCAATTTTATTGACAAAAAGGGGGAGAATTAATATGTAGTTCACACTACAAATACATATGGTTTTCGGATCATTATGTAAAGGGGAGTGGTTTCCATGTGATATGGAGTATTGACTAAGGGGGAGTGATACATATAACCATAGTATATATTTTTGTCGAAGTTGTGATACAATTGAACTTTGATGTTGTGTAATAATACTATGACACTGTATAACAATGATTGAGAATGCTTGTTTTCTCATTGTTATATCTACGAATTTTCAACAACGATGATGCTAAACTTACAACCTTTGGAATCATTGGAGTACTTGGAAGTGACGAATATTTCGAGTAATGTTTAAGATTAGTCATGTGGAATAGGAGCTACAAAAGTTTATTTTTTTTTATTTTTTTTATTCCATATATGTGTTGATGGTTTTGTCACTAAAATTGACAAAGGGGGAGATTGTTAGAGCACTGCTCGGTCGAACTCGCGTGCATTTCTATCTCAAGCATGTTTGTCAATGTTGGTGATCAAAACTATAAGTCTTTATTTCTAGTCTACTATAGCTAAGTCTCATACTAGGATAAAAAGTGTAGTTAAGATCAAGAACTCCATGGCAATCATCATACAAGACGAAGAACTACTCGAGGAACTAGTGGAACTTCATCGACTAAAAGGTATGTGGAGACTTGAACTTATTTATCCCTCAAAATTCTATCTACTATATCTCCTATCTTGGGACAAAAGTCGTTTTGCTATATAGACTTTGATTATACACATTTGCTATTTTGAGCGAGTTTATCTCTTTATCTATTTCTCGAAATATGTGTTGGTAAGCTTTCGCTTTGACCAAGTTCATCTTTACCTAGTGACGAAAGTCATGTTATGTTTAAATCACTTTGAAAATGACTTTGAAGAAGAATGGTTTGTGAATAACAATTATATAACGTCCTCTAAGAATGTTTCAATGATTGAAATGAGAGTTTAGATTATATAACCATTGTTGGATATAAGCATTGTGTGGAAACGCATACATGTATAAGTCCTTATTTCTTGAACCAAAGTATGCTTACTTTGTTGATCAGGAAAACCGGAACAAGAGTCCGCGTACTGTCGGAGGTTCTCTTCCCGAGAAAATCTGCTAGAGTTTGTAAACTTGTTACAATCTTATTCCGGGTACTTAAGTCCGCATACCTAGTCCACGTACTTAGGTTGGTTATATCTAAAAACAATTATTCGTGAACTTATCTTTATATTAACTAAGAAATGCAAGTTTGCAAAGCTTGGCTATAAAGTTCATGAATCGATTTGAGTGAATCAAATCGATTTTGCTTTGATTCTGTCTTGTATACTTCTATAAGATCTAAGCAATTGAACAACTCTCTAACTAGTTCATTTGAGTCATTTGAACTAGTTATGGTGAAGAAGAATATGGTTAATATGAAAGTGCTCATATGGCTAACCATTTGGTTAAATAAACCAACAAATGTACATGTTTGGGTATGGTTACACAAACCTAAAAACGAGCATTTCATTTGTGTGTAACAAGCTAAGTTTTCGATCCAACGGTTGAAAGATATTAGCTTGAATCTAATCAGGTTTTCATCTAACAGTGAATATTGAATGCTTTGTTACTAAGCTAACTTTGACAGCAAACCCTGATTTGAAAGACTATATAAGGGAGAACTCTAGCAACTAGGAAACATAATCCCCACACCTCCTGTGTGATACTAGTTGTATAAGCTAAAGTCGATTCTCCTTTAACCTTAGGTTTCTACCGAGACCCTGTAGGTTAACGACTTGAAGACTTCATTGGGATTGTGAAGCCAGACCGATACTACTTTCTTGTCGTTGTGTGATCTGATCTTGCTATTTATATTGTATTGAGTACAATCGTAACGATTGGATTGAGATTGATATCTCCGATAGGCAAGATATAAAAGTAGTCACAAACACCTTCGTCTCATCGTTTGTGATTCCACAATATCTTCTTTTGCCGCGTCGATTAAGATTATTGTGAGGTGATTGATAATACTAGGATGTTCTTCGGGAATATAAGTTCGGGTTATCAATTGGTTCCTGTTCACCTTGATTTATCAAAATACGGAACAAAACTCTGTGGGAGACAGATTTCTCAATTACCGTAGACTTTTCTGTGTGATACAGATTTGTTTATTAAAGTCTTCGACTTTGGGCCGTAACAACTCTTAGTTGTGGGTGAGATCAGCTAAGGGAATTAAGTGCGTAGTATCCTGCTGGGATCAGAGATGTTAGGAACGCAACTGTACCTTGGATCATTGTGAGAATGATTAGGGTTCAAATACAGTCCAGGCCGAAGTTAGTTTGTAGTAGGCTAGTGTTTGTAGCGGCTTAATACAGTGTGTGTTCAATCTGGACTAGGTCCTGGGAGTTTTCTGCATTTGCGGTTTCCTTGTTAACAAAATTCTGGTGTCTGTGTTATTTCTTTTACGCATTATATTTTTTTATATAATTGAAATATCACAGGTTGTGCGTTAGTTCAATCAATTAGAATATCCAGCCTTTGGTTGTTGATTTTCATTGATTGACACTTGGATATTGGTCTTTGGTACCATCCATGTTATCTCTCTTATATTTAATTAGACTCGCAGATTTCTATTTGCTTGAGTAAAAATTAAATCGAGAGATCGAGATATTATAACTCTTTGATATACTTTATTAAGATTGAGTCTGGTTGATTCTCTTGAAAGTATATTGGAGTTAGTCCATACAGATTGCTAATCGAAATATTGGGTCTGGTTGTTGTACCCCCGCTTTTTCAATTGGTATCATAGCGGGAAAACACGTTTAAAGACCTTAAGTCCATGTTTGTTGCAGTATGACTCTATGGACAAGAGTACTATCTCTGATAAACGCGTCACCAGAAACAAAAGTTTTGTCTCGTCTATTTCTATTAAAGAGAAAGATTCTTCTATCTCTAATGTAGACGAACCTTGTGTTCAAACAAGACAGACAGACTCTGACATGTGTTATTCCGATTACCCTTCAAAAGAGTTTATCTCTATTAATGGACAGGAAACAGCTGAAGAGAGTGGTTTGATTCTAAATCTTGTTACAATCCAAGCTGATAGATTTAATCGGTTGAAATATCATGTCAATGTGATTCTTGGTGTAGGAAGAGACTGCAATTTCAAACAAAATACTGAAGATCATTCTTCACGTCTGTCTCTTGAGGCAAGTCTCAAAAAGGATGCTTTGGAAATTGAACATCGCTCGAGTACACTCTCTATTCAAGGATGCTATAAGCAGTCCAATAAACCAAGTACTTGTGCTATGACTGAGGAGGTTCCTGCTCCTGAAGTGAAAGCAGAATTCCTTCCAATACGAAAAGATATGTCAGCCATCTCCTCTAATCAAGGAAATTCCACATCACATGGAAGGAAGAAATCTCCTGACGAGGCTGTTAAGACCACACTTTCAAATCACTTTTGTGCTCAGAAAGTATGTCTTTTTTGTGAGGCAAAAGGTTCTGTTAAACAAAAGAGAAACTCTAAGTTGAATAAAAATTCCTTTGTTCGACTTCAACACACCTTAGACTTAATTCTCAAAGGTGTAACTGACATTCGTATGTCTAAACCAATTGGTTTTCGTACTTACCCTATGTATGCTACCAAGAAAGTCAGTTCAATGAGTTCCTCAAATGTTCAGAAGCATGACAGACGTCCTAACAAAACTCTCTTAAGGAAAGATCAAGTCTTGTCTTCTGTTAATAGAGAAGATAACGTTGCCTTAAGTGAGAACAAAGTTCCAGGTGAAAGGAGAAAAAATGATGATATTAATGATAACCTGAAGAAGATGATTAAAGTTTTTATCGATAGCTTGTCTATCCTCTCAAGTCAAGATTCTGCTGGTAAGAACTCAAACTATGTCTCGTATTTTGATCACAGTAAGTTTTATAATAATTTCTCACATCAAAAAGGATCCCTTTCTAGATTCGAAAGGAAAAAGAGAATCAATCATTAACACAATCCTCTTAATGAGCTAAGAGCTCATACTTGTGCTAATTAATCACAAGGGTTAAGAGCTTGCTCATAAAAAAAATCATATTGAGCAAGAGGAGTAAAAATCAGGTATATTGTGGCAATTTTGTGTTCTGCTTAGTTGAGCTATCCTCTTATCGTTATAGCTAAACTAATGTTTGGCAATATTGCCTAATTAGTATTTGTTGTGTCTAGTATCGTTTCTCTATTTCAATACAACTCTTATTGCATCTATGTTGTCTGCTACATTTGTGCTCTAAAATGCTTCTCTGAAGTTATGAAATTTATTGAGCCATGTATAAGAATTTCATGTAGAAAATTTGTTTTAAAACCTTGTCTGGGTCAAGTAGTATTCGGACGTGTACCCGTGTTAACATTACGAGTCAACTGCTTGAAAACCCTAAAAAAACTAGCTTCCCTAAGAAACCATTAAATACCAAACCTCTGAGCCTCGTTTGCATACTCTGGGTTATTTTGTGGTTTGTCAAGAATGTCATCCTCTTCATCTTCATGTTCTGGTGGTTTTGCGAGAGGCTTTCTTGATAAAGGTATTGGTTTTGAGTCCGAATGGAGGAAGAAAGGAACTCTTGTTGAAGATGATCATACTAATGCCTTATGTTACTATGCCTACACACATGAGAATATTGAGAAATGGGATATGGTCTCTGCTGAAGTGGTTCATGATTTTCTTAAATATTTTGAGGAAGAACAACTGCAGCTTTTTGATACTTTGAAAAGTCTTAATGTGTTAAAAACTGAGTTGGAAAAGGTTACTTCTGACCTTGGTCTCATAAAAGCACAACTTAAAGACCTTCTCAATGAAGATATCTTTATTAAAGATGTAGTAGATGATGTTGATCACAAGCTCAAATATCTCAAGACTCGTGAGGATCCCGAACCGTCTATTTGACTTCAGTTCATGTTCGGCTTTGGCATAGGAGTCAATTCTTATTTATTTGCTTGTTGATTTTATTAGCCTAGTAAATCTTCATATAAGAATTTTATTTTCTTGTTTTGTTTAGAATAAAAACTAGAGTTTGGAATAGCCATTATTGTGATTTCACATAGCTATGTCCAACGTTTCATCTTCATGTTTTTAGGTTTATTTGTTTAAATTCTAAAAAATTGTTTGGAAGATGATTTTTTGACCGGTTGTCAGCCGACACAAATATAATTACACTTTCTTACTACTCAAAATATAAATATAGCAAGGGCAAGAAAGGATCGATCCCACAGAGAGGTCTAGGTTGTCAAATTGTTATGGTCTCCTATATAAAACACAGGGGTTTGCTGATTTTTATATACTAAAATAAAATAAAAGCAAAACAAATAAAAGTAAACACGCAAATCAAGGATGTGAAAATATTGGATAAAGGTTTCATCTTCAATTGTAAACAAGTTTATGAATATATGAATAGAATTCGTATTTAATCTCACTATCATCAAAAGCCATAGAATACCTTATTGCAAGAATACTCCGTAAATTTCTTAAGTTATCAACACACACATTAGAGTCGCGTATGTGAAATCTACCTAAAGAATAACCTAACGCCTTGCGCTAATCAAGTTCAATTCCTAGGAGCATTAAGTTTCGTAAATAGGCTAATCAATGCAATTGTAATACATTGCGCAAACAATTCGAACAAAGGTCAATTTCTACATATGACTACGAGGATGTATCACTACAAACCCTAATCATATCATGCTACTCGTATTCAAGGTTATCGCTCGATGAAAACCCTAAAATAGCTATAGATATGGATGTGAGTTCAATCAATTCTAGACTCGACTAAAAGAACATTCAATCATATTGCAATACTTCAATCATGCAATTATTATAACCCGTAGAAATCAAACGATAATATTGAGAGAAAACTAATTCATAAAAATCATAACTTGGTTGCAAAATCCAACTACATCTTCAACCAATAATAAAAACTTAGTTACTTGTGTTTTTGGAAATCATCATAGAAAACAAAGAAGAAAACTATCATGTGAAACCCTAGACAACAAGTAGAAGTCTCCCTCATGGAGATATATCTAGGTTTAGAGAAAAAGTTCTATTTATATGCCTCTCCCAAAAGGATACCCAAAAGTAGGTCAAGTCTTCTCCAAACCCGTCTCAAATTCGTCCACCAAGCCCATGAGTGAAAATAGGTCTCTGGAAATTTTGGGTTAAAAACTGGGTCGCCGGAATCCGGTCATCGGCGCCGGAATCCGGTCACCGGAAAATTTGTCTCAGGCCACTTAGTCTTTGGAAACTATCACCAGGCCAACTGTATACTTCCATTACCTCAACTCTCCTTCTCTGCAGTCCATACATTCACAAAATTATCCAAACCAATTCTTTCTTTCTTGCGAAAACGCGCCTAAAAGCGTGACCCGTAGCACATATGTCCGGCCGTCGACTCTTGCATCCGACTCGTACCCCCCTCGCGATTCACTGAAATATTGCGATTTATACTTTAACTTCCGAAATCCGTTTACCGGAACTATGCTCACCGGCGCGCCATTTTCACTCCGTTTTCGCACAATTTCTGCAGCTTGGTTTCTTGCCATTCTGTCCCTGTAATTTCACATCCATGGCAGCAAGCCAACATCCATTCCCTTCCAGCTTCTCAACAGCACCAGCCATATCAGCTCACTGCCAACATCCCTTGAACATCTGCAACACCCAAAATTCCAACTACAGCCGCATTCCACTCAGTCTACTTGCCCTGAGCTTCTCAATACAACTTCAAACCTGCAATTTAACTCCTAGCATACATCTAATACTGCAATTTCAGCACACCCCAGGCTAGTTCATTCAATCCTTGGCAGCTGCAATATCTGTAGTTCACCAGCTCAAGTTCACCATTGCCATACAACCCTGCAGCTCAGTCCATTGCATTACAGCTGCGACATAGCCTCATTCTATCTCAGGTATTCAACTCCAGCTCCGACCACAGTTCAAAATCCTCTCCCTACTCAGCTCTGTTGGCATCTCTGCATCCAGTCCAACCTGAGCAAAGCACCATCAAACCCCGAGAACAACTTCAATGGCAAAGAAGAAGACTGCAGGATTTGAGCCCTAGCCACTGTCAACCTACCTCTTCTCAAGCACCGATTCCCTTGACTTTAAGTCGCAACCAGCAACAAGACTCAACCAGCACCACCGCTACAAGCATCAACACAATCTTCGGGTTCCATCTCGCTCATCTAGTCATACTCCCCGCACTTCTCGGCGTAATTCCATCGCTCGCACCGCATCTCCAGGCCTTTCTCTCCATCTGGTTCAACTCAAACAAGCCATCTCATCAGAACAGACTCTCTCCACACTGCATCACCTTCTTCTTTCTCTGTCACTGCATTGAATCTGTCAGATACAAAACCACCTACACAGCTCTCAATCTGCAAAACAACCATTGATTTCATGGTTTTCCTTGAGCCATGACCAGCCATGATGGCCCTGCTTCCTTGGCTTGTCCCCTGCCAAATCATAACTTCCTAGCCATTTCCGTGTTGCGCCAACACTAATCTGCAGCTCCTCAATCCTGTAGCTTCCCTGCATTGCAATTCTTAGCCATCATCACCAGATTCTCAGCAACCAACCCATTGCCAGTTCAACCACAATTACCACACACAAGACAAACACCATATAAAAACCTTCTCGAATCAATTTGGACTCAACCCATTAAACACGTCCCGGGCAACAAACATCACGGTCTCGACTTACGTCCATATACTCGCCACAATCACACAGGCCCGGCTCCAGCTTAGTGCATCACATCAGCATTACAATGGCAGACTTCATTCCTTTTCTTAGCTCAATTCCACTGCGTCTGAATTTCACTCCCTCCATCGACCAGCTCGAGCCATTTTCGCACACTCCTTTAACAACGTCACAAACCCATTCTTAACCTCCATCCCCTCAATCCATCTAAACCTTGGCAGCAAGCAAATCGAACCCTTCTCGGCCTTCTGCTCGTAGAGACTGTCTTCTCTTGGTTGATCGCCACAAGCCACCAAATTTGCATTCACAGCTCAAACCCACAACATCTCTGGCACTTCCTCACTGCCAGAATCAGAGCCAACACCACCCTGAGCCAACAGTACATAGCTCTACACTGTTTATCTTCCATGGCCTCACTCCAGCTGCGACAACAGCTCTGCACCACCATTACCTCAGTCCATCTACCTCAGTCCTGCCATTGCATTCAGCTCAATACCCAGCTCATAACACCACAGTAACCAACTCCTTTGAATCCACTGAGCACAACCACAAAAAGTACCAAAAACCGCAACAACTTCCTATTTCATGGAAGCAAGAACTCCCATTCTTCCCCGGCTCTTTGATAGGTAGGTAGAGACTCGGTGTAATTGAACCATTGGTGACTGAACTTGAACTTGTGAAAAGCTACTCGTTTAGGCATTTACACAAGTACCTTGTGTGCAGTTTGTTGTTGATTCAGAGATAAGCCTTCTCTTGATTTCTAAGACCTTGCAATCTCCTTCCCTGCAATCACACAAAACCCATTCTTCCATTCTTCTCAGAGAACACAATTACTGCCTTATTCTTTACACAATATCAATAACAGCAACGTCTTCTTCCCTGTCTTTCTAGCCATCAAATACATCACAAACCCAATGTCTTCTCTCGTAAATTTCGATCTCACAAACTTCTTCGCTAACTCGAACCAAAGACCAAATTTGCATCACCCTATGATAATCACAATCTCCATTACTTCAGCAGCAATAACATCACTCACCAGGTCCATCTTCTGAGATCAATCAATCAACCTCCAAACCATCTCCTATGTGTTCTTCTCAGTGAAACCATTCCAATATCACCCCTTCTCTTTCTATGAATCTCTCGAAATTTCTCGACCTAGTCTCTTGTAAGCAACAACCTAAAATTGGGGAAGAAAAGGATTTTCTTCTTTCTTCTCGACTTAGATGATAAGGCAGTAGCATGTAGGTACGGCAGTTATTTAGGCGCCCGGCTGATAGATATAGGCCACCCATGATAGTTTCTGACTGTCAGTCTTGAAAGACTGACAATACAATCCCCTGTTTCATTCTCAATGTATGTCAGTTCTCCATCCCTGACAAGCTTAACATCTGATTTTTCTCGCAACTTTCTCATACGACATCGGATTGACCTTATTCTTTCGCCGTTGGCTTCATATTTTCGCTCCCTTCAAGGTGATGAAAAGAAAACCTGGATTTGAACGAGTTTTACTTCCTTTTGCTCCAATGACTCCAAAACACCTAATACACTCAAAAGCGAACATAAGATACATAATTCACACGAAAAATAGCAAAGAAAGCATAAATACTAGATATTAAATTAGGTGTTTATCACACCTATCATTTTTGCAGTATTAATCTTTATGGTTTTGTATATTGCAATTTGTTATGGGATATGTGTGTTTGTGTCCGTGAACTGTGATTGTCCCATACCTTGTCAAAAGTTAAGTCTTTCATATGTCGATATGCATGTATTGATAAAAGAATGAATGAGCTTTTGACATCACAAAAGTTTGAATCCTATTATGTCATTATTAATGGAAGATAAGATGAACTTTTGATTACGAGGATTATGTCTATTATAAGGCATTGTGCAAATAGTGATGGAAAATAGAATGAATCCTTGTTTATTCCGCAGTATTTATCTTCCATAATCCATATTTTATGTGTATACTGTGAGGCCCCGTAAGTTCTCTTAGGTGGAGAATTTCCGATTAGATTAATTATGGTTTCTCTCGTGGTTAATCTAATTGAGTATTTTTGGATTCAAATTCATATTCTTATGTGATGTGTTGTGTCCAAAGAAATCCTTCTTTTCTTTTATAATTAAGGTCGCTCTTGTTGTTCTTTTGGGAATGAAATATTATGGGGGAGAGTTCTTAATTGAACTTGTGCTTAATTGCCAAATCTTTGTGGGGAGTGCGGTTGTGAAATATTATAGGGGTTACCTTGTATCTTTATAAACTCCTTGATGAAAGCATTTAGCTTCGGCTATATGATTGCATCTAAATAAGTTGATATGTGCTTACTTTTGGTCATGAAATGTCTCCTTGGAAATTTCATTAGGATCTCGTTTTCGTACCTTTGCCAATTTTATTGACAAAAAGGGGGAGAATTAATATGTAGTTCACACTACAAATACATATGGTTTTCGGATCATTATGTAAGGGGGAGTGGTTTCCATGTGAGATGGAGTATTGACTAAGGGGGAGTGATACATATCACCATAGTATATATTGTTGTCGAAGTTGTGATACAATTGAACTTTGATGTTGTGTAATAATACTATGCCACTGTATAACAATGATTGAGAATGCTTGTTTTCTCATTATTATATCTACAGATTTTCAACAACGATGATGATAAACTTACAACCTTTGGGATCATTGGAGTACTTGGAAGTGATGAAGATTTCGAGTAATGTTGAAGATTAGGCATGTGGAATAGGAGCTACAAAATTTTATTTTTTTTATTCCATATGTGTTGATGGTTTTGTCACTAAAATTGACAAAGGGAGAGATTGTTAGAGCACTGCTCGGTTGAACTCGCATGCATTTCTATCTCAAGCATGTTTGTCAATGCTGGTGATCAAAACTATAAGTCTTGATTTCTAGTCTACTATAGCTAAGTCTCGGACTAGAATAGAAAGTGTATTTAAGCTCAAGAACTCCATGGCAATCATCATACAAGACGAAGAACTACTCGAGGAACTAGTGGAACTTCATCGACTAAAAGGTATGTGGAGACTTGAACTTATCTATCACTCAAAATTCTATCTACTATATCTCTTATCTTGATACAAAAGTCGTTTTGTTATATAGACTTTGATTATACACATTTGCTATTTCGAGCCGAGTTTATCTCGCCTATCTATTTCTCGAAATATGTGTTGGTAAGCTTTCGCTTTGACCAAGTTCATCTTTACCTAGTGACGAAAGTCATGTTATGTTTCAATCACTTTGAAAATGACTTTGACGAAAAATGGTTTATGAATAACAATTATATAACGTCCACTAAGAATGTTTCAATGATTGAAATGAGAGTTTAGATTATATAACCATTGTTGGATATAAGCATTGTGTGGAAACGCATACATGTATAAGTCCTTATTTCTTAAACCAAAGTATGCTTACTTTGTTGATCAGGAAAAACCGGAACAAGAATCCGCAAACCCAGTCCGCGTACTGTCGGAGGTTCTCTTCCCGAGAAAATCTTCTGGAGTTTGAAAACTTGTTACAAGCTTATTCCGGGTACTTAAGTCCGCATACCTAGCCCGCGTACTTAGGTTGGTTATATCTAAAAACGATTATTCGTGAACTTATACTTATATTAACTAAGGAATGCAAGTTTGCAAAGGGTGGCTATAAAGTTCATGAATCGATTTGAGTGAATCAAATCGATTTTACTTTGATTCTGTCTTGTATACTTCTATAACATCTAAGCAATTGAACAACTCTATAACTAGTTCATTTGAGTCATTTGAACTAGTTATGGTGAAGAAGAATATGATTAATATGAAAGTGCTCATATGGCTAACCATTTAGTTAACTAAACCAAAAAATGTACATGTTTGGGTACGGTTACACAAACCTAAAAACGAGCATTTCATTTGTGTGTAACATGCTAAGTTTTCGATCCAACGGTTGAAAGATATTAGCTTGAATCTAATCAGGTTTTCATCTAACAGTGAATATTGAATGCTTTGTTACTAAGCTAACTTTGACAGCAAACCCTGATTTGAAAGACTATATAAGGGAGAACTCAAGCAACTGGGAAACCTAATCCCCACACCTCCTATGTGATACTAGTTGTATAAGCTAGAGTTGATTCTCCTTTAACCTTAGGTTTCTACCGATACCCTGTAGGTTAACGATTTGAAGACTTCATTGGGATTGTGAAGCCAGACCGATACTACTTTCTTGTAGTTGTGTGATCTGATCTTGCTATTTATATTGTATTGAGTAAAATCGTAATGATTGGATTGAGATTGATATCTCCGATAGGCAAGATATAAAAGTAGTCACAAACACCTTCGTCTCATCGTTTGTGATTCCACAATATCTTCTTTCGTCGCGTCGATTAAGATTATTGTGAGGTGATTGATAATACTAGGATGTTCTTCGGGAATATAAGTCTGGGTTATCAATTGGTTCCTGTTCACCTTGATTTATCAAAAGACGGAACAAAACTCATAAGTATTTCTGTGGGAGACAGATTTATCTATTACCGTGGACTTTTCTGTGTGATACAGATTTCTTTATTAAAGTCTTCGACTTTGGGTCGTAGCAACTCTTAGTTGTGGGTGAGACCAGCTAAGGGAATCAAGTGCGTAGTATCTTGCTGGGATCAGAGATTTTAGGAACGCAACTGTACCTTGGATCAATGTGAGAATGATTGGGGTTCAAATATAGTCTAGGCTGAAGTTAGTTTGTAGTAGGCTAGTGTCTGTAGCGGCTTAATACAGTGTATGTTCAATCTGAACTAGGTCCTGGGGTTTTTCTGCATTTGCGGTTTCCTCGTTAACAAAATTCTGGTGTATGTGTTATTTCTTTTCCGCATTATATTTTGTTATATAATTGAAATATTATAGGTTGTGCGTTAGTTCAATCAATTATAATATCCAACCTTTGGTTGTTGATTTACATTTATTGACACTTGGATACTGGTCTTTGATGCCATCCAAGTAATCTCTTTTATATTTAATTAGACTCGCAGATTTCTATTTGCTTGAATTAGAATTAAATCGAGAGATCGAGATATTATAACTCTTTGATATACTTTATTAAGATTGAGTCTAGTTGATTCTCTTGAAAGTATATTGGAGTTAGTCCTTACAGATTGCAAATCAAAATACTGGGTGTGGTTGTTGTACCCCCGCTTTTTCAAAAATTATAAGTCTTGATTTCTAGCCTATTTATAGATGTCTCGGACTAGGACATAGATTGTGTAGTTGAGCTTATACTTCACGACGTTCATCATTTGAAGACGAAGAACTACTAAGGGGAGCTTGTGGAACTTCATCGACAAAAGGTATATGGAGACTTAAACTCATCCATCACTTGGAAAGTCTATTTCTACTCTA
Source organism: Papaver armeniacum (assembly GCA_023531295.1). Taxonomy (NCBI): domain Eukaryota; kingdom Viridiplantae; phylum Streptophyta; class Magnoliopsida; order Ranunculales; family Papaveraceae; genus Papaver; species Papaver armeniacum. The sequence goes on from JAJJWW010004806.1 coordinate 148,244, forward strand.
TCTCCTATATTGAGACATGAGTCGTATTACGATATAGTTTTTGAAAAGACGAGGGTACCCAAATATACCTCAAACTAAAACTTTTCCACCTATAAGTCCTTTCTCCGAAAGTGATTGTTTATGGACTGATTCGAGACAATACAACAAATCGGTTCACACTTCATGTGATCATCTATGGATACAAGATCGAGACAATACAACAACGAAGTATGTTTACTTGATAAAAGATTCTACCAGACTTAACCAAACACAATAGGATTACCTGCAAGTAAATAGGAATTAACATTTGTGTATTTACTTCTAATTATAACAAAAACAATTATAATTATGGAAATAGAAAAGTAAAAGACACAGCCAGATTTTGTTAACGAGGAAACCGCAAATGCAGAAAAACCCCGGGACATTGTCCAGAATGGATTATCTCAGGATTAAGCCGCTATACAAAATCAAACCAACTTCGTATAGTTGAAACCAAGCAACTAAACCTATAGTTCACCTAGTTCTATCTGTATTCCCACGCCTCCGACATGTAATAAGTCACGTACTTAGAACAATTCCATTGGTTCGTATTCCAAACAGTAAAGGAACAACAAATCTGTTTGGTAGCAACTCTTTTCAACCAAGTGATATGAATTCGATAAAGTCTCTTCTGTTTATCTCAATAATTTCCTTTGTCAGGTTTTTAGATCTATCTTATTATCAACTACCGAAGTAATTGTTAAGATTTTGCAATCAATACTTTTAATCACAAAACATTGTATTGATTCCGATCTACACAACTAATCAATCTAATCTACCACAAGGATAAACCGATTATAGTTGGATCCACTTTTACCGAAATAAGTATTTTGCACACCAAAGATTATGAATCCCAAACCAGAAATCTTCAAAGTCTTCTTTGTTTTCAAATCTTCTTAAATCTTCAATAAACACCTGCAAACAATTAACTTGAATCTCTTGTGATCAATCACGCACAAAACGGAGTCTGTTAACAATGGATTATCACAAGACGTCTTTAGAACTACAAACAGTCTAAAGATCCCCGTCGAAACTTCGATCTAGTTTGAGTGAATCTTATATCAGAAGAGATGATTCTCAAGAATAAAAAAACTAGTTGCAATCAAAGTTCAACCACCGTTAGTCAATCAAATCAATCGAAAACAAAAGATAAACCGCAATTATCTAGTTTCCCACCAGAAGTACTAATAGAGCTTCTCCATCCTAAAGAAAACTTTAAACATAGCGATCGTAAGAGATTTCTCCTAATTAGGTTACTCTCCTATCCGAATAGGCGGCTTCACCAGTAGCAGCACAAACAAGATAGTTTTGTTGTACGAGGATTAGTTTGCTTGAAATGCAAACTTTCATATTTATAGACCAAGGAAGTTTGGACACCAAGGAATTTCCAAAACCGAAAATATTCTCAAGATATGCAATATATTCCAGATTCGGTTTCCATAATTCCTGGAAATGATTTGTCCAAATAATGATCGAAAAATCACTTGGAAAATCTCCAACTAGTAAATGCACATTACTAATTTTTATTTTCCTAAAATAAAATTAAAAACTTTAAATAAAAAATTCTCAATTTATTTTATTCGATCCGGGATTTTATTCCTTTAGCTATTAAGGAATAACTTTGAACAATTAAAGATTAGCTTTACTGCATATGTTCAAATTATGTCAACATCCTTACTTTGTAAGTCCTCTTTCATACTTACAACCTTGAAACCGATTTGCCACACTTCCAAACAAGTTTAGAATTGGTTCACCTGACTTTCAAGAACTATGTGATTGATCAAGAACACTCAATCACAAATCATGGGTTTCACGGTTCTACCAAAACAAGTTTCGGTTCTACCTCCATGTGAGTACTGTGCATACTCACACTAGCTTTCCAAAAATTCGGTTGACTAGGTACTAGGATCGGTTCCCCACATATATATGGTATTTAACTTGTACTTGATGCACATGTCCATAGGATCGGTTCCCCTTTGTGATGTGTTGCACCTCTTACTAGGATTGGTTCCCCTTTGTGATGTGTTTCACCTCTTACTAGGATTGGTTCCCCTTTACCCAGAGTCGGTCATACCAATAACACAAAATCGATCATACCATCTCAGGTGATTACTTAAGATCGGTTTCACTAATAAAAGTCATACCAATACAAAATTCAGGCCTTTGTGAATAGTTTTACCAAGAACATAAACAAGTCATGAGCGGTTATACTAATCACACATATTGGTAGTTCAAAAGATATGCAATGAATAACAGTACCAATAATGTCTGGCGATTTCTCTTTCGATTCATAAAACAAGTTCATGAATTTACTTCCTTAAAACAAATGTAAAACATTGTTTCCTAGGATAAATTCTTCACCTTATACCCATACATAATCACAATAGCATTCAAACGATTATGTCGATGTCTTATCTACAAAGTTTAATGGTTAAGCATTAAACCTCGTATTGTTTTCCTTAATACTATGTCTAACTAGAGTATAATCATTCATGCTTCGCAGTTTTGTTTTCAATATGAACGACTTGAAAGATACGTTAGGGAATAAAACAGTTCAAGTCAAATATCACTAACCTCGAGTGGAAGGATGATGTTTTCGTTGTAGATCCTTATTTTTTCACTTCTTCAAGTCTTCGCAATACTTGTAATGTCTCATATCCTAATACTTTCAAGATAACCTATACGAAGTTGACTCTAGTACATAATCAAACGACTCTTAAAATGAGTTTTGGCTCACTAAAATATGACAACCAAACTTGACATACCAACGTTTGGTGGGTTCAACCGAGCTATGCTCTAACAATCTCCCCCTTTGTCAATTTTAGTGACAAAACTCTTACATTATATCTATAAGAAAATTACAAGAATTCATTATACATACGCTTGATTCCCGAATTCAACAGTGAAAAAATGGGGGTACAACAACCACACCCAATATTTCTCTTAGCAATTTGTATGGACAAACTCCAATATACTTTCAAGAGAATCAACTAGACTCAATCTTAATATAGTATATCAAAGAGTTATATCTATCTTTCTCGATTCAATTCTTACACTACACCATTTTTAGGGATTCGCAACGGAGTCTGGCCGTTGCTGACCGGGCTCGCAACGGCAAAGTGACGTTTCAAAACACGGTGTTGCATTTTTTCGCAACGGCATAAGCTCCGTTGCGACTCTTGGTCAGCAACGGAGATTCGCAACGTACTGTGCCGTTGCGACTCTATTTATTCGCAACCAAGGTCTGCCGTTGCTAACTCGTTTCTAATTACAGAATACCCATACCCGGAACTAAAATATTATTGGTTCCGGGTTCTAATTTCATCGGTTACGGTTCTAACTTAGCAACAGAATACAGACGTTGCTAATTTTTACAACAGCAAAAAAAAAGGTCAAGTCTTCATTCACCTGGTCAAAATCCATTCCCCCTACATTTACCCCCCTGCAGTTACCCAGTTCCCCATATTCAGCATTCCACATATATACAAACCATGACACATTCATACACTTTCATTTCCGCATTCACCATTATGAAAAAAGAATTCTTCAATTGAAGTTAACAACAAGTATGAGTTTTTGATACAAACTATGTCATTCATTTAATGGACATAATACACGTAAACATACTTAATTCCTAAGTTCCAGTTTGTAGAAAGTTCGAAAATCCTAAGTTCTTCTAACTTAAATCTCTATAAGGAGATACTACATTATAACTTACAAATCTTGGTTGCTAAGGGACCTAATGGCTGCCGCTTTGTCGCTTTGTTCTCCAACCTTTCCGATCTCACAACAGCATCATTCAATTAACCCGCGAACAAAGCATCACAAATTCTTCCAATCGGATAACCAAGTATGCTTATAAATCAATTGAAGTCAAAAACTAATAAAGAAATAATATGGTCGTGCAAGTATAGCAGGAAAAATCTGTGGAAATGATGAATATGGGGAACTGGATAAGTTTCCATTATCTCTAATCCTCCTTCCAATGACCTAAGTTAAAACAATGATAGATAAAAATCTTGCGCATATAATTGGTGTTCTGTAAAAACATGGAGGCATTTCAGTACCTGCTACTGATGAGATCTACTTGCATTGTTACATTTTAAGCATCTTAATGAGCATCATTCTCATTACAGTATCGCTCTAAATAAGGACTTAGTAAGCATACCATCTGTGTAAATTCCCAGAGTGAAATTCATCAGTTCATACGGGCCAAAAATGTCACCGACGTCAATGTTCCAACCTGTGAACATACGCCTGATTCGTTGAACCTCACTTCCATCAATTATATTGGAGAGACTGGGAAACAAGTTCAAGTGCATCTTCAGTCGAGGCCCTTTTTCCCATGCAAATATGAGAACAGATAGCTGATAGAGTTCCAAGCTAAGACCAGACGAAAGATACACATTAAAGGCATCCTCATATGGACGGAAATCTAAGAACCCAGGACTTTTCAAATGATACCCAACTTTTAGAGGTGCGGCACAAAAACAAGGTACGGGGCTGCAGTGACTCTTTCGTAGTCTTTAGGACATGGCCGATGTGACATTGTTGATTTGTTGGTGGTGCATCATTGTCTTGACTCGGAATCCCGCAGATATTAACTATGTTGAGTTGGTTTGCATTCATACTTACAGGATTTCCTTGAAGCCTCGAACATCGAGGGTAACCATAAATATGAAGTTGCCCAAATCACAGAAAAGACATGAAGTGGCTCCAAGTGATGAAGTGTCTACCGATAGTGACATTCTGCTGTGGGGGAAAAGAGTGCTCGAAATATTTGAAACTGCGTTGTTCGGGAAATCTCTACAAGACACAAGTAAAAAGTCACAATATACTCATATGAACGGAGCAATATTGAGTTTTAATGTTGCGAGTTTTACAAGATGAGTTTTTCTGTTGCATTGAAAGTTCTGTTGCTCCAAATGATGGATGAAACGGAACCACTCAAAGAATTATTCTCCAGTGACCTGAAACAACACGCAATGAGGGACCATGATCACACTAGATAAATGCGGATTGGTTGATCATAACATGTATCCAGAAAAATAATAAGGAAAATACAAGTAGACTCGAAGTACACTCACAATCTCTGTAGACGAGGAAGCCCAGGAAAACTGGTAGGAATATTTCCTCTAGTTTGTTGTTTGATAAGTCACTTTGCACATATATTTATCAGAATTGCTCTTCATTATTATTCTCATAAGCTGGAAAATTCTACTTAAAGGGAAAATTAAGCCAAACGGAAGTAATGTGATATGTTTAGTTAAATTAAGGAAGATAGCTGCACATACATTGTGGTCATATCATCCGAGAGCCTACTTGAGGATATTGACCCATTAAGATGGTTTGAGATGAGATCTCTGAAACGTGAAATTTTTAATCCGCAAAATGCGCCGTAAATGGAGGAAACACAGGAGAGCCAGCCTGGCTTCTTTAAACATATAATATTAAGAAATAAAGAAACTCTCACAAACTTACATATAGGCGAGTTTTGGTATCCTGCTCATGTCAGGAACTGGACCTGTCAAGCTGCAGTTCCTAAGACTCCTGATGGACCAAATATAGTTACATCAACGTTTGGGACACAATGTTTCTGCACATACATAGTTGTAGGTTAATGAGCTGCATGTGTGTGCACCAAGTTTAAATTTCCAAGTAAAAATTTTAACTGAAAAATGAAGCACATAAAAATTGAAAGTAAATAAGCAATATCCATGTGTTCCTGGAAAAGGATACCATGGTCGAGGACCCATACAACTATCATGGAACCACAATTACGGACCAGCCGATAAAGCCATTGGATTTGATGGTCTAAATGGTCCAGAAACTGTCTCAAAGAACCCTGTCATCTCGTTTAAGACAGCATTCTGGTTCTGGATGACTAACGTTCATTCCATTATAACTACAAATAAAGGGTTTGGTCCAAAAAATCGTGTAATCAACGGCATGGAATGCAATGGAGAAAACTCTAATGCCGGTCCAGGAAAGAATCAGATATTTCAAGGATTACTGCAGTCAACTTGGTGTGGCACCAGGGGCTAATCTTGCTTGCTAAAAACTTATGTTTTCCTAATTTCTAAGTATGTAATGATGCTCAATAATGATGAGTGACATAAAGAGCAAGATATGAATATCCATATATGCCAAGTGAATAAATGAATTTTATTTTGTCAAAGCTTTCTTAGGTTCTTCACTTTTGTAAATCAGATAGTTGAGAGCAAAGTAACTGTGTCTGTGTGTAAAAGGGGCACTACGGTATGGGGCACAACAGTTTGAGGCAAACTAAGATGGCTACGTACGGTGACCAAGTAATGCTAACTAGGGGACAAAAGCAGTTAACTACTGCTCACCAAGGTCGCATCTGAATGGTGAGTTGAATCCAATAGGAAATCTTTGGGTAAAGCATCCATTTAATTCTAATAAACCAACATACGAAGCCTAGCAACGAAATTCGCAAGTATTCATTCCTTTAATTATATCAGTCAGAGTCTATAACATTAATACAGGTTCAAAAAAAAAAAACAGGCAGACTTAAGAAATATATCAATATCATTGTGTACCTATCTCAAGCTTCCCTTGTCCTTTTTAATTGCCGCACGACCTGGATCTGCGCACATGCCCCCTGAAAGTTTACAAAATAACTTCAAATTTTATACTGTATTTTTGGCATGTGTACATCTGCATCTGTATTTTTTTGGCTTTTACTTGCTCACTGTGTCTGACCCTTTCACCAGTGTCCCAGTTCAACACACACCACGTGACCGGTTGTCAGCCGACACAAATATAAATTACACTTTCTTACTACTCAAAATATATAATGAAGTAAGGGCAAGAAAGGATCGATCCCACAGAGAGGTCTAGGTTGTCAAATTGTTTCAGTTTCTTATGTAAAACACTGGAGGATTTTTCTTATTTTATAAAAGCAAACTAAAATAAAAACAAATAAAGAAATAAGCAAACAAAATCAAATCAAGGATGAGAAAGTATTGGTCATGGATTTCATCTTCATTCACAAACATGTTTTCAAAACAATAATTAGAATTGATATTTTAATCTCAACTTTTATCAAAGGCCCTAGAATACCTTGATCGCAAGAATATTCCGCTAATCTCCTCTTGTCATCAACAAACACATTAAAAGATGAGAATATGAATTCTATCTAAAGGAACAACCTAACGTGTAAAAGCAATAATCAAGTTTAATTCCCTAGATGCATTAAGTTCTATGAAATCAGGCCAGTCAAAGCAATCGAACGTGTAAAAGCACTAATCCGATTTAACAAAGGTTATGACTCACATGTGACTACTAGGATGTATCACTACAAGCAATAATCACAATTATGCTACTTGTAATAAGGAATCTATCACTTTTGCGTATAATAAATCCTAATCTAGCAAGAGAGATGAAAACAAACTCAATCGATTCGCGACTCGACGAAATAGCATTCAAATCATGTAACAATATTAATAGTGAATCATAAACGATAATATGAGAGAAAACTAATTTATTGAACAAAAACTCATGTTTGGAAATCCAACTAATCCATAACCAAAAGAAAACTCTAACTCATGTTAAAGGAGTTCATCACAAGAAGAAAGAGAAGAGTTTCCATGTCTAAACCCTAGAAAACAAAGTAGAGGCAAAAAGATAAAAGATATAAGATATCTCATTAGGTAAAAGTCTTCTCTTTTTATATGTTTCTCAACTTCCATAAAGGATACTCCTTCCAATATTAGGTCTTCTCAAAACCCATCTCCAAGTGGTCCACCAAGCCCATGTGTGAGAAATACCCATGTGAAATTATGTCCAAAAACCGTCGCCGGAAAACTGGGTTATGGCCGAAACTTGGCCGGAAAAGCCGCCGGCAAACATCTCAGGTGACCGGCAAAGTCCTCCCGGTCACCAGTCAACGAGTCAACTCGGTCAAAGGTCACTGAGTCAACTCGGTCAAATCGAGTCAGGGTGAGTCAACTCAGAGTCAATGATGTCACAGTCAGAAACAAGTTAGAATCTGACTGAGCTGAGTTGCTTTGGCATTTGCACGTGAGCCGAGCCGTGTATTGCACCGTGGATGGTGCATCATTTGCACTTCCGCCCATAATGGCTACTCCTCACTAAAGCCCTCTTCAACAGCCAACAGCTCCCAGTTGCATTGCATAACTCCCAAGCCTGCAGGCTTCTCCGCATATCATTGCCTATTTCAACCACCTAGATCACCAACTCTTGCACATTGCACCTGCCAATTCTAAGCCATGCCCATCCTCAATTGCAGCACACAATAACTTAAGCCTCCACCATCTCTGCACAACACTTCATAGTCTCAATCCAACACACTGCACTCCTGCCTGCAACACAGCATCCATCTCTATGCCTGCAACTCTTGCAAACACCACAGATTTGCACACTGTCATAGCACTTCTCTGCATCAGAACTAAACCCATTAACACAGCGCCATTCTCTGCAATACAGCCTCTGCAACTCTACAATTTCAGTTTCTTGTGCTCTTACTTATTTGCTTCATGCCTTCATACCAGCATTACCGATATCATGACCCTCAACTCCACTCGCGCAATTCCATCATCACCGCCATTCTTGACTTCATTACTGACTCGTTCAACCCCTTGCCTGCATTACTTCATACCTCGGACCCGATTTCACCTCCAATTCCATCTCTCCTCAAATTCGACTAGCATCAGACATTCTCAGGCCATAACCCATATCTCCAATCATTCACACACACACACACACACATTCAATCTCGTAAAACATCCATTCTTCACGGTCTCAAGTGCCAAAATCCAATGGCAAAGACTTGGCTTCTTCCCCGGATTTCCTTGGCTTGACTTAAGCTCTTGTCGGCGTTTGTAATTCCGAGATCAACCCATCTCTCGCAAATGCAGCCGCATCTTGTGCTCCCCCCGAACCATTTAGAACGCACATTCATCTTTGTTTCAGGTCTAATTGCACCACCAGATTAGTTTGCAATCACCAGCTCCACCTTATGTACTCCTGCAATCCTAGATATCTATTTCTTCTTTGTTCAAAACATTACCACTCAGCCAGAGACAACCTCCACCCGCAACATCATCATTCCCTTCTTTCCCCGCGACCACGCCATATCCTTTGGCTCCACACCCGCATTCCATTTCCCCGCAACTCCATTAACCAACATCACAACTGCCAATTATCTCAGTCATCACCAGCTGCACTGTGACTCACTAAACCAGCTCCGCAACACAACCCCGCACCAGCTCGGCTATACGAGCATCCATTCCGCACCAAAGCAATTCCACCAGTAACCTTTGCCATTCAAATCCAGCTCAACTCCTAGCCTACACTGCCTTGTAGCAATCTCCACAACCATTACCACTCGTGATCCGTATTTGTTCTTACCAAAGACAACCATTCCTAGCACCATCTGTTGCGCCTCTTTCACATACAATTCCACCCAATATCAAATCCATCCCAGACTCAAACCACCAACCCGTTTTAATTCAATTTCATCTCGATCACAATACCATCAGTCATCGTTCTCTTCTCTTCTCCGTAGCAAAACCCATGACGAACCCCTTTACAGAGTCTTCTCGTAAACCCTAGCTCTGCAATATTGCTTCCCAATCAAAGCCCACAACTTCTTGTACTCAAATCAGACTCTTACCCGAGTTTTGTAATCTTCTCATCATGTAATTATCATCTCTTTCAACACCAGAAACTCTCTTTTCAGTTCACCACCAATTTCATTCTCAATTTGTAGAAACAGCTTCTCCGATTCTTCGTCATCAGCCCATGCAATTTCTCTTTCAATGTCAGATCCAATCTATTTACTCAAAACCTAATTGAAACAAACCCATTCATAATCGACCAGAACCTGAACCCCTCCTTCATCTTCAACCACACTAAAGCTTCATGGATCTATTTCTCAAGTGTTCAAAGAATACCGCCATGGCTTCTCCGAATTTTAGAATAAATAAAATGATCGAGAAATCATTTTCATCCAAGTCTTAAGGCTGGTGTAATGAAATTACTATAGGCACCCAGCAATTGATGTTGGCCACCACAGTGACATCCCTTAGAATTTGACTTCCCCTTATCCTTGGCTGAGCTCCCATTAGCACTTGCTCGTGAAATGATCACTGTGCCCTTTACGCTCAAAATGGACGCTTTCTTCTTCTTTTGCTCAAATGACTCCAAAACACCTAATAACTCAAAATCACACATAAGATACATAATTCACAAGAAAAATAGCAAAGAAAGCATAACTACTAGATAGTAAATTAGGTGTTTTATAACACCTATCAGATTCCCCCACACTTAGACTTTGCTAGTCCTCGAGCAAATTAAACAAAACAATTATAGAGAATACATACAACTCCGTGTCGTCGAGGCTACGGTCATTTTTAGCATAAATAACAAGCCTTTAAACCCCTAGGTGTCCCTAGTGGACGAGTTATAGTCTCGTGAGGGTTTACTAGAGATATACCCACAAAACCTATTTTACCAACTTACTAGTTCTCCGTAATAATAGCATCCAACGCGCTAAGAAGACATAGAAATTCTGCACACTAGTCATAAGAAGTTAGACACATAAATGAACACAATCTCATCCTTAAAAGTTGAGAGAGAAATAACCATCCCTTCTCGAAAGAAATTCGGGTTCGGAGTGATCAAAAGTCTCGACTCTGCCTCACAAGAAAGGGTTTTATGAAGTTGCTCTCAATAATAAACAGCTTTTTATGGGTCACACATGTGTCCAGGTAGGAATGAAGAGAGAATCCTGCGACACGTTGAATGGTAGGAAGGTAAAAACCCACCGAAATATTTAAAAACCCACATCTTTTAATATTTTTGAAAACCCATTTTTCTGACGATCTCTACGAAAGGAAATCAACCACTTAACGAAGGTGGGAATATGCTTACTTACCTTGTATCCGTTCAGCGTGCAGCTAGCACCACTCTCACAGCATCCATAGAAACGTCTTCGGTCTTCAATCGGTGTCTTCATCTTCGTCTTCGGTCTTCAACTCTTGATGATAACTCTTGAACTTCGTAGAATCTCGACAATATGATTCTTTCCTTTAATTCCTTGTCGCTTGAAACTTCATTATAGATATTCCTTCTTTCCATTGGCTTTATTGAAAGCATACAAAACTAAAAACGAACTATACAAACCCAAAATATAATTATTTTTTTTTTTTTTTTTTTTTTTTTACTAATTTTCGTTTTTTGTTTGTAGAAATAAGAAATAAAACAAAATACAAAATAATAAAAACTATTAACAAACCTAAAAAATTTTCTCTTTTCTTTTTTTTTTCCTTCTTTTTTTTTTTCATTTTTTTTTTCATTTTTTCATTTTTTTTTTTAATTTTCGTTTTTAATTTTCGTTTTTTTTTTTTTTAAGACAAGAGAAAAATAAAATACAAAAAACAATAAAAATGTAAGTACAAAGGCCATGGTATAAGTGTTGTACCGCTTGATTCTTCACAACTTGTATGTCTCGATATCATAAACTTCTCGAACTCTCATCCTTGATACTTTCCACTCTTGTACAATAGTCTTCAACTTATAAAAATTCTGCTCCTTGTCTTGTTGCTTTTACTCGAATCTGAAATCTGCTCATTTTTGTACTGTTGCTTGTAAACCATGAACGTGTTCAACTTTCCTTCAAATTTGTGATGCTCCTCTTGTTGATGATGATGGTGTTTCTATGGACCTGTTGGTGTAGAGAGAGATAAAGTGGATGGTGCTAACTGCGAACAAGATTACAAGTGGTATGTAAGTTAGCAATTCGATGTCACCATCATAATTGATAAAAAATAGCACTCAAGAGATCAAAATAGTGCTTCTATGGTGGGAGGTTGGGCAGCTCACCATTCTGCCCGGAATTTACGTACGGTGACACACACTCTAAAAGCACAAATTTAGACAGGTACAAAGAATTGAAGGTTGGTGCCTCACATTATGTAACATGGTAGTCTCCACTATAGGGGACCACTACTCTAATACCGAATTCAGTATGCACCTTATTTGCCACTGGCATGGTTAAATCCAACTTTAACTCTCATACAAGTAAGAAACCCGATCATGTTCTCTGTCATCTATAAGTTCAGTCACTCTTATGAGATTCTCGATGTAATCTTAGCGACATGTATACTATGTGACTCTAAACTAACTACAAGTTGGAGTTTTTTATTCAAATATATACAAAAAAAATTGAAAATTTTGACTCAAAAAGGCTAAAAACTCTATATGCAAAAGACTTCCCCCACACTTAAACTTCACATTGTCCTCAATGTGTAAAACCGAAAATTCTGAATTCTGACGTAACAGCAGATAAAACGCAAAAACTGTACAAATTGGTAAGTAATTTGGAAAAACTCCATTTCACAAAAGTTGTTCATCTACGTGTTTTCTACAATGTATCAAAAGGGCACAGTGTTTCAATAAACGGTCTGACAGTTATGGTCTCTGGAATGAACTACGTGCAGTCTTAATTTTTTCTGACGAAAAGGTATTCATCATAATTCTCTTCTAAGATAGATTCCGGACGCAATGAAATTAAACATGGGGATGCAAATATGATATGAAAACAATAAAAAACAAAAAATAAAAGGGACTAAAATACAAAACCTATGGGTTGCCTCCCATTTAGCGCTTGGTTTAAAGTCGTCAGCCCGACTCTTTGTTATCGTCCATATACCAACAATCTGAAAAGTTGAGGATCCTTCCATAGAACCTGTTTTGCAAACACTAGCTTCACACAAATATTAGTAATATAACGCAAATGTGAAGCTATGAACCGATAAAAGCTTCCCCACACTTATTCTTGTCCACACTCGGAAGTGTATAAAGAATATAGAAGTTAGTACTTCCACGGTTTCTTGTTCCAAAACCCGCATAGTATGAGAATCAAGTATCTCTAATGGCGAAAAACGAGAAACAAAGTCATTCAACAATATTCTCGAAGCACATACATTCAAACCAATAAGAGGTAAAGGAGAAGAAACGATAGGCAAAGGGTTAGACAAACCTTGCACAATCTATTTTATCACGGAATCCTCTTCATCCTTGAAAAACTCAAGTGAATAATTCACCTCTTTTATATCATGGTCCTCTATCAAACCTTGCAACCATTCTTCGTCCGTTTCTGCCTTAACTAAAGTCTCGACATAAACATCATCATTACAATCATATGCAAGCTCAATTGGGTCTTCCACAATATTGGTCAAACCGGTTTCATTCTCAACATATTCCTCTTTTTTGTTGTAAGGCACATACTCTTTTGCGGATCCAAATTTTATTATAAGAAACTGTTTTAGAACACTCGAAAATGCATCATCCTCAAGCTCCACCCTTTGAATAGGCTCTTGATCATTATTAAGATCAATGCTTGAGTAATCTACACAAGTGTTGACATATTCCTCTTCGTCTTCATCTTGATCCCAAAAAGACTCCTCGGAGATGTCACCATGAGTTGGTTCAAGCAATGTATCATAATCACCGTCACTATCATAGTCAACATAAGATTGGTCCTCGCTGAATTTAGTGTTGCTAATCTCTAACTCATCCTTTTGAATAGGTGAATGATCATTATTAAGATCAAGAGTTGAGTTAACTACACAATTATCAACGAAAGTGCCCAAGGATTGGCCTTTTTCAACATTAGCATCAATCAAATAATCATCACAAACCATATGCACATTAAAATTATCCATATCTTCCTTGCATTGATTAATGCCTCTTCGCAAGCTAGCAATACCTTCACGAAGTTCTTGGAGTTGCTCGTTTGTAGTCTCTTTTGCTTTTTGAAATTCCTCTTGTAAAAAGTTGGAAACTTGATCTATAAATTTAGAGACCTTTTGTTCACGAGCATAAGAATCCTCCCATCCTTGTGGTTGTTCACACACATACCCGCCATAAGGTTGTTGAGGAAAACCATAAGGTTCCATGGAATATTGGTCATAACCAATGAATTGGTTTTGATTATACCTATGGAATTGGTAGTTGTCGTATTGTTGAGGTTGTTGAAAACCGTATCCATTGTTCCAATATTCTCCTTCCATAGAAATTGGTACCTGAAATAAGATTTCTCAAAACTATGTCAAAACCAGAAAATAAGAATAAAACAAAAACTAAAAACAAAAATAAGAAACCAAAAACAAGTGACAACCGCTGCCTCCCCGGCAACGGCGCCAAAATTTGACCGGTTGTCAGCCGACACAAATATAAATTACACTTTCTTATTACTTAAAATATATAATGAAGCAAGGGCAAGAAAGGATCGATCCCACAGAGAGGTCTAGGTTGTCAAATTGTTTCAGTTTCTTATGTAAAACACTGGAGGATTTTTCTGATTTTATAAAAGCAAACTAAAATAAAAACAAATAAAGAAATAAGCAAACAAAATAAAATCAAGGATGAGAAAGTATTGGTCATGGATTTCATCTTCATTCACAAACATGTTTTCAACACAATAATTAGAATTGATATTTTAATCTCAACTTTTATCAAAGGCCCTAGAATACCTTGATCGCAAGAATATCCCGCTAATCTCCTCTTGTCATCAACAAACACATTAAAAGATGCGAATATGAATTCTATCTAAAGGAACAACCTAACGTGTAAAAGCAATAATCAAGTTTAATTCCTAGATGCATTAAGTTCTATGAAATCAGGTTGGTCAAAGCAATCGAACGTGTAAAAGCACTAATCCGATTTAACAAAGGTTATGACTCACATGTGACTACTAGGATGTATCACTACAAGCAATAATCACAATTATGCTACTTGTAATAAGGAATCTATCACTTTTGCGTATAATAAATCCTAATCTAGCAAGAGAGATGAAAACAAACTCAATCGATTCGCGACTCGACGAAATAGCATTCAAATCATGTAACAATATTAATAGTGAATCATAAACGATAATATGAGAGAAAACTAATTTATTGAACAAAAACTCATGTTTGGAAATCCAACTAATCCATAACCAAAAGAAAACTCTAACTCATGTTAAAGGAGTTCATCACAAGAAGAAAGAGAAGAGTTTCCATGTCTAAACCCTAGAAAACAAAGTAGAGGCAAAAAGATAAAAGATAATAAAAGATATAAGATATCTCATTAGGTAAAAGTCTTCTCTTTTTATATGTTTCTCAACTTCCATAAAGGATACTCCTTCCAATATTAGGTCTTCTCAAAACCCATCTCCAAGTGGTCCACCAAGCCCATGTGTGAGAAATACCCATGTGAAATTATGTCCAAAAACCGTCGCCGGAAAACTGGGATTATGGCCGAAACTTGGCCGCAAAAGCCGCCTGCAAACATCTCAGGTGACCGGCAAAGTCCTCCCGGTCACCAGTCAACGAGTCAACTCGGTCAAAGGTCACCGAGTCAACTCTGGCCAAATCGAGTCAGGGTGAGTCAACTCGAGTCAATGATGTCACAATAAACAAGTCGAGACCGACCGAAGTGAGTTGCTTTGGCATTTGCACAAAGCCGTAGCTATGTATTGCACCGTGGATGGTGCATCATTGTGCACTTCCAGCCATAATGGCTACTCCTCACTAAAGCCCTCTTCAACAGCCAACAGCTCCAGCTGCATTGCATAACTCCCAAGCTGCAGCTTCTCTGCATATCATTGCCTATTTCAACCACCTAGATCACCAACTCTTGCACATTGCACCTGCCAATTCTAAGCCATGCCCATCCTCAATTGCAGCACACAATAACTTAAGCCTCCACCATCTCTCACAAAGACTTCATAGTCTCAATCCAACACACCGCACTCCCCGCCGCAACACAACATCCATCTCTATGCTCGCAACTCTTGCAAACACCACAGATCTCCGCACTTTGTCATAGCACTTCTCCGCATCGTAACTAAACCCATTAACACAGCGCCATTCTCTCGCAATACAAACCTCTCGCAACTCTACAATTTCAGTTTCTTGTGCTCTTACTTATTTGCTTCATGCCTTCATACCAAAGATTACCCGATTAATCACCTCAACTCCACTCGCCAATTCCATCATCACTGCCATTCTTGACTTCATTACAGCTCAGTTCAACCCCAGCTGCATTACTTCATACCTCAGACCCTGATTTCACCTCCAATTCCATCTCTCCTCAAATTCGACTAGCATCAGACATTCTCAGGCCATAACCCATATCTCCAATCATTCACACACACACACACACACATTCAATCTCAGAAATATCCATTCTTCACAGTCAAGTGCCAAAATCCAATGGCAGCAGCTTGGCTTCTTCCCTGGATTTCCTTGGCTTCAGCTTAAGCTCTTGTCAGCGTTTGTAATTCTGAGATCAACCCATCTCTGCAAATGCAGCCGCATCTTGTGCTCCCCCCTGAACCATTTAGAACTGCACATTCATCTTTGTTTCAGTCTAATTGCACCACCAGATTAGTTTGCAATCACCAGCTCCACCTTATGTACTCCTGCAATCCTAGACATCTATTTCTTCTTTGTTCAAAACATTACCACTCAGCAGAGCCAACCTCCACCTGCAACATCATCATTCCCTTCTTTCCTGCGACAACACCATATCCTTTGGCTCCACACCTGCATTCCATTTCCCGCAACTCCATTAACCAACATCATAGCTGCCAATTATCTCAGTCATCACCAACTGCACTAACAGACTCACTAAACCAGCTCTGCAACACAACCCCGCACCAGCTCGGGCCTATACGAGCATCCATTCTCGCACCAAAGAATTCCACGTAACCTTTGCCATTCGGCCCAGCTCAACTCCTAGCCTACACTTGTCTTGTAGCAATCTCCACAACCATTACCACCAGACCGTATTTGTTCTTACCAAAGACAACCATTCCTAGCACCATCTCTTTGCAGCTCTTTCACATCCAATTCCACCCAATATCAAATCCATCCCCACTCAAACCACGAACCCATTTTAATTCAATTTCATCTCGATCACAATACCATCAGTCATCGTTCTCTTCTCTTCTCCGTAGCAAAACCCATGACGAACCCCTTTACAGAGTCTTCTCGTAAACCCTAGCTCTGCAATATTGCTTCCAAATCAAAGCCCACAACTTCTTGTACTCAAATCGACTCTTACCAGAGTTTTGTAATCTTCTCATCTTGTAATTATCATCTCTTTCAACACCGTAAACTCTCTTTTCGATTCAAAGACCAATTTCATTATCAATTTGTAGAAACAGCTTCTCCGATTCTTCGTCATCAGTCCATGCAATTTCTCATTCAATGTTAGATCCAATCTATTTACTCAAAACCTAATTGAAACAAACCCATTCATAATCGACCAGAACCTGAACCCCTCCTTCATCTTCAACCACACTAAAGCTTCACTGGATCTATTTCTCAAGTGTCTCAGCAACAGCCGCCATGGCTTCTCTGAATTTTAGAATAAATGAAATGATCGAGGAATCATTTTCATCCAAGTCTTAAGGCTGGTGTAATGAAATTACTATAGGCACCCAGCAATTGATACTGGCCACCACATTGACATCCCTTAGAATTTGACTTCCCCTTATCCTTGGCCGAGCTCCCATTAGCACTTGCTTGTGAAATGATCACTGTGCCCTTTACGCTCAAAATGGACACTTTCTTCTTCTTTTGCTCAAATGACTCCAAAACACCTAATAACTCAAAATCACACATAAGATACATAATTCACAATAAAAATAGCAAAGAAAGCATAACTACTAGATAGTAAATTAGGTGTTTTATAACACCTATCACCACGCTCATATCATTGTTAAAGTACATCCAAGTTTTTGTTTTACTAATACATTATATGGATTGGATAACAGAGTGATATATGATAATACCATTATCTTTTGGTTCTCTAGTTTAACATGACCAGTTGGATTCATGGCATTTCTCTAGAATGTCACGAAATATATTTGTTAAGACATACTTCAGTTTTTTACCCTTAATAATCTGATTTCTTAACCTTTTTCCAGGTTCTGCAGAAGCAAAACCCCAATTCACTACAGAAACTTGCTAAGGATGCTATCTGTTCTTTTCCAGAAAAGAGTAACGAGGATTTTGAGGTCTACGGACGGCCCGAATTGACACATGCAACAAAAGAAGCAAGATCCAGCTGATAACATAAAACATCCCAAAGGTGTTCCACGCAAGATACCTGTCAAAAGACATAAAAGTGGCAATCAAATGATTGAAGAATGGCAATCCTTTATCTGTCAAAAGAAGCAAGATCCAGCTGATGCTTGTTTATGGTAACTACAAAGCAGTAATTAGAAAGGAGGTTACCTCATCCGATTGCTTTCCATATATAGAATGTTCTTCCAACCATAGATTACTGCGATTTGCTTGTCCACAGAAGTTGCATCAATCTTCTCCTAGCAACTGTTTTACCAGATAATAGATCCCAACCCATGACGGCTACCAAGGGAAGGAGAAGAGGATACAGTGAAAGAACCTGTCATGAATGATGATGTTGTTATGGACCTACAGAATACACCCATAAGACTGCGTATCTTAATGAAAGTATAACTACTGTTCATGTCTTGTACTCACTTATTCAATATATACAGGATACTGCATACATACATTGCTAGCTTCTTGAAGTTGTTCCCTTTAACAAGCAGAGAGAGCAAGATTCATAACAAGCTCCAAAGATATGTACGCGAGAGACACGAGCATAGTAGTACATGTCTCTCATGCAAGAAATGATCGCCGATGGAGTTCTTTCCTCCGAAATCATAGCATTGTCAAAACAATTCTCGCAGACGCCCAAGAGGTGGTATCCGGTTGGCATCGAAGCTCTAGACATCTCCACTTCTTCTGAGAGCAATTCATCTTGAATAACCTGGAGGATAACGGTAAACTGCCAAAGATAAGACCCTAACGTTTCCGACTTAGACACGAAATAACTCATATGCACAAGACAAATGGATTAATCAAGTTACGCATAGAAATGCTAACACATTGGGAAAAAAGGGTATTTAATTTAGCTAATTGGGGAAAAATGGGTTGTGGAAGTAAGCACAAAAATGCTAACAAAATGAATTTCACTACATATAGGACATACAAGTTTCTTTACCAATCAACCTCCACACCGACATAGCAGTGAGCCAAATTAGTAAGTACTTTTTTTTTTGAAGCAAATACTTGGTCTGCATCTTTCATGAATCATCAATATAATATCTTTCTCTTTTTAATAATCCAAGTCTTACGCTTGCTCTTTTGACATGGAGGAATGTACAGTCCCTCCCACACACACCAGGTAATTAAGGAAGAACTCGCTACGATGTGGCCAACAGGATTCGAACTAGAATCCCTTACTTATTTTCTAAACCTTATGTGGAAGGTCCCCTCAACATAACATTACATATAAGCTTCTCTAACATGACACATACAGACTAACTTTGGCAGATTAGTACTACAGATACAACGTACCTACTCTGAGCAAAACATATAAAGCCATGAACCATAACCATGCCTTGAATCATACATGAAATTAAGTTTTCTGATCAGTGCTAAAAAAAAAATCAAGAATTAAGTAATAAGTGCCACAGCCAGCATTTGACTAAGACTTTAGGACCTGAATCATTTTCACAAGGTTGGTGCTGTTTGACGAAAGAGCTTCTCCGTAAATCGATAGCATTTTCTCCTGGGTAGCAAGCCATGTATTTCCATAACCATTTCTACTCCACCAAATCCTCCTAGTAAGTTCTTGCAAAGCCACCCTAGTAAGGCCATAAAACAAGATAAATCAAAATGCAATTAAGCAAACATCTTTAATGTCTGCATTTGTATAGTTTCAATAAAGTGTACCAGGAGAGAAACAAGAAAACGACAAGATGAACAAAGATCAAGAAGAATGCAGACTACATCACCATACAAGACGACCAGTTAAAAAACGGTTCCCATGTTTGGAATAGATAGATTATAACAGTAAGAGTCCGCATATACAGATCAACATCAAACTCCAAGTGCACCCAAAAATATTAGTTCTACATAAGAATAGAAGAATAAGTATAAGGCAGTATTTTTGCCTCGCCAGCTACGCCTTAAAACGCTCTGATCTAGAAGTTACAAATTCCGAGGAATAAGTGTGAAGAGTGTTTTAGGCTTGTTTTGAGATTATCTTAGGAAAGGGGTCCAGAATTGAAGCTTAAACGAGCTACTAAGGCTTTATTTGTATAAGTAGAATCGTAGGGAGGGTGTCAAGAGCCTTGCCACCCCCAACCCCAAACAATATATCCAAATTTTTATGGCTACCGGATGTTCAAATAAAGTAAGGATGTGGTTACCGGAGGCTACAGATGCGTCAAAGAGGAATTGGTGATCATTTTTCAATATTCTTCCAAATACAACAACTTTCGCAGTATCTCCCTGCGAATGGAAAAGAACTGCCAAACACAATCCGTATATAGTAAAGGAGTACCTCTCATCCCCATGGATATAACACAACCGCTTACGCAGCCATGGATAGCACAGCCTCTTCTTAACAACAAGAGGGGCCCTTGTTCAGCGTTTTCGCAAACTAAATACTCTCCTCTACATCCTTCTTTCAGTTAGAAAGTTGTATCCAGTTCAAAAAGAAAAGAATGTGGCCAAACATAACTGAACATAAAAGCACGTATGGTGTATACTTGATAGTGCATATGTGAAAGGCATCCTAGCATTTATATCTGTGTATGTCTCTGGCATTGTAGTTATATATAACTTGATTTTAACAAGAACAAATAACTGACCCCTGTAGATTCTTTCTAGACCTAACCAAAACTGAAGCTCGCGTTAACATTAGAATAGCATTGCAATAAATTACAAATCATACGAAGTAAACCTTCCTACTTTGAGCTGGGTAAATCTGGAAGTAATAAAACTACAACAGTTTATAACTACACGATGTTGACCCAATTCCTTGTTATGATCACAAACCTTTATATAACATCATAGACTTTGCAGGGAAATGAAAGTAAAAGATAGCCAGAGAAACACCACAAAAAACAATGTTAAACTCCATTAAGCTAAGCATCAACCCTATTCTAATATTTCCACTCATAACAATCGAGTTACATAATTTGTTTAGGTTGCAAAGCAGAAAAATGACAGAAAACTAATAACATACCTATACTGATGCTCCTCAATTCCATAATTTTGATGAAGAAACCGAACGTGAGAAATCGCTCCTTCTACATCATCATCCTTTGTGCAATCATTCATAGCATCCAGATGCGCTAACTGAACATTCTTCTGAATCAATTTAAGCCCATTCACTTCCTCAATTAATTCTTCAGTCGAGGTACTCTCCACCTTCTCTTCTTCATTTCCCACAGTAGTAATCGCCAACCATGACTCATACCTATCAGACCACTGAATTTGCTTCTGAATATTCAAACACAAAGCATCAAAAATCTCAGATTGATCCAAGAACACTTTCTTCAAACATTTCAATTCCTCTTCCTCAACAACTTTAAAACCCTCAATACCTTCAACCCCCACTACTACATTTCTTCTCAATCTCCTTAACCCTAAATTCGATAACCGATCCAAAACATTCACAAAAACAACCAAATCATTCGCAGATTCCTCCTTCAAAACCTCAAAATCTTCAACTCTCGAATCAAAACCCTCAACATTTTCCTCTTCTTCTTTCTCAACTATGAGGCTTACTTGTTGGAGCAATGCCAGACTTCCTGTGCTGCAAGATCAAAGGTGGAGGCAGTTGAGGATGAGCTGAAGAAATCAGATGCGCAGCTGATTGGAGCAAAGGATGTACTGCAAGAGAAACACTAAACTGTTGACAATTGGCTTGAATACGCAACCAAAGGTTTATCATTTCTATCATGGTTTATGCCAATTGACAATTAAAATTGATCCGCTAATTGAGTTATTGTTCATGTGGCTGCAGAAGCAAGAAAAAACGAACAAATTAAGACAAAGAGTAAAAACTAAAAATTTAATAAATCAACCTGCATAAGAACAAATGATTACAACTTACATGTTCACAATAACAAAATCAAGAGACAGAGACAAGTTCGAGTTTGGTAAAAAATAATTAATCCATTAGAAATTAAACCCGATCGAAACTTTAGAAACCATAAACCCTAGAAATTAGTGAAACAATTTTTTTTTTTAAAAATCTATCAAAACCCTAGATCCGTAGTCATAAATCAAATAAATCATACAAAAACGAGTATCACCCATCAATCACAAAAACAACACACGAATCAGATAGATCTCTGGAGAAAAAAATCAAAAACAATATTTGATTATTACTTCCTCTGTTGGAAGATTCTGAGTCTTCGATAGACAGAGAGAGAAACAAATCGAGATAAGTTGATGTTGTCGATGGTGCTGCTGATGATGGTGTCGATTTTCCAAAGAGGTTCTGAGATGAAAGAGAGATGAAGAAATGAGATCTTCAGTTCTTCAGAGAGATGAGGTTTGTGGCGGAGAAAAAATGAGAAGGAAAAACTCGATAAGGCAGGGATATCCGGATATAGGGTAGATATGGCTGACGGGTGGAAAAAAAAACGAAGTCTTGACCAAATTTTGACTGGGGCGTGTTTATAAGTCCTAGTGTTCCCGACCACGCACGTGTTTCACACGCTTGAACCCAGCGTAGTTGTGATTCGCAACCTTGTGTGTGAGGTTGCAATATTCGCAACGACAGTCCTCCGTTGCGAAAAAATATCAGTTGCAAATAGCAACCAAAAATTTCGCAACCGCACTAGTGCCGTTGCTAACCTGGGTTGCGAATCCCTTAAAATGGTGTAGTGTTACTCAAGCAAATAGAAATATGCGAGTCTAATTGAATACAAGAGAAATCACTTGAACGGTACCAAAGACCAATGTTTAAGGATCAATCAATTTCAATCAACAACCAAAGCTCGGATTTCCAATTGATTGATCCAAACGCACAACCTGTGATATTTTAATTATATAACAAAATATAATGCGGAATAGAAATAACAAAGTATACGTAACTTTGTTAACGAGGAAACCGCAAATGCGTAAAAACCCTGGACCTAGTCCAGATTGAACACCACACCGTATTAAGCCGCTACAAACACTATCCTACTACAAAACTAACTGGTCTGGATCGTAGTTGAACCCCAATCAATCTCACATTGATTCAAGGTACGCTCCGCCTCCTTACGCCTCTAATCCCAAACAGATACTACGTAATTGATTCCCTTAGTCGATCTCACCCACAACTAAGAGTTGCTACGACCCAAAGTCGAAAACTTTAATAAACAAATATGTATCATACAGAAAAGTCTACAAAATAGATAAATCTGTCTCCCACAGATAAACCTACAAGTTTTGTTCCATATTTTGATAAATCAAGGTGAACAGAACCAATTGATAATCCGGACTTATATTCCCGAAGAACAGCCTAGTATTATCAATCACCTCACAATAATCCTAATCGACGCAGCGAAAAAAGATATCGTGGAATCACAAATGATGAGACGAAGATGTTTGTGATTACTTTTCTATCTTGCCTATCAGAGATAAAGATCTCAAGCCAATCATTACGATCGTACTCAAAATGATAGAATCAACAAGATCAGATCACACAACTACGAGAAAGTAGTATCGGTTTGGCTTCACAATCCCAATGAAGTCTTTAAGTCGTTAACCTGGTTTAAGAAGAAAACCTAAGGTTAGAGGAGAATCGACTCTAGCTAATATAACTAGTATCACATGGAAGGTGTGGGGATTACGTTTCCCAGTTTCTAGAGTTCTCCCTTATATAGTCTTTCAAATCAGGGTTTGCAATCAATGTTAGCTTGGTAACAAAGCATTCAATATTCACCGTTATATGAAAACCTTATTAGATTCAAGCTAATATCTTTCAACCGTTGGATCAAAAACTTAGGTTGTTACACACAATTGAAATGTACTATTTTTGGTTAAATGTGTACCCAAACATGAACATTTGTTGGTTCAACAATAGTCAACCAAATGGTTAGCCATATGAGCACTTTCATATCAACCATATTCTTCTTCATCATAACTAGTTCAAATGATTCAAATGAACTAGTTAGAGAGTTGTTCAATTGCAAGGAAATCTTATGTAACTACACAAGACACAATTGAAGCAAAAATAATTTGATTCACTCGAATCGGTTCATGAACTATATATCCACGGTTTGCATTCCTAAGTTTTTATAAATGAGTTCACAAATAATCGTTTTTAGATGTAACTAACTCAAGTTTGCAAACTTAGTTCGCGGACTTAAGTTCCCGGAAGGATTATCAAACTCCAATAGAATTTCTCGGGAAGAGAACTTCCTCCAGTTCGCGGACTGGGTTCGCGGACTGAGTTCGCGGACTTAGCTCACGGCTCTGATTCCGGTTTTCTTGATCAACAAAGTTCGCAAACTTCGGTTCAAGGAAAAAGGACTTATACATATATATGTTGCCACACAATGCTTATATCCAATATTGGTTATATGATCTAAACTCTCATTTCAATCATTGAAACATTCTTAGAGGACATTCCATCAAAGTAAGCAATTTCCAAAGTGACTGAAACGTGTCATGACTTTCGTCATTAGGTAAAGATGAACTTGGCCAAAGCAAAAGCTTACCAACACAATATTTCGAGAAATAGATAGGCGATTCAAACTCGGCTCGAAATAGCAAATGTGTATAATCAAAGTATATATAGCAAAACGACTTTTGTCTCAAAATAGGAGATAGAGTAGATAGACTTTTGAGTGATAGATAAGTTTAAGTATCCACATACCTTTTAGTCGATGAAGATCCACCAGTTCCTTGAGTAGTCCTTCGTCTTGTATGATGATCGCCATGGAGTTCTTGAGCTCAACTACACTTTCTATCCTAGTCCGAGACTTAGCTATAGTAGACTACAAATCAAAACTTATAGTTTTGATCACTAACATTGACAAACATGCTTGAGATAGCAACGCATGCGAGTTCGACCGAGCAATGCTCTAACAAACAACACAATAACATGTATACATTCAATCCATAAATGTCGTTGTGAACATTATAATAACAAATCTAATACTCCACCTAAAGGTAAGATAGGTAGATTTTATCAATCCACACGTCTTTGTTATTCCCTTGTAGTCCATATATCTACAAGTATCATATGATATGTTACTCCACCTTAGTCTATGCTTTTATTCTTTCGTTAGATAAATGTTTAAGCACCATTGTCCTTTCCCTTAGTGATACCAATCAATATAAATCAATGCCAGTATCACTTGTATACTCCATATATTTCTCCCCCCTTTTGTCACAAAATGACAAAAAGTGAAAAAAATAAATAAAGGACAAATCGAAAGGATCTTACAAATCTCAAAATAGAATTGCAACCTGTAGAGTTAAGCACGAGGGTTCCACACACCATTTTTGATTACCAATATCAAAACAGAAACTACAAAGTAATTATGTTTTGATATGTTATCAAGGAAACAATTGCCCGAAGTAATTTTCCTTAATAGTTTTAGCAAACAAAAAATCAACTAAGCACCTTAGTTCCTATGCTAAACCGATTGTACAAATACAATCACTTGTTCGATAAGACCAAAATAAAGATAACTGTATTTTTATCATCAGGTTCTAGTTATCCATACAACTTAGACCTTTAACTTTTAAACAAGACAAGTACTAGGTTAGTTAACTAGCATTTCTTTTTAAGGCATTTGATTAGACTTGAATAACCGAAACCTCCACTTTGATAAGTCTAACTAAGATCAGAAATAACTTAGTTTCTCTTATCCGGAATCAAATGGGACTAAACAATTCATCCCGTTAAGCTTTTCTTTCTTTAAGCCCCAAATAATTCATACAACCCAAAATAAATCAACTTGCATAATTATTCACCTCAACCGGAAGCAATTGAAACAACATAGACATTAAAGCGCCAAAATTTTGTAAGCCTAAACAATTGATACCACACAATAAAGAAAGATACCAATAGTTTTTCTTAACCGGAAACAATTGAATAACATACACATCCATACACACATAATGGAATAAAACATCAATTGTACCGAAATTTTGTTAAGCAAAAGCAATAAATATTTGAAATAAAATCAGGCTTTTCTTAAAAAAGGAAAATGATTAACTAACAAATTCGTTACCTCAAATTTCGCATCCTATTCTCCAATATGTTTGCATCTTCTTCCAGGGAGAATTGATATCGAAATACCATTATGTTGTCATCCTTATGCAAAAAAAAAAAAGAATAACAACAACCAACCTTTACCAGAGAAAGGTTGAAAGCCGGTTTTCAACTATTGCAAGCAAAAGTTGAAAACCCTCGAAACACGTATGCTTTTATGCTAAACCAAAACCGATTCAACATATCGTGACTTTTTCACATATTGTTTCTATCAGAACCACTCATGATTCTTTGATAAAGCCTACCAACATGGGCTACAACTTAATCCTGCTAAATCAAAAAGTCACCCAAACCATAAGGGTTCACAACAATTATGAGATCGAATATCAAGGTAATAAAACCTAAATCAAATATCCCATAAACATAAGCATTCAAGCACAGGCTATGTAAATCAAAAACTATCACAAGAAAAATTATAAATCAAATAATTGTATTCATAATAATAAGATAGTTTATCCATAATAGACTTTATTGAAGAAAATCAAAACAAATGTCTATTCTTATTTTCTTGTAACTCAATCATTGGGAAGAACATTCCTTAAGACTAAGTAATTTTTGTCGATGTTCTTCAATTTCAGATTCTTGGTTCCAAAATTCTGATTCAAATTTTTGAATTCCTTTAAGAGTTTCTGGATCTTTTCGAGCAGCAAAGCCTAACTGTTTCTGAAAACAATCAAGTTGTTTACCAAGATTTTCAAGATGAACTAGAAGAGACTTGTTGTTGGAATTTGGTATAATTCTTTTAACAACTTCATTACGGGTTTGCCCCCCAATCATTTGACTTATAGTCTTATCAGTCACAGCATTAATGCTCATCATATCATCAAAGTCATCTCATGCGATCAATTCACAAATTTTGGTGATTATACACGGAAAAC
This sequence comes from Papaver armeniacum, assembly GCA_023531295.1. Taxonomy (NCBI): domain Eukaryota; kingdom Viridiplantae; phylum Streptophyta; class Magnoliopsida; order Ranunculales; family Papaveraceae; genus Papaver; species Papaver armeniacum. Next base: position 175,285 of record JAJJWW010004806.1, read on the forward strand.
CGAGATTTCTTTTGGTACCAGAAGATGAGATAGAATCTGATATTTTGATCATTTGGCTGACAATGATTCCACAGAGATCTATTTTAGAATCTTCTTTCAACAGAAAATAGATGAATTCAACAAACGTCTTATCCCAAACTGACTTATCTCTTGTACTTGCAAATATGGTTGCTAAGGCAAGTTTACCGAAAACCCTAAGATGAAAGGGTATATCCTTTGTTGGTAATCTATCATTTTTCCAGGTAAACTTCTTTACAATAAGACATGTTGAAATGGTATCGTGTTTAATTTCAACTCCAGTAATCAAGTGATTACATTCCACATTGTACTTAATAGCATTAGAAATTGTCTTACGATCAATATAATAGATTCCTCGACCAACAAGGGTCACAAAGCTGAGTTTTTTTGATCAACATTGTTTATATTGGCATAGAATACTCTTACAAGATCATGTGAATATTCTTCAAGATCAAAAAGATTTCCCAAGTTTCGATCTTGAACAAACTTCACATAATCCTTATTTTGGACATCTGGATCAAACTTCCTTTCAGTTGTAAATTCCATTCCCTTGAGTGTTTCGTAATTCCTAAAGCAAGAGTTGTCAACGAAACGTGCAAATTCATGCTAGTTATTAATACTGTTAGGAAATATGATCCTATCAATATCATCATATCTGACCCGATCATCAGCAGATTTGGTTCTTGATTTCGTTTTTCTCATACTTGCAAAAATATGAAAAACCCTAGTTACGGTTTTCACCAATCTTCCCCAATAGGTTTGAACATATAGCAAGAGGTTATCTTTTATAGGAAGACATAATATCAAAAACCGGAAATAACTAGTTTTAGGAAATACTCTCAAAATCAGAAACCAAGGCTTGTGGGGAAACAATTCCGATTTTGTATCTAGATCTTTATTTTGGAAAATCGATTTTTCATGGACTGGATCTTTAATTCGAGTTGATTCCATGTTTTTGTCCAAAAATATGATTACTCTTTTATTACCAGAATTTGATAATATTACTTGAAATTTATTCAAGAATTTACTTGAGTATACAGAGATAAGTTTGAACAAAATATGATATTTGTTAAAAATACCATCAGAATCATACACCCTGTAGAATTTCAAAAGATCACATGCTTCATTAAAATAGTTTTGAGGTGTATGAAGCAATCCATTGTTAATAGAATTATTAACTGAAAACTCATTCCTTTTAGGATTACACATTTTCCAAAATCGCATCCTAGATAGCGATACATTGACAGTATTGAATCTGAAAATGTACATATATATACTTTGAAAGGTTTTCCAAAATATATTTAAGATTCCATGTTTTTCAGGAACACAATAGCCATGGTTCATATAATGAATAATTCTAAGAGGAATCTTATGCATTTTCGAGATACATCATGTCTCATAGAGTATTGTATCATTGCTACTAAACATGTTAGTATTCAAGACAATGAAATACAATTCAATGATATCCCACTGAATATGTAAGTATTTCAAGACATACATGGACATAATTCCAATTCCTAAAACATCTAGGAACAAGAGTATTACATACTTCATCCGGGTCTTCCACCACGAATTTTTGAAGTAGTCAAATCCTGTCGTTACGTTAACTGAATCAAATATAGATTCAATTTCATATAGGTTGGATCGCACCAAACACAGATTGTTAGATCTTTTCGTGTTTGCCTGCTCTGATGCCAATTGAAAAGAAGAGGGTACCCAAATAAACCTCAAACTAAAACTTTTCCACCTATAAGTCCTTTCTCCGAAAGTGATCGTCTATGGACTGAGTCGAGACAATACAACAAATCAATTCACACTTCGTGTGATCGTATATGGATACGAGATCGAAACAATACAACAACAAAGTATGTTTACTTGATAAAAGGTTCGGACTTAACCAAACACAATAGGATTACTTATCAAGTAAATAGGAATTAACATTTGTGTATTTTACTTCTAATTATAATAAAAACAATTATAATTGCGGAAATAGAAAAGTAAAAGACACAGCAAGATTTTGATAACGAGGAAACCGCAAATGCAGAAAAACCCCGGGACCTTGTTGTTGATGGTGGATTTTCATTTGAGGTTAAAATTGTAAAAACCAGAAAAAATTATGCGCTGACATCTTGTAAAAGATAAAGCCATTAATAAGTGTTGGATACTCCTCACTTAATTCACCAAGAATGGAGCATGTGGCAACAATCCCATTCTCGTGAATACATGAAATTCCTCCAGGTTGGAGCATGTGGCAACAATCCCATCCTATGAATTTCTAATCAGCCTTGTATTTCCAAGTACTCATTATCGGTGTGGCATGACGATCGAAAGTGTTACTCTTACAGAGTAACACGAACCTCCAAGCACTATAATGAAACCATGTACGAAATACCCGCACAGGCTGACTCTCGGTGTGTTATACTAGCCCGATTGAGCCCCTCTCGGTGTGTTATACTAGCCCGATTGAGCATCCGGATTGACCGTGTCGGTCCGGATATGATCGCGGTCATCCAACTCCGTAAGCATGATTGGATGACCAGATCAATTCCATCACCCTAGCGGGTATGGAATATCCACTGCCGAACCAATGCGGAACCCGCACGGTCGGCCATTGGCCTAGCTTGCCAAAAACGTTCATACCAAGCATTATGGACGGAAAACCCTAAATTAGGGTTTCATGCATATTACATGTGTCGCAAAACAGGTCTCAACCATCCATCTTCGCAGTATAGATGGAGGGTGTAGATGTAGATTCAAAGGGCCCAGAGCATGTCAACACGATCACCGCGGGCTCGCCTACACACTTGACCAATCGGTCAAGACCAACCATGTTTGGTCGTGACAAAATCGTCGCCTTCAAACAAGAGAAGACGCACGGCTTTGAAACCCAAAATTAGGGTTTTGAGCATCACGAGCATCCATCTTCTCCTAAGATGAATGGAGGGTCCAGGATTAGATTAAGCAGTCCGGTCATACCAAAGATGACCACCGTGGACCCATCTATTCCCTAACCCCGACGGCCAAGGCATATCATGCCTGGCTAATCCAAAACGCACGCTCAAACTAGCGTGGTCACACCTCCCAAACCGCAACCGATCTCGACCACTCAACTTCGCCGACGATTTGGATGGCTCAGATCACGTTTTCATGGGATATTCAGGTATAGGCATGAACATCATCCTACCACCTTCACACCAGGCCAATCGGCCAAGACCGACCAAGATTGGTCGTCTTGGAACGTGCGCTCGAAGAGGGCGTGACGTGCGGCCCTTGCGCGCACTAGTTTTTTTGTCGCAAATCGATCTCGACCACTCGATTTCACCGGTGAATTGAGTAACCCGAGATCATACTTTCATGAGGTAATGGGGTATAGGCGCCTACACCATCATGCCATCTACACACATGTATGGTCGGTTAGGCCAAAGTTGTATCCCATGCTTGGTTTTGACCAAGCTGAAGAGTGATGCCTGCGCACCTCTTCAAAACCCTAACTTCATCAACGGTCGCAGATGAGTGTCTCAAAGACCATCTCATCCGTCCAACTTCACCAGACTTGGTTATACAAGCCACATTCAGAGTTAATTGGTTAGTAAGGTGTCATTACCCATCACTTTACCACACCATGATGCAAGATCCTGCATAAAATACACACGATACTTCACAAGTATCGACTTCGAATAACGCAGGTTATTCAATTCAAAGCATTACATGCTATCTTTCGTGGATCCACGATCCACATATTCCGCACATCAATCATGTCACAAACTCGGGGGATACCTCTTTGGGGTATTGGTCGCGGTTTACGGCGTGCGGCGTGCAACACGCCATCACAAGAACGTGTTAGGAAGTTATGGACGGTTAGAGATGAACAAGAGAAGTGGGCAAGTATGGTCGTGTATCACCAACGTACAACTCCACTACTCCATCACTCCACTTCCTCCACTTCCCACGAGAGACGTGAATAAGACTCAATGACTTGTATAAATAGGTTATCCGCCCTATTTCCAAACAAGAGAGAAAAACAACAAGAAAACACCCAGAGCCTGCTTACACCAATCGTAAGCTTGTTCACTTTCCTGTTGCAAGTCATAAGCAAGTCTACACCTTCACAATCTCAACACCTTCTTCGCTTCCCTCCCTAAGATCAACCCCATCTCCTTCACTTTGTGACCGAAACAAGTCCTGGAACGGCCATTTCTTGGTTTAGGCCGGACTTGCACGCATTGATCTCTCGAATCTACAAGCACTCACCGCGCAAAGGCATTTGTTCAAGGTTTAAATTCATTCCTCATCCACACCACAAATTACCAAATTCTCGCAGAGTAGTTTTCACCCATAAACAATTGGCGACCACGGTGGGAGGTTAATCTCTCGGTTGTAAAGTCAATTTCTTCCAAATCCGATTCAATTTTATCAATTTCAAAAAGGGTAGATCTTAGAATCAATTCAATCAACAATTCATTTCAAGATGGTGGAATTAAGGTCTCGGATCAAGAATCAATTCCGATGGAGCTAGTGTGGATAACAATCCGGTGTCGAAGTACTGCTGGTGGAGCTACCGTGGTCAATACATCTTGTGGAGCCGTCACTTCTACCATTATCACCAGTGGAGCAGAGACATCCCAAAGAGGTGTAACGCCTCCCATCACTGAGAGCGAGCGGCGCAAATCCCTAAGCATCTCTTCAAGTGTAACGCCTCCAGTGGTCACCAGAGCAACAACTTTCACTCCCTCATCAGGACGAGGAGCCGGAGGCACAAGAGGAGGACCACCGTCTATTATCATTGCAGACTTGATGGAGAAACATGAAGTTCTTGCTAAGACTCAAACAGATATGGCCGCAACTCAGAAGGAGGTACTCACTTTCCTCAAGACCTTGACTGAACGATTGCCGCAAGATTCACGTCAATCTTTGGAGCCAACAAGAAATGCCTTCAATTCACCCGGAGCAGGCTTTTTGATGCGTGTCGCAGGTGCAATCAAATTAATATGTTATTTCCACTCAATTAAAAATAATATAATGGAAGTCAAGTTCGTTCCCACGAGGAGCAAGAGATTCTAGTTGTAAAAATTGTCACGAAAGGGGGGTGTAAAAAGCAAAAGAAAATAAGCAAAGCAATTAAAAGATAAAGTTGAAAGCAATAAGACAGATAAGATCAAGGAATCATTCTTCGTTGCAAAACAATGAATCAAGTTATGTTCTTTTCTACTTGTTATTAGTCACAAATTATCACCAACCGTAGGTAAAGCAGCTAGATCAGTGCTAAACCCCTAAATCCCTTGTATCACCGGACACGGAAGTTCTCGACTACCGGATTCTATTTACCAAACCACCTAATAGTAGATCACTCTAGATGTAATTTAAATAAACGCATTAAGATTTATGAACTTATTAGGTTAATATTAGTAGTTAGACTCTTAGATCAAGGTCTACTTGCTAACGTTGTTTTCACACACAATTGCTCCACGGAATCCCTCCGCAAGGTCTCGTGTTTGCTACTTATATAAAAAGTCAAGAAACGATTACTTATCTCCTAACTTTCACTAGCTTTAGATCAAATTAACAAATCAATTTAGTTGGCCACCCAAACAATCTATCAATCAATCATGAATGTCTTTAAGATCATTCCTATTAGTAAAAACAAACGATAATCATGTGAAAAACTTCAAGATAAAATTGAAAACAAAAACTTAAATCATATGTTAAGAACTAGGAATTCATCCTCAATCAATAATAAAATTAGCTACTCATGTTTTTGAAATTCACACAAATAATAATTAAAAGGAGAATTTTCAAGAGTTCACACAAATAATTAAAAAAAGAATTTTCAAAAGCTATCAAAAACACAAGTGATGTGTGTAGAGAGGTGTGTAAAAGATGTAGAAAACTTCTCTATTTATAGGCTTCAATATTCTCCAAATCTTCCAAGGAATAGAATCCTTTTTCCTTTAGCAATTCAATTTCCAAAACCAAGCCTTTCTCAACTCTTTTCACCTTCTCTTTCCAAATTTGAGCCAAATTCTCCATCCAACTCCTAGTCCAAGTCTTCACACTCATGAGAGAAGTTCATAGAAAATTCTGGAATTTTTGCTCGCCGGAAAACTGGTATTATGGTCGGAATCCGATAGGAATAGTCGCCGCCGCCACCGAAAATTTCTCCGTCAAGGGAATATTCGACGGAATATTAATCGGTCCCACCGTTAGGACTAACGGTCAAAATGGTCAAACCGTCGGGTCAACGGTCAAGGGAGAGTCGGCTCAATCACCGAGTCGCCTTATCGATCGATCGGCCTAGCCGGGTCGAATGGTCTCGAACTCCGAGTTAGATCGGCTCATCGGGTTGACTCGCCCGAGGTAAAATCCGGATTGCAGTTCCGTTTGTTTATAGGACTTTCCCGCCGAATTCGAGCCTGTTTTTAGGTCTTCTCTGTTAAGAACCTAGCATTCATCTAATTGAACAATTCATTCCATACTCCACCGTTCCATGTACAGAAGCAGCATCTTGACAAACCCATACTCTGACACTGAACCTGTAATCAATCTCACTAGCTGCTTCAGTTCAACAGCTTCAGTTAAGAATCAGTAGCAACAACTCAGCTCTATAACAAAGAATTCCTAAATTCATCTTGAGATGCACCATTCATCAAGCTCGGACTTCGTCTCCGTATTAGCAAGCAACCCAACTCGATTTCCAGCTCATTGCCATCACATTCAAATCCCAACTTAAACTTCTCCCTTCCTTCCGACTCGAGCTCAATCAAACACCAGAAACAAGAACGAATCGAACCCCAGAATCGGCCACCATCACCAACACCACCACCTTCACAGATTCAAGACTCCACCATATCTTCAAATCCACTAGCTCAATCGAATGCTAAGAGCATCAGCACCTCATACCACCATTAGCATCTGCAGCTGGTTCTTGACAGCGCCACTATCTTTACAGATTCAACAATCCCCTGGCAGCAGCAACCCCTCTCAATTTCAACTTCAATTTCTCGATTCAACAATCTCATGACTTGTCGGCAACACCACCAAATCCACTCTACCAATTTCTTTAGCATTTCTTAGTGCGACCACGGACCCATCGCTCATCTGTTACAAATTCAACCTCAAACCCGTCTCACAAAGACCACTCGAAACTATTCTCGATCCGATTTCTCCATTACAAAGCACCATCTTCTTCAATCTGGAATCAGCAGCAGCAGATACATCCATCGCTAACCCTCCTCGAATTCTGCTCTTCATCTCTGAGGTCTCTTATCTCTTCTCCTAATTTCTCTGCATCTCGATCTCTACCATGACAGCAGCTCTCAGTCGGTTTTCACTTCCATCTCTCGGGTTCAACAGCAGCCATGACTGCTTTTTAATTCCAGGTGAAAGGGAAGAGAGTGAAGAAGAAGAGAATGAGAGAAATATCTCTAGGGTTGTAATGATTTGGGCGTATTTGCACCCAAGTGATAAGGACCATCCCTCTCATTAGATAAGGGATACCCCAGAGATAATTACACCCTCTGATAAATGATAAGGGGTACCCTGATGGCAGCCCCTTAGCCTTGATTGGGCCTGGCTTTAGTACTCCTCCAAATTGGGTTGCCCCTTAACCTCAACTGGGCTCCATATATCAATCGCCTGTAAAATGACCTTTTTGCCCTTTTGGCTCAAATTGGGTGATTTCTTCTTCTTTTCCTCCGTGCGACTCCAAAGTAGCTATAAAACTCAAAACAAGCGTAAAATACATAATTTACAAGAAAAATAGCAAAGAAAGCATAAACAATAGATAGTAAATAGGATGTATTCTACACCCTATCAAATTCCCCCACACTTAGACTTTGCTAGTCCTCGAGCAAATCAAACTAAAACTCACAACTTCAAAGCGTTCAAGCGTCCCAAGCATCCAAAGAGCTATGAGGACATAGAGTTTCTGCATTCTAGTAATAAGAAGTTAGAAATACTAAAGAACGTATTCTCATTCTTAAATGTTGAGTGAGAAATAACCACACCATAATGAGAGAACGCGTGTTTGAGAAACGATCAATAAGCATTTCGCCGACTTTCGCCTCACCAAATAGGATTTTATGATAATTGCACTCAAAAAGACGGCTTTTTTATGGTTCTCACATGTGTGCAGGTAGGAATGAAGATAGAAATCATGCAACACGTTGAATGGTGGGAAGGACAACTTCCGAAATATTTTTAAAAACCCACATCTTTTATATTTTGAAAAACCATTTTTCTAACGATCTCTACGAAAGGAAATCAACCATTTATTATTGAGGATGAGATTACTTACTCACCTTCACATCCGATCGCCAATTATGATAACACCACTCTCATGGCATCCAATAGAAACGTCTTCTGCTCCTCGTCTTAATCTTCTTGGTTTTCGTCTTCGGTTTCAACTTTTGATGATAAACTCTCGAATTTCATAGATCCTTGACACTTTGTAACCTTTACCTTAAATCCTTGTCGCTTGAAACTTCCTTATAGATTTTCCTTCCCCATGGCTTATAAAAATAATACAAACATTTCTCTTGTTTTTTTTCTTTTTTATTTTTTTTTTTTTTTTTTTTCAATCAATTTTTTTTTTCAATCAATTTTTTTTTTTTTGAAACAAGAGAAATTAAATACAAATAAACCATGGCCGTGGAAGAAGTATTTTACCGCTTGATTCTTCACAACTTGTATCGCCTCAAAATCATAAATTTCAATAATTCTCACCTTTTGATTTTCTTCGCTCTTATAAATAAGTCTTCATACTTGGATATAAAATTACCTCATTGTATTGTAAGTCCTCAACATATATGTAAAAATCCGCTCATTTGTATGTTGCTTTACTTGAATTTGAAATTTGCTCTTTTTCTCGTTCCGTTGCTTGTAAACCTTGAACTTTTCCAACTTTCCTTGTAGATTTTGATGCCGCTCCTAGTTGATGATGATGGTGTTTCTATGGATCCGTTGTTGTCGAGAGAGAGAATGGTGCTAACTGCAAATCGAACTACAAGAAGGAAGCTTTCATCTATAGACGTCACCCTCATGATTGACAAAATTAGCACTCAAGAGATCAAAGAGTAGTGCTTCTATTGGTGGGAGGTTGGGTAGCTCACCATTCTACCCGGAATTTACTTACGGTGACACACACTCAAAAGAAAACTCTTTAGTAGATGGAAAAATTTCTGGTCGGTGCCTCACATGATATGAATACGGGTAGTCTCCACTAATGGTTGATCAGCAACTCTAATAACGCATTTCTCCCTGCACCAAATTCGCATCACCGGCATGATTAAATCCATTATTTAACACTCAAACAAGCAAGAAATCCGAATGTAGTTCTCTAACATTTCCAAGTTCAATTATGTCGGTCAAAATCTCTATGTAAACATAACTAGAAGTATGCTAGTGACTCTAAAATCTCTAAAAGTTGAAGTTTTAGGTAAAACTTTTTTTTTTTTTTTTAATTTTTTAATTTTTTTTTGTAATTTTTTAAAAAAATTCATGCTTAACCACTCCCCCACACTTAAACCTTACATTGTCCTCAAGGTGGGAAATTTTAACATGTTATGGAACAAGAAAAAGAAATAACAAAAAGCAAAAGGATAAGAAATACAAAACCTATGGGTTGCCTCCCATTAAGCGCTTGTTTTAAAGTCGACGGCCCGACTTAGCTCTTGCGGCACATTACTCCTCCGAGGGAGTGCATCTCCAAATGAAAGTTCATCAAAATTCACATAAGCGATGTTCTCATAGTATGGCTTCAATCTATGGCCGTTGACTTTGGAAACCGAATTGTCTCTAAGACTCGTAATTTCAACTGCACCATGAGGAAAAACATTAGTAACAACATATGGTCCAATCCAACGGGACCTTAACTTTCCAGGAAATAGTTTAAGGCGAAATGATATAAAAGGACTTTTTGTCCCACGATGAAGCTTTTACGAGAAATCATCTTGTCATGAAAAAGCTTGGTCTTTTCCTTGTAAATCCGGGCACTCTCGTAAGCATCATTACGTATCTCCTCTAACTCATTTAGTTGTAACTTCCTTTGTTTCCCGCTTCATCATACTCCATGTTGAATTTCTTTATCGCCCAATAAGCCTTATGTTCAAGTTCAACCGGAAGATGACAAGCCTTGCCATAAACCAACCTATATGGAGACATACCAATCGGTGTCTTATACGCCGTTCTATACGCCAAAAGTGCATCATTGAGCTTAAAGCTCCAATCTTTCCTTGTGGTATTCACCGTTTTCTCAAGAATGGACTTGATCTCACGATTTGAAATTTCCGCTTGTCCACTAGTTTGTGGATGGTAAGGCGTACCAATTTTGTGTGTTATGTTGTACTTCTTGAGGAGAGCGTGGAAAGCCTTCTTGAAATGTGAGCCTCCATCGCTTATCACCACTCTTGGTGTTCCATGCCTTGTGAATATGTTTTCCCTTACAAAATCACAAACAACTTGAGAGTCATTAGTTTTGGTGGCTCTAGCCTCCACCCATTTCGAAACATAATCTACGACAAGAAGTATATAAAAGTTTCCATTCGAATTGACAAAAGGACCCATAAAATCGATACCCACACATCAAAAATCTCAACGGCTAGAATTGGTGTGAGTGGCATTTGATTTCGAGCACCTAGATTGCCTGTTCGTTGATATCTATCACACGATTTACAAAAGGCATATGAATCTTCAAACAAGGTGGGCCAATAAAATCCACTCTCGAGAACTTTGAGAGCGGTACGTTTCGAACCAAAGTGGCCACCACAAGCAAAATTGTGGCAAAAGGAGAGAATGGATTGAAATTCGGAGTTAGGCACGCACCTTCGCATTATTTGATCAACCCCATATTTCCATAAGTATGGTTCATCCCACACATATTGCTTAGCTACCTTCTTAAGTTTCATCTTTTGGAAGTTGGACATTGTATTAGGTACTTTCCTTGTCACCAAGTAATTCACTATATCCGCATACCAAGGTGTTGATTCTTCCATGGAGAAAAGTTGTTCATCCGGGAAGCGGTCATGTAATGGAAGTTCCTCTTGAGACATAACCAGTCTACTAAGATGATCCGCAACGGTATTCTCCACACCCCTCTTATCACGAATTTCTATGTCGAACTCTTGTAACAATAGGATCCACCGAATTAATCTTGGCTTAGCTTCTTTCTTCTTTATTAAATGTCTTAGTGCGGCATGATCGGAATACACAATAACCTTTGTACCCACCAAGTATGATCGAAATTTTTCCAACGTAAAAACTATAGCCAATAACTCCTTTTCCGTGGTAGAATAATTGATTTGTGCATCATTAAGGGTCCTAGATGCATAATAGATAACATGGGACAACTTGTCCACTCTTTGACCCAAAACGGCTCTAACCGCATAATCACTAGCATCACACATTAATTCAAATGGAAGATTCCAATCCGGTGATTTGATAATTGGCGCACTTGTCAACATTTCCTTCAATTTGTCAAAAGCATCCTCGCATTCCTTGTTGAAGTCAAAAGGCACCTCCTTTTGTAATAACTTGCACATCGGCATGGAGATTTTGGAGAAATCCTTGATAAACCGCCTATAGAAACCTGCATGGCCAAGAAAAGAACGAATTTCCCTCACCGAAGTGGGATATTGTAAGTTTCTTATTAAATCTATCTTTGACTTGTCCACTTCGAGCCCTCGAGAGGACACAATGTGACCAAGTACTATGCCGTGGTTTACCATAAAGTGACATTTCTCCCAATTAAGGACAAGGTTTGTGTCTATGCATCGTTTAAGAACTAGTTCAAGGTTGTTTAAACATCCATCAAAAGAATTGCCATAAACACTAAAGTCATCCATAAATACCTCGATGATGCGCTCCACATAATCCGAGAATATACTTACCATGCATCTTTGAAAAGTAGCCGGCGCATTGCAAAGACCAAACGGCATCCGTCTATATGCAAACGTTCCAAATGGACAAGTGAAAGTGGTCTTCTCTTGGTCCTCCGGTGCAATAACAATTTGATTGTATCCCGAATAACCATCCAAGAAGCAATAATAAGAATGCCCCGCTAACCGCTCCAACATTTGATCAATGAAAGGTAAAGGAAAGTGATCCTTTCGGGTTGCGGAATGAAGCTTTCTATAGTCAATGCACACTCTCCAACCGGTTTGAACTCTTGTAGGAACAAGTTCATCGTCTTGATTTCGAACAACCGTAACTCCGGACTTCTTTGGTACCACTTGTACCGGACTAACCCACTTGCTATCGGAAATTGGGTAGATTACCCCCACACTTAGCAATTTGAGTATCTCTTTTTTCACAACCTCCATCATGGGAGGATTAAGCCGACGTTGAGCATCATGTACCGGCTTCACGTTTTCTTCCATTAGAATCCTATGCATGCACATGGATGGACTAATGCCTTTGATGTCCGCAATTGTCCACCCAATAGCCGTTTTGTGCTCTCTCAAGACTCTAAGCAAACGGTCTTCTTGTACGGTGTGAGGTTCTTTGCAATAATTACCTAAGCTCATCTCCATCTCCCAAGAAAGCATACTTCAAATGATCCGTAAGTGGCTTCAATTCTAGCTTGGGCGCCTCCACAATAGATGGTACAAGTATTTCATCATTCACGGGTAAAGAAATATAAGAAACATTACCCTTTTTAGCTTCTTGCAATGTCGCCAAAGCACCACACATCTCCACCAATTCCTTGGAGATTTCAACATCCAAGTTAGACAAGCCGTGGACGTCCAATTCAATGCTCTTTTGCAACACCACATCAAGTTCATCCTCTTGGTTCAATTCCACCATTTGTTGCGCTAATGAATCAACCACATCAATGGAGTAAACGGAATGCACATCACTTGGGTAGCGCATGGCTTCAAATATGTTAAAGTGTATTATCTCCTTGTCGAATTCCATAGTGAGTGTACCCTTATCAACATCAATCTTCGTCTTTGCGGTCTTCATAAATGGCCTCCCAAGAAGTAAAGAAGTAGATGAACGGTTCTCATTGTTGTCCATATCCACCACAAAGAAATCCACCGGAAAAATAAGCTCATTTACTTGCACTAGCACGTCTTCTACAAGCCCCTTAGGATATATGTTAGACTTGTTTGCCAATTGGATAATAACTCTTGTCTCTTTCAAAGGTCCAAGATTCAAGGAGTCATATATTTCGGCCGACATCACACTAATGGAAGCACCCAAGTCAAGTAAAGCATGTTCAAACCTTTGCTTACCAATAGTAATTGGCACCGTGAAACCACCGGGATCCGTGCACTTTGTAGGCATCTTCTTCAATAGCATAGCCGACGCACTCTCGCCAACTTTAGTAATTTCATTATCAAGCAACCTATCCTTCTTGATGCATAATTCCTTCATGAACTTGGCATACCTTGGAATTGTCTTAATGGCCTCAATGAATGGGATGTTGATTTCAATCTTCTTGAAGATGTCCATAAGTGCCTTGTCTTGAGCTTCTTTCTTGGATTTAGCAAAACGACTAGGAAAAGGAGGTGGAGTAGTGAAAGTAGGCACCGGTTCCTTGGATTGATCGGTTGGTGTTGAATTCTCCTTTGGTGCGGTTTCCTCCTTGTCATTGACTACCTCCTCACTAGCTTCTTCTTGATGACTCGGACTCTCCACTTGTCTTCCACTTCTTAAAGTAACCACATTAACATTCTCTCTTGGATTCACAAATGGTTGTGAAGGAAGTTTTGTGGATGCTTGAGATTTCAATAAATTCACATCGGTCGCCAACTGTCCCATTTGAGTTTGTAAATCCTTGATGGCCGAATCGGTCTTTTGTTGATTTTGTTGAAACAATGACGTAATACCTTGCATCATGACATTAAGCTTATCATCTATCGAAGATCCTTGTTCCTTCACTTGAGGTTGGAATTGTTGATAACCACCTTGTTGTTGAGGTTGGAAGCGTGATTGTTGAAAACCACCTTGTTGCGCATATGGATTAGGAGCCTCCGCTTGCTTGTTTGCATAACTAAAGTTAGGATGATCCTTCCAATCGGGATTATAGGTATTGGAGTATGGATCGTACCTTGGCCTTTGATTTGGATATAAAGCATTCACTTGCTCGGTCTCACCATCCGGAATAATTACCGCGGCCATCCTTTGCATCATTATCTCCATGTTACTCATCCTTTGATCAAGATGTGATGATGAATCACTAACTTCATGCACTCGCCTAACCATTGGTTCATCCCTTGTGTAGAATTGTTGCGAGTTTGCCGCCATACTTTCAATCAACTCTCTAGCTTCGGTCAAAGTCTTGTTCATTAGTGCACCACCACCCGCGGCGTCAAGAAGAGACCTATCACTTGGGTGGAGAGCTTCGTAGAAGTATTGGAGTATCATAACGTCACTAAATTGATGGTGTGGACAGCTTGCCACCAACCTCTTGTATCGCTCCCAACATTCATACAATGATTCTCCCACTTGTTGTTTCAATCCACAAATCTCCTTGTGAATTTGAGTAGCTTTGGATGCGGGAAAATATCTCTCGAGGAAAAGTTTCTTCATCCCATTCCATGTTGCGATACTTCCGGAAGGCAAATAATATAACCATTCCTTAGCATTACCCGCCAAAGAAAACGGGAAAGCTTTCAACATTGCTCCATCCGCATTAGTCTCCGGTGGAAGCATGGCCATAACTATGGTATAGAAGTCCATAAGATGTTTGTTTGGGTCTTCATTCACCATGCCATGGAACTTTGATAACTCTCTAATCAACCCCGGCTTGATCTCAAAAGTTGAGTTAGTTTGGATACACCATTGTTGTGTGTCAAGCTTGTGAGAAGCTAGGTCCTTTAGTGTACGTTCACCATTGTTTCTTCCTCTTTGTCCGAATCACTTGATGAAGAAGGAGGAAGTGAAGTGTTAACCGCTCGAATGAAATCCTTTAGTTGAGTGCCGGATCGAAGACGTATTGGACTCGGGCCTGCCCCTCTTTAAGCATTCACCAAAGGTATAACACCTGAAACAAGATTCTCAAAATCTAAGTTAGATACGGTTGTTGATGGTGGATTTTAGTTTAAGGTTAAATTTGTAAATAACCGGAAAACTCATGCGCTGACATCTTGTAAAAGATAAAGCCATTTATAAAGTGTTGGATACTCCCTCACTTAATTCACCAAGAATGGAGCATGTAGCAACAATCCCATTCTCGTGAATACATGAAATTCCTCGAGGTTGGAGCATGTGGCAACAATCCCTTCCCGTGAATTTCATATCAGCCTTGTATTTCCAGTACTCATTATCGTGTGGCATGACGGTCGAGTGTTACTCTTACGGAGAGTAACACGAACCTCCAAGCACTATAATGAAACCATGTACGAAATACCCGTACGGTGATTCTCGGTGTGTTATACTAGCCCGAGCCCTCTCGGTGTGTTATACTAGCCCGATTGAGCCCCTCTCGGTGTGTTATACTAGCCCGATTGAGCATCCGGCACTGACCATATCAGTCCGGATATGATCTGATCGCAGTCATCCAACTCCACAAGCATGATTGGATGACCCCCAGATCAATTCCATCACCACCAAGCAGGTATGGAATACACACGGCCCGACCCCGCATGGTCGACCATTGGCCTTCTTGCCAAGAAATCGTCCATACCAAGCATTATGGACGGAAAAACCCTAAATTAGGGTTTTCGGCATATTACATGTGCCGCAAAACGGTCTCAACCATCCATCTTCGCAGGTATAGATGGAGAGTGTAGATGTAGACTCAAAGGGGCCGGAGCATGTCGACACAATCACCATGTGACCGCCTACACACTTGACCAATCGGTCAAAACCAACCATGATTGGTTACAACAAATTCGTCCGCCTAAAAGAGCATGGTCGCACGGCTTTGAAAGCCAAAATTAGGTTCAAGCCATCACGCGCGTCCATCTTCTCCTGCACGAATGGAGGGTCACAGATTAGATTAAGCGAGTCCGGTTATACCAAAGCATGACCACTTTGTGGGCCCATCTACCTCCTCATGCGGTCGGCCAAGGCATATCATGCCTAGTTAACCCCAAAACGCCCGTCAAACTTGTGTGGTTACACCTCCCAGATTGCAAACTAATCTTGACCACTCAACTTCACGGACGAATTGAGTGGCTTAGATCACGTTTTCATGGGACGGTGAGACATGGGCGTGAACACCAGCCTACCACCTACACGCTAGAGTGACCGGCCAAGACCGACCAAGGACGGTTGTCTTGGAACGTGTGCGGGAATATCACGCGGTTACCAATTCCTTTGCGGTAAGAGATTTTGCCGCAAACCGATCTCAACCACTCCTCTTTGCCGGTCAAATTGAGTGGCCCGGATCGCGCTTTCATGAGGGAACGGAATACGGCGCCTACACCATCATCTGTCAACACGCATGTATGGTCGGTCCTCTCCAAAATCCTTCCCATGCTTGGTTTCGACCAAGCCGGGAGAGTGATGCTTGCGCACCTCTTCAAAAAAACCTAATATTCATTAACGGTCGCGAGATGAGTGTCTCAAAGCTCATCTCATCCGTCCAACTTCACCAACTTGGTTATACAACCCCGGTCAGAGTCAATTGGTCAAGAAGGCGTCATTACCCATCACCTTACCACACCACGGTGCGCACTGCATAAAATACACACGATACTTCACAAGTATCGACTTTCTCGAATAACGCATTTATTCAATTGACATTACATGCTATCTTTCGTGGATCCACGATCCATATTCCAGACATCAATCATGTCACAAACGGGGATACATACGGGGTATTGGTCACTGGCGGTTTAAAGCGTGCGGCGTGCAACGCGCGCCATCACAAGAACGTGTTAGGAAGTCATGGACGGTTAGAGATGAACAGGATAAGTGGGCAAGACGGGTCGACGCACAACTCCACTACTCCATCACTCCACTTCCTCCACTTCCCACGAAAAGACGTGAATGAGGCTCAATGACTTGTATAAATAGGTTCTCCGCCCTATTTCAAACAACAACACAAGTTCGTGACGAGAGAGAAAAACCAAGTGTTAATACAAATCGTATTCAAACACCCCGAGCCTTGGCCGCATCAACCGCAAGCCTGCTCACCTTTCATTACAAGTCATAAGCAAGCCAACACCTTCACAATCTCAACACCTTCTTCGCTTCCTCCCTAAGATCAACCCCATCTCCTTCACTTTGTGACCGAAACAAGTCCTGGGAACGGCCATTTCTTGGTTTAGGCCGGACTTGCACAGATTGATCTCTCGAATCTACAAGCACTCACCGCGCAAATGCATTTGTTTAAAGGTTTAAATTCATTCCTCATCCACACCCCAAATTACCAAATTCTGCAGGAGTAGTTTTCACCCATAAACAATTGGCGACCACAGTGGGAGATTAATCTCTCGGTCCGTAAAGTCAATTTCTCCGAAATTTAATTTCGTCAGTTCAAAAGGGTAGATCTTAGAATCAATTCAATCAAAAATTCATTATGGTGGAATTAAGGTCCGGGGTCGAGCAATCAATTCCGATGGAGCCGGTGTGGATAACAATCCTGGTGTTGAAGTACCTGTCAATGGAGCTACCGTGGTCAACACATCTCGTGGAGCCGTCACTTCCACCACCGGCACTAGCGTAGCAGCAGATATTCCAGTAGGAATAACTCCTCCCATCACCAGAGCCAGAGCAGCCGCAAATCCCGGCATCTCCTCAAGTGTAACGCCTCCAGTAGTCACCAGAGCAGCAACTTTCACTCCCCCATCAGGACGAGGAGCCGGAGGCGCAAGAGGAGGACCACCGTCTATTACCATTTCAGACTTGATGGAGAAACAGGAAGTTCTTGCCAGGACTCAAACAGACATGGCCGCAACCCAGAAAGAGGTACTCACTTTCCTCAAGACCTTGACTGAACGATTACCGCAGGATTCATGTCGATTTTGGAGACAACAAGAGATGCCTTCAATTCACCCGGAGCAAGCGTTTCCACTCGGACCCACATGAGTGAGGGAGTTCGTGCTGCTCCGAATGCTCGAGAGAAAGGGACCAGCCACCCAACTTCATCACACGTGAAGATGGAACGACTCCTCCGAGCCGAAGCAAAGGAAATCGACTGATGCACACCAACACCAACCGCCATACCCTCAAGATATGCAAATAATCCCTCTTCCAAGAGGTTACACCTCTCCCAGAGTTCTCCTCTACGACGGAACCGGTAATGCTCGTGAACACATTTCTCGATTCTTGGAAGCCTTGGGGAAACATGAATACAATCATGTTTTACGCCTAAAAGAATTCTCAAAATCACTTACGGGGAGGGCATACACCTGGTACAATAACATTGCGCCCTAACAAAGATATCCAATTGGAGCGAGATGGTCAAGGTGCTTTCTACGGGAAGTATTTCTTAAATATTCGAACAAATCACGTTTTTGGACTGGGAAGAATTCTCCGGTAGGAACAATGAGCATCCCAACGACTTCGTTAAAAGATTCGGGACCCAAACACTTTGGATTGTCACGACCCAAATGTCACCGAACGGCAATTGGTGGAATCATGCATCAATGGGATGATACCCATATACCGCGCTTTCTGTTAGAGAATCAGGCTTTCAAAACGTTCTCTCGAACTCCACGAAGCCGCAAAACGCTCAAGGCAACAAGCGCACTGGATGTTGCTAGAAAGAACCCGAGTTGTTCGGAGTAAAGATTCCCGTGAAAGTCGAGGAAGCGGGCGTCTCACAAACAAGCAATACAACACCGGTCCTTCGTAAGCGTGGTGGGCGGAGGAGAGAAAAGGAAAGCTTCGGTGTGAGCCACAAACAAAGCGAACATTCCGGCACACAAGACTTCGTCTCGAAAAGGAGCAGACAAAACTACTGCACAAAACACTAAAGACACGGGTTTTCCTTTTCCCATGAATGAAGTGATAGAGCTCTTGGAAGCGTGGGTCCAAGACGACGCCGTAAAGCTACCCCCTATCAGACATCCTCCGACCGAGGAAGAAATAGAAGATCCCAGATATTGTTGCTACCACAGGTTCGTCCATCATCCAACCAAAGATTGTAACAGGTTGAAACAAATATTCAGGAAAAGGTAGAGGCGGCGAGCTCCAGCTTGGAAACGAAGGTGTTCACAGAGACCCCTACCTATCAGAACCGCATGATTTAGGGGATTACATTCGCAAGACCGTGTAATCTATGATGGAGCACATATGTGAAATCTTGTACTTCTCCAAGGGACAGCGTCAAGACATATTTGCGGCCCTCAACCACGTTGTGTCAGGTAGACGTCTGCATCCAGCAGCAGTCCAGGAACCCCAGTCTTTCCTGAAGGACACGAGCATTGGAAACTGGGGACTTCTAACTGTCACTCGCTTGAAAAACGTTGAGTTCGACAACGTGTTAATCGATACGGCTTCCGAACTTAACATCATCACTGTCAAGACCTTGAGAGCGGCAAAGATTTCTAAGCAGGAAGCTACTCGTCACCCAACTGCGATTGAAGATTCGGCAGGAGAGCTCAGAGATACATATGGATACATCGATCTTGAAGTCAAATAGGGTGATGCCTCGACGCAAGCAAAGTTCTACATAGTCAAAAATCATCCCAACTACGACATGATCCTAGGGAGCTCTTGGATGCATGATAACAAAGCCATACTGGAAGTCTGTCCTCTACCGGTTTCGACACCTGAAAGAATCTCCAACACGCCTTCTGGATCTCCTGACTGTCTGCTGCCGCACCAGCAACTTGCCAATATGACACAACTTCCCGGAGAAAGCATGTCGGCATACATTAAAAGGTTCCGATCTCAAGTAAGTCTCATCACGCAACTCTCTTTGCAAACTACCGCTCCTCATTCTGACAAGTCCTGGGGACTGACTCCAATCAACAAACCAACCCCGGCTAAGAGATGTGAATGGGAGGCCGCCCCTTTCAAGCGTTTTATCAAGAGCGTGGAAGCTGTTTTGGTCAAAGACGACAAAGCTAAAGTCCAAGTATCTGCACGGCCAAACCCATTTGGAATTGGAGACCTGGTGACGAAGGCGACTACGTTCAATGTTGGAAGCATGACGGTGAAGATGACCACTTGGTAGGCCTCGAAAGTGTATGAATTATATGGCATACGGGTTATACCGCAAGTGCACGGCGTCTATTGGAGACGCGGCAAGTACGGGTCGATCCACAGAGACGAGGGGTGCCTTCAATGATCTAATGCTTGGCTTTAAACTGAATTCCAAAGTGACAAGGTAACAACAGATGGTAACATAGATATTTTTGTGCCAATACGGCTGATTTTTAGTGAAGTAAACCTAAACTAAGGTAAGCAGTGACAAAAGGGTGCTTGGGTCTTCATTCCACCACTTGGTTCCTAGTATGTATTCAACTAGATTGAGTTTTCTTGTTCCTATGGTAGACAAGTGAGGTGTGTCAATTCCATCACCTAGCTAAGGAGTTTCACCTTGTAATCCTTCAATATCAGCTGAAGTTACTAACCCGGAGCACTGGTTGTCTAATTAAGCACAACCAGTCAAGGGAATTAGCATTAGGGCCTAAGGGTTGAGCTGCAATACAACAACACAGTTGTAGTCTAACTACAATGGATCTATTTAAAGTATCCATTGTGAGAGTAAAGTGTTGGGTATTAAGATTGAAGTTATCTTTAAATTTAAGCACTCAAGACAACACAAACCGAATTGAATTCATACATGGAATTAGGGTTTCATGAAACCCTAGCAAACTAAATTAAAGGCGAAAGATAATGAAATTAAATCTAAATGACTGCCCTGGCTAATCCAGGCGTGCTTCCTATCAACCCCCTTTGGTTCTATTTATACATGCAATTCATTCCCCCAAAACAGCAAACCCTAATTCTTTAAAAATTGAAATTAATTGAAAAGTAATTCAACCCATACTGATATCTTCCGAATCGAGTTTTCCTCTTGATTAATCGGCTCGACTCTTCTTGATTGATTGATTGGTGAAACCCTAACCTATCTCTGTCTATTTCTCTCTTAGCTCCTAGGAGAGAAGCTATGAAAGAATTAGAGAGTGATTAGGTAAGGTGATGCGGCTGGTGGTGATGGCGACAAGAGATAAAGGAGTTGGTGGTGGTGAGGCTTGTTGGTCGGGTGAAGGACGGAGGTGGCGGAAGAGCAGAGCTCTGCTCTGGGTTTTGCAGAGGGTGGAGAAGAAGAAAGAGAAAATGAAGTTGGGATTAGGGTTTTGGTCGAGGGGTATAGGTGATGGGGATTTTGTTGTGAAGCGGTTACATCAAAGCTCGATGAGGAAGGCGCAGCGAGCGTAGGATGCATAGGAGTGCGATCTGAACGGCTCAGGGAGGTGAGCGGTTTTGGCTTGATCTAGTGTTGCACGGGAGCAGCGATCTTCGATGCACGTGGAAGCAGCGACCGTTGGATGAGGGAGAAAGAAATCTCAACGTCTCAGAAGAGACGGGCTCGGATCCGGGTCGTGGGTAGCTTTAGCCCATGTCTTCCTTGTTGGGTTGCAAGCGATTCGCCTTGTGAGCTTTGGCTATCTCTGCTCCATAGATGCTTGACTCCAATTCTTCGCTCTTTTGGCTCCTCGGATTCTCCAAGCTTTATTTATTACCTAAAAACACAAAATTAATTAATACAAATATTTATTCTTGAAAACAGAGAAAACACGAGAATGCTGGGATAATATCGATTTCTAAGCGCAAAAGATGAGTAAAATGCCAATAAAAGGTGTATAAATATGCACTATTTGGCACTCATCAAATACCCCCAAACCTGAATTTTACTTGTCCTCAAGTGAAACAGAAAATAAGAAATCCTAACTATACCCCCGCGCAGGTCTCTCGAATGCATTTAGCGTATGCACTAAGCCTTTAAACCCCTAGGTGTCCCTAGTGGACGAGTTGTAGTCTCGTGAGGGTTTGCAGAGGTGTACCCACAAAACCTTCTCCAACTTCAGAGTGTAAAAGAGTCTCAAGCCTCCAAGAAGCTATGAGGACATAGAGTTTCGCATGCTAGTAACAAGAAGTTAGAACTATCGAAGAACGCATTCTCATCCTTAAGTGTTGAGCGAGAAGTAACCATACCATATGAAAGAATTCGGATTCGATTGTGATCATAAGCCTCGACTTCTGCCTCACCATTAGGGTTTTATGATAATTGCACTCAAAAATATCGCTTTTTTAGTCTCTCATGTGTGCAGACAGGAGTAAAGAGAGAAATCCTGCACACGTTGTAGGTAAGAAGGATAACCTTCCGAAAATAAAATCTGGAGACTCCACGAGAGGTGTGGACAAAAGAATCTTTTTCGATGATCTCTAAGGAAGGAAATCAACCATTAGCAAGGGGTGGGAGTACTCACTCACTTCTCACCCGATCGGCAATTAATATCACTCTCTCATAAGAAACATAGAAACGTCTTCAATCTTCGGTCTTCGGTTTTTAAATGTTGATGACGAACTTCTAAACTTCACAAAACTTGACAATTTTTAACTTTTCTACTCAAATTCCTTGTTGTTTGGATTTTTCTTTTTGAACTCTTCTTTACCATGGTGGTAGCAAAAAATAAACTACAATATATTTTTTTGATTTTTTTTTTTTTTTTTTTTTTTTGAATTGAAAGTAAAAATACAAATACAAATAATGAAACAACTAACTCCATGGACAAAGGACTTTATCACTCAATTTTTCCACAACTTGTATTGTCTTGATTTTATAAATTTTATTAATTCTCATCCTATTTTCTTTTCGTTTTCTTTGTTGCACGTAAACCTTGGACTATATCAATTTTTCTTTCAATATTCTCGATCTTTGCTCCGTTTCTTTGACGATGATGTGTTTCTATGGGTCTTGCTGATTGAGAGAGAATGATGCTAACTACAAATTGGTATTTAGAAGGAGTTTTCATCTTTAGACGTCACCCTCATGATTGACAAAAACTAGCACTCAAGAGATCAAAAGTAGTCTGAAAATGGTGCGAAGTTGGGTAGCTCACCATTCCTACACTGGAATTTACGTACGGTGACACACACTCTATGACTTTTCTAGAAAGTTGCAAAAATTGAAGGTTGGTGCCTCACTTGATGCAAAATGGGTAGTCTCCACTATGGGTGATCACAATTCTACTACCGAATATCTAAACAAAGACCTAATTCGCCCTCCGGTATGGTTAAATCCAACTTTAACGCTCTAATCAACTAAGGAACCCGATTGCGTTTTAGGTACTTCAAAGTTCTGTTATTTCGGTCAGAATCTCTATGTAAACATAGCTAAAAGCATGCTAGTGACTCTAAAATCTCTAAAAGTTGGTGGTTTTTACAAAAAGAGTTTTTGAAATTTTTTTTTTTTTTTTTTTTTTTTTTTAAGATAAAAGGTGAAATAAAAGACTAAAAACTCTAAATGCAAAATAAAAGACTAAAAACTCTAAATGCAAATGCACCCCCAAACCTAAATCAAACATTGTCCTCAATGTGTGTCAGATAGGAAAAATTTAAAATGATCACGTACCACGAGAACTATCTTTGATAAGATAAAAGGAAGAGATTAGGATGTTTAAGGAGCATGGTTGAGCTTCATTAATCAAGGCAAAATCCAACATTCTCAGTGGAGATCATATCGGATTAGCATAATATATGTGCAAGAAGACTCAACCGATTCAAGAAAAGAAAAATTTAACAAGTCCTACAAAAATTTATATACAAAAATTTACTAACAATTTAAAAAGTTGAGGGTCAACCCAAAAGATAATGTACAGAAACATAGAACATGAAAATGGGCTTTGGTTTATGTGGGAATTTGGTTTATTGGGTTTTTGGTTGGTTGGGAAAGTCTGGCCCAGCTTGGTTGCACAGCCCAGGTGTGTAGCTTAGTCTTTTGCACGGCCCAGCTAGATAGGCCAAGTTATGTGGGCTCAGGTGGGTGCAAAGCTCAGCTTTGGGGGCTGTTAGCCCAGCTATGATTGTGGGCTCCGGTTGTGCAGAGTGCAAGCCCAGATTGATGGCCCAGTATGTGGGCTGAGTTTTGGTTATCTTTTTGTGGGCTCTAGCTGTTTGCAGCCCAGGTGAAAAGGCTCAGTATGTGGGCTGAGTTTGTGTGCGCAGCCCAACAGATGTGGGCTTAGTTTAGTTGCAGCCCAGGTTGGGTTCAGTTAGGTGTAAGCCCAGCTCCAGGGTGTGTAGAGTGGGCTTGGTTGTGTGTAAGCCCAGTTGCTCAGTTTAGCTTGGCAATTAGTAGCCCAGTGATTGCAGTTTGGTCTTGTGTGCAGCCCAGCTGTTGCAGTTTGCACAGCTTGGTCAGGCCAAGCACAGAATAGGTGCACAGATTTAATCAGGTTATGCACAGCTTGAGTGCACAGTTTGTGCAGGCTGGCAATTGAATCACACACACAGAATAGCACATTTCACACAAGAACAAAGGTTTCAGGGCATTTGGCCAACTGATGCAAAAATTAAACACAAAGACGGCTTGTGCGGGACGGGGATTAAGCGAGGCAGAGTTTATGTGCTCAATCATAAACTTAGAGCAACACACATTGACAGAGCACAGATTGCAAATGAGCAGGCTGGTCTATGCACAGGTCAGTTTAGACACAGATGAATCACAGTGTAAGTGCAACTCAGCTTAGCAGGTCAAAGCACAGCACAGGGATATTATACAGCACAACACAAACTCACAGCAATAACATTTGATTCTAAGCCCATAGCATTGCTAGTAATTGAAACACTCAGCACACAGGGGTTTATGCACAAGTCACAGCAGATGCATTTCAGGTGTTGATCAATGCCTAGCAGAGATGTTATCATGCATTGAAGTCAGGGGAGATGGCAGCTCAGGTTTGCACAAAGTAGTGCAGGGCTATACAGGTGGTAGACCAAGGGTTGAGCAGCAGCAGGGTCTCACAGTTTCATATACACTGATGCTCAGGTCACTCAACACAGCACAAGACAGAAATGCCAGCAGTCTTGCAGGGCTGGTGGCTCACTAGGCATGGAATGATGCAGGCTAAGGGGTTGAGCTCGGACAAGGTTTCGTGGTTACACACTAACCCTCTTGTCAACGAGAATAGAGCTCAAGCAATCATGCAATAAAATGACCAAAGACTGAGGTTGTGGTAAGCTCGGGGTGTGCACACGGTCGACTATCCAAGCCCTAACTCAAAGCTGTGGGGGCTAGTCACTCCAAGCCCGACTATAGCTTAACTCTGCTCTCAATTCACAGCTGCGAGGCGGGAATTGAGCACAACGGGGTCTCTCACAAGGCACGGGGTAGATGGAGTTTAAGCATGCATTCGGGGTCTACAAAGCACAGGGCACTAACCCAAGTCTGTGCCTTTCCTTGTCTCTCTGCCTTTTGGTTTGTCTCGTTTGCTCCTCGGCAACACGGGAGTACTGCTCTAACTCAATGAAGATTTTCGGTTCTCAAAAGTGTGCAGGATACTGGCCAAAAGGAATGAGTACTTGCAAATGCAACTGAAATTTACTTGGGTGAAAGGGATCAAGAGCTACCAATATGCTAAGTTACAATCTGCTTGATCTGAGGCTACACTAAGTTATGCTTTAAACTATATAAAAAAAAAAAAAAAAAAAAAAAAAAAAAAGAGTGCAGAAATTTAAAATACAAGATGATGCAAGGGTTAAAAACAAGTTACAGGTTATAAGTTATAATAAAACAAGTTGCAAGTTACAAGCTACACTAAAACAGATGATTATAAGTTACACTAAAACAAAAATAATACAATATGAATATGTACAGGGGAGAAAATCAGTAAAGCTTAGCCGAAAATCACTGGGCACACACCAAGTCCCCGGCAGCGGCGCCAAAAACTTGGTAGGCCTCGAAAGTGTATGAATTATATGGCCTACGGGTTATACCGCAAGTGCACGGCGTCTATTGGAGACGCGGCAAGTACGGGTCGATCCACAGAGACGAGGGGTGCCTTCAATGATCTAAGGCTTGGCTTTAAACTGAATTCCAAAGTGACAAGGTAACAACAGATGGTAACATAGATATTTTTGTGCCAATACGGCTGATTTTTAGTGAAGTGAACCTAAACTAAGGTAAGTAGTGACAAAAGGGTGCTTGGGTCTTCATTCCACCACTTGGTTCCAAGTATGTATTCAACTAGATTGAGTTTTCTTGTTCCTATGGTAGACAAGTGAGGTGTGTCAATTCCATCACCTAGCTAAGGAGTTTCACCTTGTAATCCTTCAATATCAGCTGAAGTTACTAACCCGGAGCACTGGTTGTCTAATTAAGCACAACCAGTCAAGGGAATTAGCATTAGGGCCTAAGGGTTGAGCTGCAATACAACAACACAGTTGTAGTCTAACTACAATGGATCTATTTAAAGTATCCATTGTGAGAGTAAAGTGTTGGGTATTAAGATTGAAGTTATCTTTAAATTTAAGCACTCAAGACAACACAAACTGAATTGAATTCATACATGGAATTAGGGTTTCATGAAACCCTAGCAAACTAAATTAAAACTGAAATATAACAGAAATTAAATCTAAATGACTGCCCTGGCTAATCCAGGCGTGCTTCCTATCAACCCCCTTTGGTTTTATTTATACATGCAATTCATTCCCCCAAAACAGCAAACCCTAATTCTTTAAAAATTGAAATTAATTGAAAAGTAATTCAACCCATACTCTGATATCTTAGAATCGAGTTTTCCTCTTGATTAATCGGCTCGACTCTTCTTCAATTGATTGATTGGTGAAACCCTAACCTATCTCTGTCTATTTCTCTCTTAGCTCCTAGGAGAGAAGCTATGAAAGAATTAGAGAGTGATTAGGTAAGGTGATGCGGCTGGTGGTGATGGCGACAAGAGATAAAGGAGTTGGTGGTGGTGAGGCTTGTTGGTCGGGTGAAGGACGGAGGTGGCGGAAGAGCAGAGCTCTGCTCTGGGTTTTGCAGAGGGTGGAGAAGAAGAAAGAGAAAATGAAGTTGGGATTAGGGTTTTGGTCGAGGGTATAGGTGATGGGGATTTTGTTGTGAAGCGGTTACATCAAAGCTCGATGAGGAAGGCGCAGCGAGCGTATGATGCATATGAGTGCGATCTGAACGGCTCAGGGAGGTGAGCGGTTTTGGCTTGATCTAGTGTTGCACGGGAGCAGCGATCTTCGATGCACGTAGAAGCAGCGACCGTGGGATGAGGGAGAAAGAAATCTCAACGTCTCAGAAGAGACGGGCTCGGATCCGGGTCGTGGGTAGCTTTAGCCCATGTGTTCCTTGTTGGGTTGCAACCGATTCGCGCGGGCTTTTATCTCTGCTCCATAGATGCTTGACTCCAATTCTTCGCTCTTTTGGCTCCTCAGATTCTCAAGCTTTATTTATTACCTAAAAGCACAAAATTAATTAATACAAATATTTATTCTTGAAAACAGAGAAAACACAGAATCTGGGATAATATCTGATTTCTAAGCGCAAAAGATGAGTAAAATGCCAATAAAAAGGTGTATAAATATGCACTATTTGGCACTCATCACCACTCCACCTGACTCACCCACCGAAAGAGAAGATGAACCGTGCCTGGTAGCAGATGTCATCCTAGGTGGCTACTGCAAGCTCATCAACGCTGATAACCTGGAGGGCATAACAATTCACTCACGATGGCTCAAACCTTACCGAACTTAAGATACTGTGCTACCACTTTCCAAAGCATCCTCCACACCTTAAAAACGCCGTGCTATATTTTTCCAAACGTGTTTCCTTTTCTGATTTCATGTCATATTTGTAATCCCTCCAGAAAGTGATTACAATACTTGCATTCATAGTTAGGGTTTCAATTTTCAATTTTCAATTAAAGCATCATTTTTCATCTGAGAACCTCTCCACTCCTAAAGACACAAAGTCCTGAGTCAGCCTAAAACAACTGGAGCAAGAAAGGAAACCCTAAGCAAACATTTCGCGGGAAGAAGGAAATAGAAACGTGTGCGCAATAAGTGATTTGAGCCATCTGCCCCAGCAAAGCCAGGAAGATCTTGCATCAAGAGTACAGGTCTGTGGATATTCCGCTATAATATTGTTTCCTTTACCATTGAGAATCACGTGTGAAGGCACACTCTAGCACCTGAGGAGTTTCAATTCCAGTTTTCACAAAAGGATTATATAAAAAAAAAAAAAAACTTTTGAAACGAAAGAAAACTTGAACTCAGCTGCCTTTGAGTACAAGGAAGATATTCAAATGTACGGAACATGCTTGGAAAAGAAAGAAGGAAAATTCTAATCGCCAAGAGAGTCAGCCTCGCTTGCATCACCGTCAGATTCTATTCCATCACCTGTTGATGCGCCTCCCTTCGAATCTTCCTCAGTTTCTGCATCAGGCATCTCCGCAGCATCACGCTCCATCCTAACATCATCAGCAGAAGCATCAAAAGGCATATCAACATCAGGAGCCGCGCAGGTTGCTTTCAAATGTTCAGGTTCTTCTGCATCGGAATCAAGGATTATCACGCCGTTCTGAACCGGGTAATCACACTTGCCTTCATTCGGAGGTCGTTCATGCTCAACTCTCCGCCTCTTCAACCGTGTTGCAAATCTCTCGCCCTTGCGCTTACTAGTGTCTGCAGCGTTTCCTCGCGCCTCCGCCGCTCCTCCATGTCAATTGCGGCTGAAAGTGCACAGATACGTCCTCTGACAATACGAAGGTGGGAGATAGACATCCCCTGTATAGCACGGCCGACTTCGCGAAGTGGAAGATCGATCTTAGCCATTACTTCTTCGTGCGCGTGGTTTTCGGGCTTGTCAACTTCAAAACTTCTTTCTGGGGAAGCAACAGAATGAGCGTCCACCGCTTCCATGATAAACTGTAAAGGAGAGGAGGTTATGAGCACACAAAAAAAAAAAAAAAAAAAGATCATCAAATCTATCGATCAGTTAATCAGAAAATCAGAGCGGTACCTGAGATATGGAATAAATGACCACGTGAGATGATTCTTTATAATCTCACAAGTCGACAGAATCCCAGAAGGAAAAGAAGTCTTTACTTACCACCTACGAAGGCTGTTAATTCGGGATAACAATCGACAAGGCTTATCGGATATAACTGAGGAAATCCGTATATGATGAAAGAAGTACACCTGAAGGAGCGGCCGAGCTCAGACATGTACAAGAGGAACCAAAGCGACTCACCGGATCAAGTCCTGCTTCCTTCGCATCCTTAATCAAGACCAACCAGTTCCGAAACGCGACAATGTGAAACTATCCAGAGTAAATATGTATTCACTCTAGCTTGGTCATTTCGTATGTCACCATCTCATGCCTACCACACAATAGTGTAACCATTATGTGCTAGGCAGGGGACTTAATGTTGATGGTGGATTTTCGTTTAAGGTTAAATTTGTAAATAACCGGAAAACTCATGCGCTGACATCTTGTAAAAGATAAAGCCATTTATAAACTCATGCGCTGACATCCTTAATCAAGACCAACATTTCTCCATCCGGATTAGTCTCCGGTGGAAGCATGGCCATAACTATGGTATAGAAGTCCATAAGATGTTTGTTTGGGTCTTCATTCACCATGCCATGGAACTTTGTTAACTCTCTAATCAACCCCGGCTTGATCTCAAAAGTTGAGTTAGTTTGGATACACCATTGTTGTGTGTCAAGCTTGTGAGAAGCTAGGTCCTTTAGTGTACGTTCAGCCATTGTTTCTTCCTCTTTGTCCGAATCACTTGATGAAGAAGGAGGAAGTGAAGTGTTAACCGCTCGAATGAAATCCTTTAGTTGAGTGCCGGATCGAAGACGTATTGGACTCGGTCTTCCCTCTTTAAGCATTCACCAAAGGTATAACACCTGAAACAAGATTCTCAAAATCTAAGTTAGATACGGTTGTTGATGGTGGATTTTCGTTTAAGGTTAAATTTGTAAATAACCTTAGGAAAACTCATGCGCGACATCTTGTAAAAGATAAAGCCATTTTATAAAGTGTTGGATACTCCCTCACTTAATTCACCAAGAATGGAGCATGTAGCAACAATCCCATTACGTGAATACATGAAATTCCTCGAGGTTGGAGCATGTGGCAACAATCCCTTCTGTGAATTTCATATCGGCCTTGTATTTCCGGTACTCATTATCGGTGTGGCATGACGGGCGAGTGTTACTCTTACTGAGTAACACGAACCTCCAAGCACTATAATGAAACCATGTACGAAATACCCGTACGGTGATTCTCGGTGTGTTATACTAGCCCGAGCCCTCTCGGTGTGTTATACTAGCCCGATTGAGCCCCTCTCGGTGTGTTATACTAGCCCGATTGAGCATCCCAAGACTTGACCATATCGTGCGGATATGATCGATCGCGATCATCCAACTCCACAAGCATGATTGGATGACCCCAGATCAATTCCATCACCCCCAAGCAGGTATGGAATACACACAGCCGACCCCGCATGGTCGACCATTGGCCTTCGCTTGCCAAGAAATCGTCCATACCAAGCATTATGGACGGAAAAACCTAAATTAGGGTTTGCGGCATATTACATGTGCCGCAAAACGGTCTCAACCATCCATCTTCGCAGGTATAGATGGAGGGTGTAGATGTAGACTCAAAGGGTAGGAGCATGTCGACACAATCACCATGTGACCGCCTACACACTTGACCAATCGGTCAAAACCAACCATGATTGGTTACAACAAATTCGTCCGCCTAAAAGAGCATGGTCGCACGGCTTTGAAAGCCAAAATTAGGGTTCAAGCCATCACGCGCGTCCATCTTCTCCGCACGAATGGAGGGTCCTGATTAGATTAAGCAGGTCCGGTTATACCAGCATGACCTTTGTGGGCCCATCTACCTCCTCATGCGGTCGGCCAAGGCATATCATGCCTAGTTAACCCCAAAACGCCCGTCAAACTTGTGTGGTTACACCTCCCAGATTGCAAACTAATCTTGACCACTCAACTTCACCTAGGACGAATTGAGTGGCTTAGATCACGTTTTCATGGGACGGTGAGACATGGGCGTGAACACCAGCCTACCACCTACACGCTAGAGTGGCCGACCAAGACCGACCAAGGACGGTTGTCTTGGAACGTGTGCGGGAATATCACGCGATTACCAATTCCTTTGCGGTAAGAGATTTCTGCCGCAGCCGATCTCAACCACTCCTCTTTGCTAGGTCAAATTGAGTGGCCCGGATCGCGCTTTCATGAGGGAACGGAATACGGGCGCCTACACCATCATCTTTGTCAACACGCATGTATGGTCGATCCTCTCAAAATCCTTCCCATGCTTGGTTTCGACCAAGTTGGAGAGTGATGCTTGCGTACCTCTTCAAAAAACCTAATATTCATTAACGGTCGCAGATGAGTGTCTCAAAGCTCATCTCATCCGTCCCAACTTCACTGACTTGGTTATACAACCACAGTCGAGTCAATTGGTCGAGTAAGGCGTCATTACCCATCACCTTACCACACCACGGTGCGTACACACGCATAAAATACACACGATACTTCACAAGTATCGACTTTACGAATAACGCGATTATTCAATTCAAGCATTACATGCTATCTTTCGTGGATCCACGATCCATATTCCAGAGACATCAATCATGTCACACAAACCGGGGATACATGCGGGGTATTGGTGCGGCGGTTTACGGCGTGCGGCGTGCAACGCGCCATCACAAGAACGTGTTAGGAAGTCATGGACGGTTAGAGATGAACGGGAGAAGTGGGCAAGGCGGTGGACGCACAACTCCACTACTCCATCACTCCACTTCCTCCACTTCCCACGAGAGACGTGAATGAGGCTCAATGACTTGTATAAATAGGTTCTCCGCCCTATTTCAAACAACAACACAAGTTCGGACGAGACAGAAAAACCAAGTGTTAATACAAATCGTATAAATAGGTTCTCCTTCACTTTGTGACCGAAACAAGTCTGGAACGGCCATTTCTTGGTTTAGGCCGGACTTGCACTGTGATTGATCTCTCGAATCTACAAGCACTCACCGCGTTGAGTGCATTTGTTTAAAGGTTTAAATTCATTCCTCATCCACACCCCAAATTACCAAATTCTGCAGGAGTAGTTTTCACCCATAAACAACGGTAAAGAATCTAACAAAGCAAGAATAAAGCAAAAAGAAAAATAAAAACAACTAAAAATCGCCCGTTGCTCCCGACACGGCGCCAAAAATTTGATGCGTGTCGTAGGTGCAATCAAATTAATATCTTATTTCCACTCAATTAAAAATAATATAATGGAAGTCAAGTTCGTTCCCACGAGGAGCAAGAGATTCTAGTTGTAAAAATTGTCACGAAAGGGGGGTGTAAAAAGCAAAAGAAAATAAGCAAAGCAATTAAAAGATAAAGTTGAAAGCAATAAGAGAGATAAGATCAAGGAATCATTCTTCGTTGCAAAACAATGAATCAAGTTATGTTCTTTTCTACTTGTTATTAGTCACAAATTATCACCAACCGTAGGTAAAGCAGCTAGATCAGTGCTAAACCCCTAAATCCCTTGTATCACCGGACACGGAAGTTCTCGACTACCGGATTCTATTTACCAAACCATCTAATAGTAGATCACTCTAGATGTAATTTAAATAAACGCATTAAGATTTATGAACTTATTAGGTTAATATTAGTAGTTAGACTCTTAGATCAAGGTCTACTTGCTAACGTTGTTTTCACACACAATTGCTCCACGGAATCCCTCCGCAAGGTCCCGTGTTTGCTACTTATGTAAAAAGTCAAGAAACGATTACTTATCTCCTAACTTTCACTAGCTTTAGATCAAATTAACAAATCAATTTAGTTGGCCACCCAAACAATCTATCAATCAATCATGAATGTCTTTAAGATCATTCCTATTAGTAAAAACAAACGATAATCATGTGAAAAACTTCAAGATAAAATTGAAAACAAAAACTTAAATCATATGTTAAGAACTAGGAATTCATCCTCAATCAATAATAAAATTAGCTACTCATGTTTTTGAAATTCACACAAATAATAATTAAAAGGAGAATTTTCAAGAGTTCACACAAATAATTAAAAAAAAGAATTTTCAAAAGCTATCAAAAACACAAGTGATGTGTGTGTAGAGAGGTGTGTAAAAGATGTAGAAAACTTCTCTATTTATAGGCTTCAATATTCTCCAAATCTTCCAAGGAATAGAATCCTTTTCCTTTAGCAATTCAATTTCCAAAACCAAGCCTTTCTCAACTCTTTCACCTTCTCTTTCCAAATTTGATCCAAATTCTCCATCCAACTCCTAGTCCAAGTCTTCACACTCATGAGAGAAGTTCATAGAAAATTCTGGATTTTTTGCTCGCCGGAAAAGCGGTATTATGGCGGAATCCGATTAGGAATAGTCGCCGCCGGCCACCTGAAAATTTTCTCCGTCAGTGGAATATTCGACGGAATATTCCGTCAGTCCACCGTTAGGACTAACGGTCAAAAAGGTCACGCTGTTAGTCAACGGGTCAAGGGAGAGTCAGCTCAATCACTGAGTCAGCTTATCAGTCAGTCGGCCTAGCCCAGCTGAATGGTCTGAACTCCGAGTTAGATCGGCTCATCGGTTTGACTACTTTGAGGTAAAATCCGGACGAGTTCCGTTTGTTTATAGGACTTTCCGTAGAATTCGGGCTGTTTTTTGGGTCTTCTCTGTTAAGAACCTAGCATTCATCTAATTGAACAATTCATTCCATACTCCACCGTTCCTGTCTGACGGCATCTTGACAAACCCATACTCGACCCGAACCCGTAATCAATCTCACTAGCTGCTTCGATTCAACGGCTTGATTAAGAATCGGTAGCAACAACTCGGCTCTATAACAAAGAATTCCAAAATTCATCTTGAGATGCACCATTCATCAAGCTCGA
Source organism: Papaver armeniacum (assembly GCA_023531295.1). Classification (NCBI taxonomy): domain Eukaryota; kingdom Viridiplantae; phylum Streptophyta; class Magnoliopsida; order Ranunculales; family Papaveraceae; genus Papaver; species Papaver armeniacum. The sequence continues at coordinate 209,110 of JAJJWW010004806.1, forward strand.
GACTTCGTCTCTGTATTAGCAAACAACCCAACTCGGTTTCAGCTTATTTCCATCACATTCAAATCCCAACTTAAACTTCTCCCTTCCTTCCGGACTCGAGCTCAATCAAACACCGAACAAACAACGAATCGAACCCAGAATCGGCCACCATCAGCTCAACACCACCACCTTCACAGATTCAAGACTCCACCATATCTTCAAATCCACTAGCTCAATCGAATGCTAAGAGCATCAGCACCTCAGACCACCATTAGCATCTGCAACTGGTTCTTGACAGCGCCACTATCTTCACGATTCAACAATCCCCTGGCAAAACAACCCCTCTCAATTTCAAGCTTCAATTTCTCGATTCAACAATCTCACAGCTTCAGTCGGCAACACCACCAAATCCACTCTACCAATTTCTTTAGCATTTCTTAGTGCGACCACAGACCCATCGCTCCTCTGTTACAAATTCAGCCTCAAACCCGTCTCACAGCACCACCAGAAACTATTCTCGATCTGATTTCTCCATTACCAGCACCATCTTCTTCGATCTGGAATCAGCAGCAGCAGATACATCCATCGCTAACCCTCCTAGAATTCTGCTCTTCATATCTAAGGTCTCTTATCTCTTCTCCCAATTTCTCTGCATCTCGATCTCTACCATGACAGCAGCTCTCAGTCGGTTTTCACTTCCATCTCTCGGGTTCAACAGCAGCCATGACTGCTTTTCAATTCCAGGTGAAAGGGAAGAGATTGAAGAAGAAGAGAATAAGAGAAATATCTCTAGGGTTGTAATGATTTGGGCGTATTTGCACCCCAGTGATAAGGACCATCCCTCTCATTAGATAAGGGATACCCCAGAGATAATTACACCCTCTGATAAATGATAAGGGGTACCCTGATGACAACCCCCTTAGCCTTGATTGGGCCTGGCTTTAGTACTCCTCCAAATTGGGTTGCCCCTTAACCTCAACTGGGCTCCATATATCAATCGCCTGTAAAATGACCTTTTTGCCCTTTTGGATCAAATTGGGTGATTTCTTCTTCTTTTCCTCCGTGCGACTCCAAAGTAGCTATAAAACTCAAAACAAGCGTAAAATACATAATTTACAAGAAAAATAGCAAAGAAAGCATAAACAATAGATAGTAAATAGGATGTATTCTACACCCTATCACGTTTGCACTCGGACCCACATGAGTGAAGAAACTCGTGTTGCTCCTGAATGTTCAAGAGAAAGGGACCAGCCACCCAACTTCATCACACGTGAGGATCTAGAACGACTCCTTCAAAGCCGAGGCAAAGGAAATCTGACGGATGCACACCAACACCAACCTCCATACCCTCAAGATATGCAACGAATCCTTCTTCCAAGAGGATACACCTCCCCCAGTTCTCCCTCTCACGACCAGTAGTGCGGTAACGCTCGTGAACATGTTTCTCGATTCTTGGAATCCTTGGGGGAACATGAATACAATCATATTCTACGCCTCAAAGAATTCTCGAAGTCACTTACGGGGAGGAGTACACGGTACAACAACATCGCGCCTAACAAAGCATATCCAATTGGAACGAAATGGTCGGTGCTTTCTACGAAAGTATTTCTTCGTGTGCGAACAGGATCACCTTTTCGGACCTAGGGGAGAATTCTTGACGGAACAACGAACATCCCAACGATTTCGTTAAAGGTTGAACCCAAGCGCTGGATTGTCATGACCCGAACGTCACCGAACGAAAATTGGTGGAATTGTGCATCAATGGGATGATACCCATATACCGCGCTCTGTTAGAGAATCTGGGCTTTCAAACGTTCTCTGAACTCTACGAAGCTGCGAAATGTTCGGCAACAACTGCACCGGCACTACTAGAAAGAACCAGAGTTGTTCGAAGTAAAGATTTGCGTGAAAGTCGAGGAAGCATGCATCTCACGAACAAACAATACAACACTGGTCCTTCTGTGAGTGTAGTAGGCGGAGGAGAAAAAAGGAAAGCTTCGATAACGGAACAACAAACCAAGCGAGCATCCCCGGCACACAAGGCTTTGTCTCGAAAAGGCAGACAAAACTCTGCACAAAACACTAAAGACACGGGTTTTCCTTTTCCCATGAATGAAGTGATAGAGCTCTTGGAAGCGTGGATCCAAGACGACGCCGTAAAGCTGCCCCCTATCGGACGTCCTCCGACCAGGAAGAAATGGCGGATCCCGGATATTGTTGCTACCACGGGTTCGTCCATCATCCAACCAAAGATTGTAACGAGTTGAAACAAATATTCGGGGAAAAGGTAGAGACAGGGGGACTCCCGACTTGGAAACGAAGGTGTTCATAGAGACCCTCTACCCATCGGGAAGCTGCATGATTTTGGGGATTCATTCGCAAGACCGTACAATCTATGATGGAGCACATATGTGAAATCTTGTACTTCTCCAAAGGACAGCGTCAAGACATATTTACGTCCCTCAACCACATTGTGTCAGGCAGGCGTTTATATCCGATAGTGAGTCCAGGAACCCCAGTCTTTCTGAAGAAGGGCGTGAGCAACGAAACAGGGACTCCTAACTGTCACTCGTTTGAGAGGCGTTGAGTTCGATAGCGCGTTGATTGATACGGCTTACGAATTTAACATCATTACTTTCAAGGCCTTGAGAGCGGCAGAGATTCCGAAGCGAGGAAGCTACTCGTCACCCGATTGTGGTTAAAGATTCGGCGGGGAGAGCTCGGAGATGCATATGGATACATCGATCTTGAAGTCAAATTGGGTGATGCCTCGACACAAGCAAAGTTCTACATAGTCAAAGATCATCCCAACTACGACATGATCTGGGACGCCCTTGGATGCACCAAAACAAAGCAATACTAGAAAGTTGTCCTCTACCAGGTTTCGATACAGAAAGAATCTCAACACGCCTTCTCGGACTCGATGGTCATGCGGTACCGCTTTTGACAACTTGCCAACGTGACACGACTTCCCGGAGAGAGCACTGTCAACATATATCGAAAGGTCCCGATCTCAAGTAAGTCTCATCGCGCAACTCTCTTTGCAACCTACCGCCCCTCATTCGACAAGTCCTGGGGTGGCTCCAACCAACAAACCAACCTGGCTAGGAGATGTGAATGGGAAGCCGGCCCTTTCAAACGTTTTATCAAGAGCGTAGATCTTTGTCTTGGTCAAAGACGATAAGGCCAAGGTTCAAGTATCTCGCACGCCCAAACCCATTTGGAATTGGAGACACAGTGACGAAGGCGACTACATTCAAGGTTGGGAGCATGACGGTGAAAATGATCACTCCACGACTCACCCATCGAAAGAGAAGAGGAACCGCACAGTAGCGAGATGTTATCCTAGGCGGCTACCGCAAGCTCATCAACGCTCGATAAACTAGAAGGCATAACAATTCACTCAAAATAGCTCAAACCCTACCGAACTTAAGATGTTGTGCTACCGGTTTCAGCGTCCTACACCCTTTAAAAATTTGTGCTATTTTTTCCAGACGTGTTTCCTTTTACAATTTCATGTCATATTTGTAATTCCCCCAGAAAATAATTGCAATACTTGCATTCATAGTTAGGGTTTCAATTTTCAATTTTCAATATTAGTTGAAGCACTATTTCCATCTGAGAACCTCTTTACTCCTAAAAACACAAAGTCTGAGTCATCCTAAATCAACCCTTTGGAGCAAGAAAGAAACCCTAAGCAAACATCTCACGGGAAGAAGGAAATATAACGTGTGCACAAAAGGAAAATGATTTGAGCCATACGCTGACAAGGCAGGAAGATCTTGCATCGGGAACACACAGTCCGTAAGTATTCCATTATGGCATTACTTCTTTTATCACAAAGAATTACGTGTGAAGGCACACCCTTGCGCTGAGAAGATTCGATTGATCCTAGCAAAGGGTTATAAAAAAAACTTTATTCAAACAATCAAATAGAAGAAAAACCTTGAACCCGCCGCCACCGAGTACAAGGAAGATGTTCGAGTGTACAAAATATACTTGGAAAGAAGAAAAAACAAAAGAGGTTTTAGTCGCCAAAAGGGTCGGCCTCTTTGCACCACCGTTGGGTTCTTCTCCATCACTGTTGATGCTCCCTCTCCGGGATATCCCTCGGCTCACGCATCGGGCATCTCATGACATCGCGCTCCATCCCAACATCATCAGCGGGAGTATCAAAAGGCACATCAATAGTAGGGGCCACGCAGATTGCTTTCAAGTGTTCAGGTTCGTCTGTATCGGAATCAAGAATTATCACGCCGTCCTGGATCGGGTAATCACACTTGCCTTCATTCAGAGGTCGTTTATGCTCAACTCTCGCCTCTTCAACATGTTTGCAAATCTCTCTGCCCTTGCGCTTACTAGTGTCTGCAGCGTTTCCTCGCGCCTCTACCAGCTCCTCCATGTCAATCGCAGCTGAAAGTGCACGGATACGTCCTCCGTGTCGAAGGTGTGAGATAGACATCCTTTGTATAGCACGGCCGACTTCGCGAAGTGGAAGATCGATCTTAGCCATTACTTCTTCGTGTGCATGGTTTTCGGGCTTATCGACTTCGAAACTTCTTTCTGGGGAAGCAACAGAATGATAGTCCGCTACTTCCATGATAAACTGCAAAGGAGAGGAGGTTATGAGTGCACACATGATGCGTGTCGTAGGTGCAATCAAATTAATTCAAAATTTCCACTCAATTAAAAATAATATAATGGAAGTCAAGTTCGTTCCCACGAGGAGCAAGAGATCTTAGTTGTAAAAGTTGTCACGAAAGGGGGGTGTAAAAAGCAAAATAAAAATAAACAAAGCAATTGAAATCGAAAGTTGAAAGATGAAAGCAATAAGAGAGAGAAGATCAAGGAATCCTTCTTCGTTACGAAACAATGATTAAAGTTATGTTCTGTTCTACTTGTTATTAGTCACAGATTATCACCAACCGTAGGATAGCAGGTCCGCTTAGCTAGCCCCAAAATCCCTAATTTCACCGAGTAACAATGGTCCGCTTAGTTATCGATTCTATTCAAAAGAACCACCTTGAGGTCCGCTTACAAGATGTAATTCCCGAGAATGCATTAAGATTTATGAATTTAGGTTTAGTACTAGTAGTTAAACTCGGTTCGCTTGGTTCACTTTCTAGCGTTGTTTCTACACACAATTGCTCCACGGAATCCCTCCGCAAGGTCTCGTGTTTTCTACTTGTGTAAAGTGTCGAGAACGATTACGTATTCCCTAACTTATACTAGATATAGATCAATTAACAAATCAATTTAGCGTGCACTCCAAACAATCTATCAATCAATCATGAGTGTCTTTAAGATCACTTCTATTAGTAAAAACAATCGATAATCATGTGAAAAACTTCAAGATAGAATTGAAAACAAAAACTCAAATCATGTTAAGAACTAGGAATTCATCCTCAATCAAAAAGAAATTTAGCTACTCATGTTTTTGAAATTCACACAAATAATAATAATTAAAAGAAGAAGTTTCAAATTCACACAAGTAATTAAAAAGAAAAATCTTAGAAAAGCAAGCAAAAACACAAGTGTGTGTGTGTAGAGAGGTGTGTAAAAGATATGTAAAACTTCTCTATTTATAGGCTTCAATATTCTCCAACTCTTCCAAGGATTAGAATCCTTTTCCTTTAGCCATTCAATTTCCAAATTCAAGTCTTTCTCTTCTTCCATCTTCTCTTTCCAAGTTTGAGTCCAATTCTCCATTCAATTCCTAGCCCAAGTCTTCACACCCATGAGAGAAGTCCATAGAAAATTCTGGAATTTTTGCTCGCCGGAAAAGCTGGGATTATGGCGGAATTTGGCGGAAAACGTCACCGCCCGGCCACCTGGAAATTTCTCCGTCAAGAGAATATTCGACGGAATATTCCGTCCAGGTCCTCCGTTAGGACTAACAGTCAAACTGGTCAACCGTCGGTCAACAGTTAGTCAAAGGTCAAGGAGAAGGAGTGAGTCGGACTCGAGTTAACCGACTCACTAATCGGGCTTACTCGGATGAGTCGATCTTGAGTCGGTTGCTTACTCGGTGACTTGATTAATTGACTCACTAGGAATCGATCATCGGGCTCGGTTGGGATCGGTCATCGGGATCGTTCGGATCGGTCAGAGTTGACTCATGAGGAGGAAAATTGGCCGAGTTTCGGTTGTTTATAGGGCTTGCACAGGCCAAATTCGGCCGATCTTTAGTGTCTTCATCCTGTTAAGAAGCCTAACATTCATCTAACATTTCAAACACATTACGCTTCTTTAGGCTTCTCTATTCCGCCTGAATTGCTCTTGACTCATTTGCACCACCAACACGAGATAGTTTCAACATCATCTTCTTCTATCCACGAACCACTGATTGAATTCATCTTAAATTTGTTTCAACGAACCCCATTCTCGAACACGAGTCTTAACCAAAGACCCATTTCCTCTCTCGTGTTGTTAACGGCACCACGAACTCCATTACAGATTCGCTTCCTCCCCGAGTAATTCTTGTTAAAACCAGGTGACTTCACTCGATTTCTCAATCTTTGGTTCGATTCAAACCATTGCCAAAACCCCTCTCTGTTGCATCTGTCTTCTTTAAAATCGGGTTCATCTTATATCATCGATTCCTTCTCTCTGTCGAAATAATCAAACCCTAGCTTTTCTTTTATGGCGGCATCTCACCCAGATCGAACATCACTTCTTTCCTTGGGTCTCAATTGCTTCTTCAGTTCTCAACCTCAACGAGAACCATATTTATCTTCTCGGCAGCGTCAATCGCAGACATTTGCTGTTCTTCATGACTTCAATCACCAACATCATCGATCTCAATCATAGCAATATCTCCATCTTCATCTTGCTCACAAGAGACAGCTAACCCTAACCTTTAACCTCTTCAATTTCTTGATGGTATCAAAACCCCTCGGCTCTGTTCTTGATTCGATTTCTCATCTTGTCTCAATTTCGAACAAAGCAATAAGCGAAGCAGTACGCTTCTCGGTTTCAGTGTAGAATGAATGAGAGAATTGTTCTCTCAATTTCTTGAGCATTAACGGCAGCCATGGCTGCTTCTCTCATTTCAAGCATAGGAATGATTGAGAGTAAGGTTATCTCTCGATTTAGGGTCTAGTAAATGATTGAGGTGGATTAAAACGCCCGGGGATAAGACCACCCCGATTTGGGTGTTAATAACACATATATATGCGGATAAGGGCTACCCAAAGTGATGACAACCCCTTAACCATAGCCTGGGCCGGCTTTAGTACTCCTCAGAAAGAGTTGCCCCTTAACCTTGGCTAGACTCCGGATAGTGTTCGCCCCTAAAATGACAATTTTGCCCTTTTTGCTCAAATAGAGTAATTTCTTCTTCTTTTCCTCCGTGTGACTCCAAAGTAGCTACAAAACTCAAAACAAGCATAAAATACATAATTTACACGAAAAATAGCAAAGAAAGCATAAACTACTAGATAGTAAATTAGGTGTATTCTACACCTATCAAATTCCCCCACACTTAGACTTTGCTAGTCCTCGAGCAAATCAAACTAAAAACTCACAACTTCAAAGCGTTCAAGCGTCACAAGCATCCAAAAAGCTATGAGGACATAGAGTTTACGCATGCTAGTAATAAGAAGTTAGAAATACTAAAGAACATATTCTCATTCTTAAATGTTGAGTGAGAAATAACCACACCATAATGAGAGAATGCGTGTTTGAGAAACGATCAATAAGCATTTCGCCTCGACTTCTGCCTCACCAAATAGGATTTTATGATAATTGCACTCAAAAAGACGGCTTTTTATGGTTCTCACATGTGTGCAGGTGGGAATGAAGAGAGAATTCCTGCGACACGATGAATGGTGGGAAGGATAACTTCCGAAATATTTTTAAAAACCCACATCTTTTAATATTTTGAAAAACCATTTTTCTGACGATCTCTAAGAAAGGAAATCAACCATTATTACCGAGGATGAGATTACTTACTCACCTTCACATCCGATCGCCAATTATGATAACACCACTCTCACGGCATCCAATAGAAACGTCTTCGCTCCTCGTCTTGGTCTTCGTCTTCGGTTTCAACTATTGATGATAACCCCTTGAATTTCATAAATCCTTGAAAATTTGTAACTCTTTTTACCTTGAAATCCTTGTCGCTTGAAACTTCCTTATAAATTTTCCTTCCCCACGGCTTATAAAAAACAAAACAAATATTTCTCTTGTTTATTTTTCCTTCTTTTTTTTTTTTTTTTTTTTATCTTATTATCTTCTTTTTTTTTTTTTATTCACAAGAGAAATTAAATACAAAATAAACCATGGCCGTGGGAGAAGTATTTTACCGCTTGATTCTTCACAACTTGTATCGTCTTGAAATCATAAACTTCAAAAAATTTTCACCTTTTTAATTTTCTTCGCTTTCATGAATAAGTCTTCATACTTGAATATAAAATTACCTCATTGTAGTGTAAGTCTTCAACATATATGTAAAATCCGCTCTTTGTATGTTGCTTTACTTGTATTTGAAATTTGCTCTTTTTCTCATTCCGTTGCTTGTAAACCTTAAACTTTTTCCAACTTTCCTTGTAGATTTTGATGTCGCTCCTTGTTGATGATGAATGTGTTTCTATGGATCCGTTGTTGCCGAGAGAGAGAATGGTGCTAACTGCAAATCGAACTACAAGAAGGAAGCTTTCATCCATGGACGTCACCCTCATGATTGACAAAATTAGCACTCAAGAGATCAAAGAATAGTGCTTCTATTGGTGGGAGGTTGGGTAGCTCACCATTCTACCCGGAATTAACTTACGGTGACACACACTCAAAAGAAGCTCTTTAGTAGATGGAAAATTTCTGGTCGGTGCCTCACATGATATGAATACGGGTAGTCTCCACTAATGATTGATCAAAGCAACTCTAATAATGCCCTTCTCCTCGCACCAAATTCGCATCACCGGCATGATTAAATCCATTATTTAACACTCTAACAAACAAGAAATCCGAATGTAGTTCTCTAACATTTCCAAGTTCAATTATGTCGGTCAAAATCTCTATGTAAACATACCTAGAAGTATGCTAGTGACTCTAAAATCTTTAAAAGTTGGAATTTTTATGTAAAACTTTTTTTTTCAAATTTTTTCATTTTTTTGTAATTTTTGTTTTAAAAAACATGCTTAACCACTCCCCCACACTTAAACCTTACATTGTCCTCAATGTAATTGAATCCTCCTAGTAAAGTCAAGGTGGGAAATTTTAACATGATAAGAAACAAGAAAAAGAAATAACAAAAAAAACAAAAAGATAAGAAATACAAAACCGATGGGTTGCCTCCCATGAAGCGCTTGTTTTAAAGTCGACGGCCCGACTTAGCTCTCGCGGCACATTACTCCTCGGAGGAGTGCATCTTGAAGTCCAATTATGTCCACATGCTCCGTTGGAAAGTTTTCATAATATGGCTTTAACCTATGGCCGTTGACTTTCAATGGTTGTCCTGTTTTTTCGCTAACAATATCAACTGCACCATGAGCATAAACATTAGTAACAACAAATGGTCCCACCCAACGGGACTTAAGCTTTCCCGGAAATAAACGCAAACGAGTATTAAATAAAAGAACTTTTTGCCCCACAACAAAACTTTTCCGCGAAATCATCTTGTCATGAAAAAGCTTAGTCTTTTCCTTGTAAATCCGGGCACTCTCGTAAGCATCATTACGTATCTCCTCTAGCTCATGTAGTTGTAACTTCCTTTGTTTCCCCGCTTCATCATACTCCATGTTGAATTTCTTTATCGCCCAATAAGCCTTATGTTCAAGTTCATAGGAAGATGACAAGCCTTACCATAAACCAACCTATATGGAGACATACCAATCGGTGTCTTAAACGCCGTTCTATACGCCCAAAGTGCATCGTTGAGCTTAAAGCTCCAATCTTTCCTTGTGGTATTCACCGTTTTCTCAAGAATGGACTTAATCTCACGATTCGAAATTTCCGCTTGTCCACTAGTTTGTGGATGATAAGGCGTACCAATTTTGTGTGTTATATTGTACTTCTTGAGGAGAGCGTGGAAAGCCCTCTTGAAATGTGAGCCTCCATCGCTTATCACCACTCTTGGTGTTCCATGCCTATTGAAAATATTTTCCCTTACAAAATGTCAAACAACTTGAGAGTCATTAGTCTTGGTGGCTCTAGCTTCCACCCATTTCGAAACATAATCAACGGCAAGAAGTATATAAAAATTCCCATTCGAATTGACAAAAGGGCCCATAAAATCAATACCCCACACATCAAAAATCTCAACGGCGAGAATTGGTGTGAGTGGCATTTGATTTCGAGCACCTAGATTGCTCGTTCGTTGACATCTATCACACGATTTACAAAAAACATATGAATCTTCAAACAAGGTGGGCCAATAAAATCCACTCTCGAGAACTTTGAGAGCGGTGCGTTTCGAACCAAAGTGGCCACCACATGCAAAAGTGTGGCAAAAGGAGAGAATGGATTGAAATTGAATTAGGCACGCACCTTCGCATTATTTGATCAACGCCATATTTCCATAAGTATGGTTCATCCCACACATATTGCTTAGCAACCTTCTTAAGTTTCATCTTTTGGAAATTAGACATTGTACTAGGTACTTTCCTTGTCACCAAGTAATTCACTATATCCGCATACCAAGGAGTTGATTCTTCCATGGAGAAAAGTTGTTCGTCCGGAAGCGGTCATGTAATGGAAGTTCCTCTTGAGACATCACAAGTCTACTAAGATGATCCGCAACGGTATTCTCCACACCCCTCTTATCACGAATTTCTATGTCGAACTCTTGTAACAATAGGATCCACCGAATTAATCTTGGCTTAGCTTCTTTCTTCTTTATTAAGTGTCTTAGTGCGGCATGATCGGAATACACAATAACTTTTGTACCCACCAAGTATGATCGAAATTTTTCCAAAGCAAAAACTATAGCCAATAACTCCTTTTCCGTGGTAGAATAATTGATTTGTGCATCATTAAGGGTCCTAGATGCATAATAGATAACATGGGACAACTTGTCCACCCTTTGACCCAAAACGGCTCCAACCGCATAATCACTAGCATCACACATTAATTCAAATGGAAGATTCCAATCCGGTGATTTGATAATCGGTGCACTTGTCAACATCTCCTTTAATTTGTCAAAAGCATCCTCGCATTCCTTGTTGAAGTCGAAAGGTGCCTCCTTTTGTAATAACTTGCACATCGGCATGGAGATTTTGGAGAAATCCTTGATAAACCGCCTATAGAAACCTGCATGGCCAAGAAAAGAACGGATCTCCCTCACCGAAGTGGGATATTGTAAGTTTCTTATTAAATCTATCTTTGACTTGTCCACTTCGAGCCCTCGAGAGGACACAATGTGACCAAGTACTATGCCGTGGTTTACCATAAAGTGACATTTCTCCCAATTAAGGACAAGGTTTGTGTCTATGCATCGTTTAAGAATTAGTTCAAGGTTATTTAAACAACCATCAAAAGAATTGCCATAAACACTAAAGTCATCCATAAATACCTCGATGATGCGCTCCACATAATCCGAGAATATACTCACCATGCATCTTTGAAAAGTAGCCGGCGCATTGCAAGGCCAAACGGCATCCGTCTATATGCAAACGTTCCAAACGGACAAGTGAAAGTGGTTTTCTCTTGGTCCTCCGGTGCAATAACAATTTGATTGTATCCCGAATAACCATCCAAAAAGCAATAATAAGAATGCCCCGCTAACCGCTCCAACATTTGATCAATGAAAGGTAAGGAAAGTGATCCTTGCGGGTTGCGGAATTAAGCTTTCTATAGTCAATACACACTCTCCAACCGGTTTGAACTCTTGTAGGGACAAGTTCATCGTCTTGATTTCGAACAACCGTGACTCCGGATTTCTTTGGTACCACTTGAACCGGACTTACCCACTTGCTATCGGAAATTGGGTAGATTACCCCACACTTAGCAATTTGAGTATCTCTTTTTCACAACCTCCATCATGGGAGGATTAAGCCGACGTTGAGCATCACGCACCGGCTTCACGTTTTCTTCCATTAGAATTCTATGCATGCACATGGATGGACTAATACCTTTGATGTCCGCAATTGTCCACCCAATAGCCGTTTTGTGCTCTTTCAAGACTCTAAGCAAACGGTCTTCTTGTACCGGTGTGAGGTTCTTAGAAATAATCACCGGAAGCTCATCTCCATCCCCAAGAAAGCATACTTCAAATGATCCGGAAGCGGCTTCAATTCTAGTTTGGGCGCCTTCACAATAGATGGTACAAGTATTTCATCATTCACGGGTAAAGAAATATACGAAACATCACCCATTTTAGCTTCTTGCAATGTCGCCAAAGCACCACATATCTCCACCAATTCCTTGGAGATTTCAACATCCAAGTTAGACAAGCCATGGACGTCCAATTCAATGCTCTTTTGCAACACCACATCAAGTTCATCCTCTTGGTTCAATTCCACCATTTGTTGCGCTAATGAATCAACCACATCAATGGAGTAAACGGAATGCACATCACTTGGGTAACGCATGGCTTCAAATATGTTAAAGTGTATTATCTCCTTGTCGAATTCCATAGTGAGTGTACCCTTATCAACATCAATCTTCGTCTTTGCGGTCTTCATGAATGGCCTCCCAAGAAGTAAAGAAGTAGATGAACGGTTCTCATTGTTATCCATATCTACCACAAAGAAATCCACCGGAAAAATAAGCTCATTTACTTGCACTAGCACGTCTTCTACAAGCCCCTTAGGATATATGTTAGACTTGTTTGCCAATTGGATAATAACTCTTGTCTCTTTCAAAGGTCCAAGATTCAAGGAGTCATATATTTCGGCCGACATCACACTAATGGAAGCTCCCAAATCAAGTAAAGCATGTTCAAACCTTTGTTTACCAATAGTAATTGGCACCGTGAAACCACCGGGATCCGTGCACTTTGTAGGCATCTTCTTCAATAGCATAGCCGACGCACTCTCGCCAACTTTAGTAATTTCATTATCAAGCAACCTATCCTTCTTGATGCATAATTCCTTCATGAACTTGGCATACCTTGGAATTGTCTTAATGGCCTCAATGAATGGGATGTTGATTTCAATCTTCTTGAAGATATCCATAAGTGCCTTGTCTTGAGCTTCTTTCTTGGATTTAGCAAAACGACTCGGAAAAGGAGGTGGAGTAGTGAAAGTAGAAACCGGTTCCTTGGATTGGTCGTTTGGTGTGGAATTCTCCTTTGGTGCGGTTTCCTCCTTGTCATTGACTACCTCTTCACTAACTTCCTCATAATGACTTGGACCCTCCACTTGCCTTCCACTTCTTAAAGTAACCGCATTAACATTCTCTCTTGGATTCACAAATGGTTGTGAAGGAAGTGTTGTGGATGCTTGAGATTTCAATAAATTCACATCGGTCGCCAATTGTCCCATTTGAGTTTGTAAATCCTTGATAGCCGAATCGGTCTTTTGTTGATTTTGTTGAAACAATGACGTAATACCTTGCATCATGACATTAAGCTTATCATCAATTGAAGATCCTTGTTCTTTCACTTGAGGTTGGAATTGTTGATAACCACCTTGTTGTTGCGGTTGGAATCGTGATTGTTGAAAACCACCTTGTTGTGCATATGGATTAGGAGCCGCCGCTTGCTTGTTTGCATAACTAAAGTTGGGATGATCCTTCCAACCGGGATTGTAGGTATTGGAGTATGGATCGTACCTTGGCCTTTGATTCGGATATAAAGCATTCACTTGTTCGGTCTCATCATAGGAATAATTACCGCGGCCATCCTTTGCATCATAATCTCCATGTTACTTATTCTTTGATCAAGATGTGACGAAGAATCACTAACTTCATGCACTCGCCTAACCGTTGGTTCATCCCTTGTGTAGAATTGTTGCGAGTTTGCCGCCATACTTTCAATCAACTCTCTAGCTTCGGTCAAAGTCTTGTTCATTAGTGCACCACCACCCGCGGCGTCAAGAAGAGACCTATCACTTGAGTGGAGAGCTTCATAGAAGTATTGGAGTATCATAACATCGCTAAATTGATGGTGTGGACAGCTTGCCACCAACCTCTTGTATCGCTCCCAACATTCATACAATGATTCTCCCACTTGTTGTTTCAATCCACAAATCTCCTTGCGAATTTGAGTAGCTTTGGATGCGGGAAAATATCTCTCGAGGAAGAGTTTCTTCATCCCATTCCATGTTGTGATACTTCCGGAAGGCAAATAATATAACCATTCCTTAGCATTACCCGCCAAAGAAAACAGGAAAGCTTTCAATATTGCTCCATCCGCATTAGTCTCGGTGGAAGCATAGCCATAACTATGGTGTAAAAGTCCATAAGATGTTTGTTTGGGTCCTCATTCACCATGCCATGGAACTTTGGTAACTCTCTAATCAACCCAGGCTTGATTTCGAAGGTTGAGTTAGTTTGGATACACCATTGTTGTGTGTCAAGCTTGTGAGAAGCTAGGTCCTTTAATGTACGATCGGCCATTGTTTCTTCCTCTTTGTCCGAATCACTTGATGAAGAAGGAGGAAGTGGAGTGTTAATCGCACGAATGAAATCCTTTAATTGAGTGCCGGATCGAAGACGTATTGGACTCGGTCTACTCCCTTTAAGCATTCACCAAAGGTATAACACCCGAAACAAGATTCCCACAAACTAAGTTAGATACGGTAAAGAATCTAACAAAGCAAAAAGAATAAAAACAACTAAAAAATGCCCGTTGCTCCCGAATGGCGCCAAAATTTGATGCGTGTCGTAGGTGCAATCAAATTAATTCAAAATTTCCACTCAATTAAAAATAATATAATGGAAGTCAAGTTCGTTCCCACGAGGAGCAAGAGATCTTAGTTGTAAAAGTTGTCACGAAAGGGGGTGTAAAAAGCAAAATAAAAATAAACAAAGCAATTGAAATCGAAAGTTGAAAGATGAAAGCAATAAGAGAGAAGATCAAGGAATCCTTCTTCGTTACGAAACAATGATTAAAGTTATGTTCATTTCTACTTGTTATTAGTCACAGATTATCACCAACCGTAGGATAGCAGGTCCGCTTAGCTAGCCCCAAAATCCCTAATTTATCTGAGTAACAGGTCCGCTGAGTTATCGAGATTCTATTCAAAAGAACCACCTTGAGGTCCGCTTACAAGATATAATTCCCAGAATGCATTAAGATTTATGAATTTAGGTTTAGTACTAGTAGTTAAACTCGGTTCGCTTGGTTCACTTTCTAGCGTTGTTTCTACACACAATTGCTCCACGGAATCCCTCCGCAAGGTCTCGTGTTTTCTACTTGTGTAAAGTGTCGAAACGATTACGTATTCCCCTAACTTATACTAGATATAGATCAATTAACAAATCAATTTAGCGTGCACTCCAAACAATCTATCAATCAATCATGAGTGTCTTTAAGATCACTTCTATTAGTAAAAACAATCGATAATCATGTGAAAAACTTCAAGATAGAATTGAAAACAAAAACTCAAATCATGTTAAGAACTAGGAATTCATCCTCAATCAAAAAGAAATTTAGCTACTCATGTTTTTGAAATTCACACAAATAATAATAATTAAAAGAAGAAGTTTCAAATTCACACAAGTAATTAAAAAGAAAAATCTTAGAAAAGCAAGCAAAAACACAAGTGTGTGTGTGTAGAGAGGTGTGTAAAAGATATGTAAAACTTCTCTATTTATAGGCTTCAATATTCTCCAACTCTTCCAAGGATTAGAATCCTTTTCCTTTAGCCATTCAATTTCCAAATTCAAGTCTTTCTCTTCTTCCATCTTCTCTTTCCAAGTTTGAGTCCAATTCTCCATTCAATTCCTAGCCCAAGTCTTCACACCCATGAGAGAAGTCCATAGAAAATTCTGGAATTTTTGCTCGTCTGGAAAAGCTGGGATTATGGCGGGAATTTGGCGGGAAACGTCACCGCCCGGCCACCCGGAAATTTCTCCGTCGAGAGAATATTCGACGGAATATTAAATCCAGGTCCTCCGTTAGGACTAACGGTCAAACCGGTCAACCGTCGGTCAGCGGTTAGTCAAAGGTCAAGGAGAAGAGTGAGTGGGACTCGAGTTAGCTTCGACTCAGCTAAGCTGGGCTTACTCGGATGAGTCGATCTTGAGTGTTGCTTACTCGGTGACTTGATTAAGGACTCATAGGAATCGTCATCGGGCTCGGTTGGGATCGGTCATCGGGATCGTTCGGATCGGTCCGAGTTGACTCACGGGAGGAAAATTGGCCGAGTTTCGGTTGTTTATAGGGCTTGCACGGGCCAAATTCGGCCGATCTTTAGTGTCTTCATCCCTGTTAAGAAGCCTAACATTCATCTAACATTTCAAACACATTACGCTTCTTTAGGCTTCTCTATTCCGCGCCCGAACTGCTCTTGACTAAAATTTGCACCACCAACACGGATAGTTTCAACATCATCTTCTTACTATCCACGAACCACGATTGAATTCATCTTAAATTTGTTTCCAACGAACCCCATTCTCGAACACGAGTCTTAACCAAAGACCCATTTCCTCTCTGTGTTGTTAACGGCACCACGAACTCCATTACCGATTCCTTCCTCCCCGAGTAATTCTTGTTAAAACCCAGTGACTTCACTCGATTTCTCAATCTTTGGTTCGATTCAAACCATTTGCCAAAACCCTCTCTGTTGCATCTGTCTTCTTTAAAAATCGGGTTCATCTTATATCATCGATTCCTTCTCTCTGTCGAAATAATCAAACCCTAGCTTTTCTTTTATGGCGGCATCTCACGGATCGAACATCACTTCTTTCCTTGGGTCTCAATTGCTTCTTGGTTCTCAACCTCAACGAACCATATTTATCTTCTCGGCGGCGTCAATCGGCAGCGGCTGCTTTGTTCTTCCATGACTTCAATCACCAACATCATCGATCTCAATCATAGCAATATCTCCATCTTCATCTTGCTCACAGAGAGGCAGACTAACCCTAACCTTTAACCTCTTCAATTTCTTGATGGTATCAAAACCCCTCGGCTCTCTTGTTCTTGATTCGATTTCTCATCTTGTCTCAATTTCGAACAAAGCAATAGCGACAGCAGTGGCTGCTTCTCGGTTCAGTGTAGAATGAATGAGAGAATTGTTCTCTCAATTTCTTGAGCATTAACGGCAGACCATGGCTGCTTCTCTCATTCAAGCATAGGAATGATTGAGAGTAAGGTTATCTCTCGATTTAGGGTCTAGTAAATGATTGAGGTGGATTAAAACGCCCGAGGATAAGACCACCCCGAGTTTGGGTGTTAATAACACATATATTACGGATAAGGGCTACCCGGTGATGACAACCCCTTAACCATAGTGGGCCTGGCTTTAGTACTCCTCCGAGAAAGAGTTGCCCCTTAACCTTGGCTAGACTCCAGATAGTGTTCGCCCCTAAAATGACAATTTTGCCCTTTTTGCTCAAATAGAGTAATTTCTTCTTTCTTTTCTCGTGTGACTCCAAAGTAGCTACAAAACTCAAAACAAGCATAAAATACATAATTTACACGAAAAATAGCAAAGAAAGCATAAACTACTAGATAGTAAATTAGGTGTATTCTACACCTATCAACACACAAAAAAAAAATCAAATCAAATCAATCGATCAGTTAATCAGAAGATCAGAGCAATACCTGAGATGTAGAATAAACGACCGCGAGAGATGATTCTTTATAATCTCGCAAGTCGACGAATCCCGGGAGGAAAAGAAGTCTTTACTTGCCACCTATGAAGGTTTGCTAATTCGGGATAACAATCAACGAGGCTTATCGAGATATACACGAGGGAAGGCGTGTATGATGAAAAAGAAGTACACATGAAGAAGGGCGAGCTCGAGATATATACAAGAGAAACCAAAGCGACTCATCGGATCAAGTCTGTTTCCTTCGCATCCTTAATCGAGAACCAACCGGTTCGAGCAACGCGACAATGTGAAAATATCAGGTAAATATGTATTCACTTTAGCTTGGTCATTTCGGTATATAAATATGTCACCATCTCATGCCTACCCCATGATAGTGTAACCATTATGTGCTAGGCGGGGGACTTAATGTTGATGGTGGATTTTCATTTGAGGTTAAAATTGTAAAAACGAGAGAAAAATTATGCGGTGACATCTTGTAAAAGATAAATCCATTAATAAGTGTTGGATACTCCTCACTCAATTCACCAAGAATGGAGCATGTGGCAACAATCCCATTTCGTGAATACATGAAATTCCTCGGGTTGGAGCATGTGGCAACAATCCCATCTGTGAATTTCTAATCGACCTTATATTTCGATTACTCATTAATTATCGGTGTGGCATGACGGTAGTGTTACTCTTCTGAGTAACACGAACCTCAAGCACTATAATGAAACCATGTCCAAAATACCGTACGGGATGACTCTCGGTGTGTTATACTAGCCCGATTGAGCCCCTCTCGGTGTGTTATACTAGCCCGATTGAGCATCCGGATTGACCGTATAAGTCCGGATATGATCGCAGTCATCCAACTCCGTAAGCATGATTGGATGACCCCAGATCAATTCCATCACCCCCAAGCGGTATGGAATATCCCGCTGTAGAACCAATGCGGAACCCGCGGTCGGCCATTGGTCTAACTTGCCAAAAAACGTTCATACCAAGCATTATGGACGGAAAACCCTAAATTAGGGTTTGCGGCATATTACATGTGTCGCAAAAGCGTGTCAACCATCCATCTTCGCAGGTATAGATGGAGGGTGTATATGTAGATTCAAAGGGCCCAGAGCATGTCAACACGATCACCGCGGGCCCGCCTACACACTTGACTAATCGGTCAGGACCAACCATGTTTGGTCGTGACAAAATCATCGCCCAAACAAGAGAAGACGCACGGCTTTGAAACCCAAAATTAGGGTTTTGAGCATCACGAGCGTCCATCTTCTCCGGCATGAATGGAGGGTCGAGGATTAGATTAAGCGAGTCCGGTCATACCAGCATGACCACCGTGGACCCATCTATTCCCTAACCCGATCGGCCAAGGCATATCATGCCTGGCTAATCCAAAACGCACGCTCAAACTAGCGTGGTCACACCTCCCAAACCGCAAAATGATCTCGACCACTCAACTTCGCCGGACGACTTGGATGGCTCGGATCACGTTTTCATGGGATATTCGGGTATAGGCGTGAACATCAGCCTACCACCTTTGCACCAGGCCAAGCGGCCAAGACCGACCAAGATTGGTCGTCTTGGAACGTCTTTGAAGAGGGCGTGACGTGCGGCCCTTGCGGCACTAGTTTTTGTCCACAAATCGATCTCGACCACTCGATTTCACCGGGTGAATTGAGTAACCCAGATCATACTTTCATGAGGTAATGGGGTATAGGCGCCTACACCATCATGCCATCTACACGCATGTATGGTCGGTTAGGCCAAAGTTGTATCCCATGCTTGGTTTTGACCAAGCTGAAGAGTGATGCCTGCGCACCTCTTCAAAACCCTAACTTCATCAACGGTCGTAGATGAGTGTCTCAAAGACCATCTCATCCGTCCAACTTCACCAGCTTGGTTATACAGCCATGTTCAGGAGTTAATTGGTTAGTAAGGTGTCATTACCCATCACTTTACCACACCATGATGCGTGTACACTCGCATAAAATACACACGATACTTCACAAGTATCGACTTCCCGAATAACGCAGTTATTCAATTCGGCGATTACATGCTATCTTTTGTGGATCCACGATCCACACATTCCGAACATCAATCATGTCACAAACGGGGGATACATCTTTGGGGTATTGGTGTAGGCGGTTTACGGCGTGCGGTGTGCAACACGCCATCACAAGAACGTGTTAGGAAGTTATGGACGGTTAGAGATGAACAGGAGAAATGGGCAAGGCTGGTCGTGTATCACCAACGCACAACTCCACTTCCTCCACTTCCCACGAGAGACGTGAATAAGACTCAATGACTTGTATAAATAGGTTCTCCGCCCTATTTCCAAACAATAGAGAAAAACAACAAGAAAACACCCAGAGCCTGCTTACACCAATCGTAAGCTTGTTCACTTTCCTGTTGCAAGTCATAAGCAAGTCTACACCTTCATAATCTCAACACCTTCTTCGCTTCCCTCCCTAAGATCAACCCCATCTCCTTCACTTTGGGACCGAAACAAGTCCTGGAATGGCCATTTCTTGGTTTAGGCCGGACTTGCCTGAGATTGATCTCTCGAATCTACAAGCACTCACCGCAGTGCATTTGTTTAAGGTTTAAATTCATTCCTCATCCACACCACAAATTACCAAATTCTGCAGGAGTAGTTTTCACCCATAAACACTTGTCCAGAATTGAATACTCTCATGATTAAGCCACTATACAAAATCAAACCAACTTCGTATAGTTGAAACCAAGCAACTAAACCTATAGTTCACTTAGTTCCGTCTGTATTCCCACGCCTCTGACCTGTAGTAAATCATGTACTTGGAACAATTCCTTTGTTTCGTATTCCAAACAGTAAAGGAACAACAAATCTGTTTGGTAGGAACTCTTTTCAACCAAGTGATATGAGTTCGACAAAGGCTATTCTGTTTATCTCAATAAACTCCTTTGTCAGATTCTTAGATCTATCTTATTATCAACTACCAAAGTAATTGTTAAGATTTTGAAATCAATACTTTTAATCACAAAGAATTGTATTGATGCCTATCTACACAACTAATCAATCTAATCTACCACAAGGATAAATCGATTATAGTTGGATCCTCTTTTACCGAAACAAGTATTGTGCACACCAAAGATTATGAATCCCAAATCGAAATCTTCAAAGTCTTCTTAGATCTTCAATAAACACTGTACACAATCAATTTAAATCTCTTGTGATCAATCACGCATGCAGGCAGTCACGTTAACAATGGATTATCACAAGACGTCTTTAGAACTACAAACAGTCTAAAGATCCCTGTCGAAACTTCGATGTAGTTTAAGTGAATCTTATATCAGAAGAGAAGATTCTCAAGCATAAACAAACTAGGTGCAATCAAAGTTCAACCACCGTTAGTCAATCAAATCAATCGAAAATAAAAGATAAATCACAATTATCTAGTTTCCCACCAACGGTACTAATAGAGCTTCTCAATCCCAAAGAATCAATCCCAAAGAAGACTTTAAACTGAGCGGCCGTAAGAGATTTCACCTAATTAGGTTACTCTCCTCTCCGAATAGGCGGCTTCACCAGTATCAGCACAAACGAGATAGTTTTGCTTTACGAGGATTAGTTTGCTTGAAATGCAAACTTTCATATTTATAGACCAAGGAAGTTTGGACACCAAGGAATTTCCAAAACCGAAAATATTCTCAAGATATGCAATATATTCAGTTCGGTTTCCATAATTCCTGGAAATGCTTTGTCCAAATAATGATCGAAAATCTCTTGGAAAATCTCCAACTAGTAAATGCACATTACTAACTTTCATTTTTCTAAAATAAAATTAAAAACCTTGAATAAAAGATTCTCAATTTATTTTATTCGATTCGGGATTTTCTTAGTTTAGCTATTAAGGAATAACTTTGAACAATTAAAGATTAGCGTTACTGCATATGTTCAAAGTATGTCGACATCTTTACTTTGTAAGTCCTCTTTCATACTTACAACCTTGAAACCTATTTGCCACACTTCCAAAAATAGTTTAAAATTGGTTCACGTGACTATCAAGGACTATGTGATTGATCAAGAACACTCAATCACAAATTATGGGTTTCACGGTTCTACCAAAACAAGTTTCGGTTCTACCTCCATGTGAGTACTGTGCATACTCACACTAGATTTCCAAATTCGGTTGACTAGGTACTAGGATCGGTTCCCCACATATATATGGTATCTAACTTGTACCTGTTGCACATGTCCATAGGATCGGTTCCCCTTTCTGCTAAAAACTTGTTGCACCTCATACAAGGATCGATTCCCTTTGAAATGTGTTGCACCTCTTACAAGGATCGGTTCCCCTTTACCCAGAGTCGGTCATACACAAAATCACAAAATCGATCATACCATCTCAAGTGATTACTTAAGATCGGTTTCACTAATAAAAGTCATACCAATACAAAAGTGAGGCCTTTGTGAATAATTTTACCAAGAACATAAACAAGTCATGAGCAGTTATACTAATCACACATATTGGTAGTTCGAAAGATATGCAATGAATAACAATACCAATAATGCCTGGCAATTTCTATTTCGATTCATAAAACAAGTTCATGAATTTACTTCCTTAAAACAAATGTAAATTTTTTCCTAGGATGAAATCTTCACCTTATACCCATACATAATCACAATAGTATTCAAACGATTATGTCGATGTCTTATCTACAAAGTTTAATGGTTAAGCAATAAACCTTGTATTGTATTCCTTAATACTATGTCTAACTAGAGTGGCATTCATGCTTCGTAGTTTTGTTTTCAATATGCACGACTTGAAAGATACGTTAGGGAATGAAACAAATCAAGTCAAATATCACTAACCTCAAGTGGAAGGATGATGTTGTCGTTGTAGCTCCTTACTTCATCACTTCTTCAAGTCTTCGCAATACTTGTAATGTCACATATCCTAATACTTTCAAGCTAACCTATACGAAGTTGACTCTAGTACATAATCAAGCGACTCTTAAAATGAGCTTTGGCTCACTAAAATATGACAACCAAACTTGACATACCAACGCTTGGTGGGTTTAGCCGAGCTATGCTCTAACAATTTTCTATATACACATTTTTTTCGCTTACATATTTCTCGAAATATGTGTTGGCAAGCTTTCGCTTCGACCAAGTTCATCTTATATCTTGTGAAAATTTCATAGTAACATCTTAGATGGTTTGTGTGATACAATAATTTGGTGTTGTCATGGAATGTTTCGTTATGATTATTTCAATAACTTGAAAATTGCTTTGATGCTAATAGTGCGTGAAAACGGATATTGTCATCCTCAAAGAAATTTTCAATGATTGAAATAAGAGTTTAGAAAACTTAACCATTATTGGATATGTGATAGACACATTTTTGTGTCTGAATTGTCCTTAGTGTCTCTATTGTTAATGCTTGATTTTGTACTTATTATGGTGTTTTTATGTTTGTTTAGGTGTTTTTGGAGAAATACACTTGTGTGGAAAAAGTTGCTCGAAAAGTGTTATTTGGACCCCAGGAGAAAAGTACTAAAGGCACCCATATTTTGGATAAGGGGCACCCCAGGAATCCCCATAGGTAGCTGCTATCAGTACCCCCACTCTGTTTAGGGGGCCACCCTTCTTCATCTTTTGAATTCAAGAATTGGCGGGAAAATAGAGTTTGCAGTTTGCGAAGATTTGATGACAAGATTGGACGTGTTTTTTAGAGTTTCTCTCATATTTGACTTGGAGTAAGTCTGTTACACCAAAACATGATTGGTATGTGGTTAAGAGACGTAA
This sequence comes from Papaver armeniacum, assembly GCA_023531295.1. Classification (NCBI taxonomy): domain Eukaryota; kingdom Viridiplantae; phylum Streptophyta; class Magnoliopsida; order Ranunculales; family Papaveraceae; genus Papaver; species Papaver armeniacum. The sequence continues at coordinate 232,529 of JAJJWW010004806.1, forward strand.
AACAGTGGGAGATTTCATGCACACACGTAAAACAGAGCAATATATTCTCGGGATATTCTGTGAAGGATTGGCGTGTGTTTACAGCATGTTCAACGCAATCTGAGACGTATGCACAACCTGGTAATGCGTGATTGAATGATTACTGAAAGCTTCAGGCACAGACGAAGGCAAGAAGGGAAAGAAATAACCCGAGAATATATTTTCTTTATTGCGAGTTATGGTGAAGATTCGAGAATATTCGGAGGAGCTGTGAGTATATAAACGAGTCTTGGGAGTTGCAGATGGGGATGGAGAGTTAGGGGTGAAAACAGAGGTGATTAGTGAGCTGTAGAGAATAAATCAGAGGTTTGAGTTGTTTCGCTGCTCGCTGCACCTCAAGAACACGAAGAACATAAGACCTTGAGTACCGTCGTAAATGCTACGGTGAAAACGACACATCACTAGTGGGTCGTATTGCTGATGACATTTACCATTTATCGTACATCGTAATGTGAGTGGTTTGTAACGCTTCTCATGCGTTGCAAATTCCTGGTTTATTTGATATCTCTCCTTTTCATCATTTGTAAGCACCTTTGAGCAATAAAATCATATTTTAAGCGTGTTTCCAACATGATGAGCTAGACCCCATCTCTGGGACGACGGACGAAGCTGAATTTCATTATGTGGTAAATTTAATTAATTCCTTAATTACTATTTGCACTGATTTTTAATGAATTATGATTTCTGTTAATTATTTGTTATTTTGTTTGATGTCGCATGATTAGTTTTAATTACTTTTGATGTGTCATACTCACAACTTACAACTAATGTTTTATGAAATCTACTTTGGCAAAGAATAGAGTTAATATTTCTTGTGTTTGGAGCTATAAATGTCAAGGATTAATTTCTAAAACCCATGTATATGAAAGGAAGTGAAATCCCGAGTCCCAGTTTCTATACATCTTGCTACTATTTTGTGTATATATATTTTCTTATTTTTATTTATTTTCATTTATTTAAGTCTAAAATCAATTTCAACAAAGTCCGAGTGAACGACAACCTTTACCACTATATAAAATTCGATCAATTTTTGGCGCCGCTGCCGGAAAGTGGTTGCAAAATACTCTTTGATTGATATCTTTTTGTACATATTTTATTTTATTTTTCTTTTAATTTTTCTTTAGTTCCTTTTTACGCAGTTTGTTTGATTTTTTTAGGTACCTTAACCTGAAGTGCTGCGGGCGAAAAGAAAGTATGCACTCGCAAGGATTTTGCAAGAGCCACTCGGAAGATCCATTAGAGGTTTTCTTAGCTCATTTTGGGTATGATTTTGATGATGATAGTGTTATTTGTGAAGTCAATGCTTTGTTAGACTCCACACCGCTGCTAGACACTAATAAATGGAAAACCAAACTAGAACCTCTAGTTCTACCCGAGTCTTGACTAGTTACATCAGTCGAGAAAGCTTCTACTTTGACCCATAAGCCAATGTCTGACCTATTAGGGTTTAATTGTTTTCATCTTGATGATATTAATAATGAAACTTGTGTGGATGAGAATGGATCTATGAGTCATGATATTATTGCTCCATTAAGCCATTGTTCAGCGAGTGAATTTGAGCCAATATATATTCGTGTGCTATATTTTGTTGAATTTGAACCAGTATCAGCCATGGAAGTTATTTGGCTGATTTAGAACTTGATTTAGGGCGTGCACCTCAACAAGAATCTATAGAACAATTTTTACCTCTTTGTCTGAATGATTTACTTATCCTGACAATGCACGACTTGATTATTAAGGATTGCTTTGTATGGGGAATGGATTCACATATATCTTTGGATGATTATAGTGTTTGCGGGTACATATTTTCAGCTGGCCGGATTAGTTGGGTTGATCCCCAACTTTTCAGACTCTGTATATATGATTGGCAGCTTACTTTGAGGTACCAACCTCACCTCGTTTGAGAACGTGCTACTCGTAAAAAGGGAGACAAATACCTTTCGCTTCATGGGAGTCAACCCGTCAGATTTGTTCCCTTCACTCTACTTATATTTTTATTTGTTTAGTTTTTTTTAGAATTTTTTTTTTTTTTAGAATTTCCCACCTTAATTTCTACGTCGGATGACTCAATTACATTGAGGACAATGTAATGTTTAAGTGTGGGGGAGTGGCACTTTCGTTAGGATACTTGAAAAAAAAATTGAATAAAATAAAATGCATAAGATGACCAGCTGTTGAGCGGGTCTATTCTTTTACTTATCATTTTATGACCAGTTGTGGAGTGGGTCAATTTTCTGTTTTGCTCGAGGACTACAAACCCGAATAATTTTAATAATTATTCACCTATTCAAAAGGACGAGGGTTTGACTAGAAATATCCCTGTTTAGACGATGTAGTATTTCCTTTTCACAAAGCCAACGAAGGTTTATAGGAACGAGTTTATTTTGAGTCTAGCGATTTAGAAACAATAGTCTTAGACAAAGAAAATGAACTTGTAGAGATGAGTGAGGATGAACCTGACTTAGAAGAATCAATTGACCATTTTCGGGAATCGGATGACCTTGAAATTAGGAAAGTTGTGACTAGTCTTTCTAGAGACACGGAAAACTCTAAGTTTGGGGGTGATTATCATTCTCCATGTGCTTTAACTCTTAGAAAGGTACCTAACTTGGGACTTGACATATGTGCCTCAACCATTCTAAAAGATTATCTTCATACACTTTTTCTGAACCTAGTTGTGTCCATAAAGAAGTTCAGTTGTTAGAAACCCATCCTCTGGTTGATGTGGTTAACCCAGGCTATGATACCACGATTGACTTTGTTTTCCCACCAAAAACCTTCCTTCCAATTGTAGGAACGTATAAGTTTCAGATGTGTCAATTATTAAGTTTTGAGACTAAACCTAATTACTTTAGGAGATTAGGGTCGACACATTTGCTTAAGAATGACCACCTGTGGTCAACTGTGTGAGTCAAGTCGATTGACTTAGAGGATCCCAGTTATTCGGAGTTATTGTTATGTGCTTCTAAGTTCTTAATTGAGTATTTCAGACTCTAGAACCCGATCTTCGAGGATCTTGCCTTTGAGGAAATCCAGTAGATGAATTTTTTTATCCAGGACCCTTTTACTGAGCTTCGAACCCGAACCACAACTAGATGTAGTTATCTTAAACAAAAAAATAGATAAGGGTGTGTTGGATATCTTCTGATCTGTTGCAGTTTCCTCTTCTTGTGGTTAGCACTTTTTGATCCAGATGACCATGATTATTAAATTTGCTATATGATTCTTCGAGGTGACTAATCTCTTCCATTGTCTGGCTGAAGACTTTAAACTTAGAACTTCTTGGGAGGTAACCCAATATTCATGCGACACGGTAATATCTTTCCTTATCTCTTTTGCTTCAAATGGTAACAGTTTCTCCTTGTTCATGTTTTTAATTTCATCTTTAGAACATTGAGGACAATGTTAGATTTAAGTTTGGGGGTATGGGAGAAACTTTTTAGTTGCAATAAATAAACTCAGAGACTAGAAATTTATGCTTATTATAAGGTTGGCACTAACTAATCTAAGTGGATGGGAACATCTTGGTTGTAGGAGTTGAGGAACCAATCGATTAGATGGAAACATCTAGAAGAGTCATTCATAAAAGCACGAGCTCGGGTGTTAGAAAAGAAAACATGGTAGTTTCGCCATATCCTCGTGATGGAAACATCGAAAGAATCCTGATCACTTCTTTTTTTTCTTTTTACCATTGCTAGGGTGAAATTGAATGGCTGAGATAAAAAAAAAAATTGAGACCATACCACCAGACCAACCAGAATAAATACAATAAAGTCGTCCACTTGGTACCCTTGTATATGCTGGTGAGTTGACCTAGAGTTAGGGTTATCGACCCTTTGGTTCCCTTGTATATGCCAGTGTGTTGATATTAGTCCAGACCAGTATATCAGTCCATTAGGGTAGGTTCACCTTAGTCAACATCATCTACGTTTTTCTCTACATCCATCTTCTTAATCTATCCATGTGATTGGTTGACTCCGGTTTATGATGTCCAGAAACTATCTGACTAGAGCTCTGTCACTTATATATGAATTTTAGTATGCTTGAGTTCAAACTCGTGTACAACAATTGGAATTTCGCATCAGGGTACTTCCTCCTATAGTCAATGATGATGATTGTATGCCAACCAAGGAGATTCTTTAGTGCCTTCCAAGGTTCTGCGTAGATAGCTAGGGTCTAAAGTAAAGGTTTTGTGGGTACACCTCTGGTAAACCCTCCCGGGACTATAACTCGGTCACTGGGGCCACCTAGTGAGTTAGGATTTTATTTTCTAGTAGATTTTCTCGAGGACTAGCAAATAAAATAAGTTTGGGGTATTTGATAGACATATTTTTGTGTCTGAATTGTCCTCAGTGTTGATGTGATTTTGAAGTTGTTTGTAAAGTGGTAAGAAAGATGTCGTTCTCTCGAACTTGTGAAGGATTTTTTTAGACTTAAATTCAAAACTAAAATATAAAATCACTAATAATTATAGTAAACACTGAAAAATTTGATATCAATATTAAAAGAACACTGAGGCTAAGATTCCACTATTTTTCCAAGTTCAAAGCGATTTAACCCAATATTTATATTCATGCAATTTTCTCGTTCAATTTGATTCTAAACTATTGCAACAAGTAGATTTTCAAAATAACAAGTGTAAATCCGAAGCATAGAACATCAAAAACCTAGGTCCAAGTATGCTCTATCAAAAGAAATCACAATTGTTTAACAAAAATCATTCAAACAATTATCGATCAAGGAAAAATAATCATAAAAATAATTGCAATAAATAGATAAATAAGAATATACCACTTCTTGTTGGAAAAATAGCTTCCTCTATCGCCTCAGCAATGGGGTTTAGCTCCTCATATTAACCGCTTGCTCAGAATACATGTTTGTTGCTCCAAAGTTGATTAAAAAGAAGAGAAGGTATAAAGCGAGTGTGTTTGTACTTGATTATAATTGTTCTGAGAACCACATTACAAAGAACCCTAACGAAATCATTGCGAACTCGATTAATTGTTGGAAAAATTGTTACAAAACTGTTACAAAGGTAATAAATTTGAAAGAAAAGACCACGGGTTCTACGACTTTCCTTAAACGTTGTTCTCTGTTCTTCTTCCTCCTCTCGCCTGTAGAACTCTGCAACTTGGTTTTTTTGTGCTCTGTTATGTTCTAAACTTCCCCTGAAGTGTACGTCCCCCGTCTATGACCTATCTCCACTCCTTTTATAGCCCCAAGGTCGATGAAATCTCCGGATATTCTTTTCTTTTCTTTTTTTTCTTCCACCTTAAGTCTCGGGATTTATTTCCCTGCGAAGCTTCTCGACGCATCAAATTGAGTTGTCAGCACTCCAAATATAGGAAGCAAACATCCCGGATATAGATAAACTCTCCAGAATCACGCAAATTCTATCTATAGAATCAATGAATCCGATAATATTGCTCCTCCTCTCGTTACGCTCAAACACGATCATGCGGCCCAAGTTGATCGATCCAAACACCCATACGAGACTTGTGATGCTCTACGGAGTCCAAACCCAACAAAAATAAGCCATTGAATCTCCATAAAAATCGCTCAAAACTCGAACTACAAATGCTTCCCGCCGCTGCCATGTTTCTGCCAAAATCTCCATTTGAATCGTGAAGAAGAAGAGGTCACCCCCTATCCAGAGTAGGGGTGGTAATAGCAGCTGCCTTGGGAATATCCTGAGGGTGCCCCTTGGTAATTTGGGTACCCTTATCCATAGCGAGAGTCCGAATAGTAGGTGTCCTCCGGGTACAACTTTTCGAGCCGAATTTTCCAAAAATGTTTATTGGCCAAAAATACCTACACACACATAAAACACCATAATAAGTACAAAAATGAGCACTATCAATATAAAAAATCGAGACAAATTAGACACAAAAATGTGTCTATCAAATACCCCCAAACCTATTATTTGCTAGTCCTCGAGCAAAAATAAAATAAAATCCTAACTCACTGTCGCAGGCATCGTCGATTGCATTTAGCGTATGCAATAAGCCTTTAAACCCCTATGTGGCCCTAGTGGCCGACTTATAGTCTCGGGAGGGTTTACCAGAGGTGTACCCACAAAACCTTTACCTCAGGACCCTAACTATCTACGAGAACTTTGGAAGGCACTAAAGAATCTCCTTGGTTGGCATACTTATTGATTACGGGGAGGAAGTACCGATGCGAAATTCCGATTCTTTGTACACGAGTTTGCACTCAAGCATACTAAAATTCATATATAAGTGACAGAGCTCTACTCAGATAGTTTCTGGACATCATAACCGGTGTCAACCAATCACATGGATAGATTAAGAGATGGATATAGAAAAACATAGATGGTTTTGATGTTGACTAAGGTGAACAATGTTTCTCATATACGTCAAGGCCATTGCCAAAACGAACCTATCCTAATGGGTGAGATACTAGTCGACTAATATCAACACACCTTTGGCATATACAATGGAACCAGTGGTCGATAATCCTAACTCTAGGTCAACACAACTGGCATATATAAGGGTTCCAGTGGTCGACTTTATTAAATTTATTCCGGTTGGTCTGATGGTCTGGTCTCATTTTTTTTTTTCGGTATCTCAATCACTATATTTCACCCTAGCAGTGGTAACAACTTGAATCGTGAGCCCCACCTAATCACTTAGGCAAACATATTTCACATAAAACAAAATAAAAATAGAAGTGAAAAGGATTCAACGAGATATGGCGAAACTACCATGTTTTTTTTCTTTAATTCTAACACCTGAGCTCTGTGCTTTTATGAATAGACTCTTTAGATGTTTCCATCTAATCGATTGGTTCCTCAACTCCTACAACCAAAATGCTTCCATCCACTTAGATTGGTTAGTGCCATCCTTAATGAGCATAAATTTCTAGGCTCTGGAGTTTATTTATGGTAACAAAAAGGTAAAGAACACTACCAAAAATATAAGTAACATGAGGAAATAGTAAAGAGAGAAGTCGGAAAGATAGTACCTAGGTGAAGTATAACCAAAAACCTACAAAAATAATATACAACATACAAACCGCCTCGATGGTCAATCAAGGTAAACATGGTCCTCCAGAGGGACCTCCCCAACATCACCTGTAGGAAAAGGCTCTAAATAGGGCTTCTATCGCTGACCGTTAACCTTTGAAGAACTACTACCATTCGGTTTCTCAATCTCAATAGCGCCATGAGGAAAAACAGTACGGACCACAAAAGGACCGGTCCACTGAGGCAACTTCCTAGGGGGAATAGATGCAAACGAGTGTCATACAAAAGAACTTTTTGACCTGGAGAAAATGACTTTCGTAAAATATTCTTATCATGCACAAGTTTCATTTTGTTCTTATACTCCTGTTGATGGTGGATTTTCGTTTAAGGTTAAATTTGTAAAAAACCAGAAAATCATGCGCTGACATCTTGTAAAAGATAAAGCCATTTATAATTGTTGGATACTCCCTCACCAAATTCACCAAGAATGGAGCATGTAGCAACAATCCCATTCTGTGAATACATGAAATTCCTCCAGGTTGGAGCATGTAGCAACAATCCCATCATGTGAATTTCATATCAGCCTTGTATTTTCAAGTACTCATTATCGGTGTGGCATGACGATCGAGTGTTACTCTTACAGAGTAACACGAACCTCCAAGCACTATAATGAAACCATGTACGAAATACCCGTACAGTGACTCTCGGTGTGTTATACTAGCACGATTGAGCCCTCTCGGTGTGTTATATTAGCCTGATTGAGCATCCGGACTGACCAGTATCGGTCCCGGATATGATCCGATCGCGATCATCCAACTCCATAAGCATGATTGGATGACCCCGGATCAATTCCATCACCCCCAAGCGGTATGGAATACCCACGGCCGACCCGCATGGTCGGTCATTGGCCTAGCTTGCCAAGAAACCGTTCATACCAAGCATTATGGACGGAAAACCCTAAATTAGGGTTTGCGACATATTACATGTGTTGCAAAGCAATCTCAACCATCCATCTTCGCAGGAATAGATGGAGGGTGTAGATATAGATTCAAAGGGCCCAGAGCATGTCAACACGATCACCGTGGGCCCGCCTACACACTTGACCAATCGGTCAAAACCAACCATGGTTGGTCGTGACAAAATTGTCACCCAAACAAGAGATGACGCACGGATTTGAAAGCCAAAATTAGGGTTTCAAGCCATCACGCGCGTCCATCTTCTCCGGCACGAATGGAGGGTCACAGATTAGATTAAGCAAGTCCGGTCATACCAACATGACCACCGCGGGCCCATCTACCTCCTCATGTGTTCGGCCAAGGCATATCATGCCTGTTTAATCCAAAACGTGCGCCCAAACTAGCGTGGCCACGCCTCCCAAACCACAAATAGATCTTGACCGCTCAACTTCGCCGGACGATTTGGGTGGCTCGGATCATGTTTTAATGGGATATTCGGTATAGGCATGAACACCAGCTTGCCATCTTCACGTCAAACCAATCGGCCAAGACCGACCAAGTTAGGTCGTCTTGGAACGCGCGCCGGAAAAGAGCATGATGCGCGGCCTTTTGCGGCATCAATTTCCTATTGCAAAATGATCTCAACTACCCCTCTTTGCCGGTCAAATTGAGTGGCCTAGTGATCGCTGTCGTAAGCGACACAAATATAATTACACTTTCTTACTACTCAAAATATAAATATAGCAAGGGCAAGAAAGGATCGATCCCACAGAGAGGTCTAGGTTGTCAAATTGTTATGGTTTCCTATATAAAACACTGGGTGGATTTTCTGATTTTTATGAAAGTAAAATAAACTAAAAACAAATAAACAAATAAGCAAACGAATAAGATAGAAAAGATATTGGTTAAGGATTTCGTTTTCATTCACTAACATGCTTTTCACAATAACTAGAATTGGTATTTAATCTCAACTTTTATCAAAGACCCTAGAATACCTTGATCGCAAGAATATCCCGCAAATCTCCTCATGCCATCAACAAACACATTAAAAGATGCGAATATGAATTCTACCTAAAGGAACAACCTAACGTGTAAAAGCACTAATCAAGTTTAATTCCCTAGATGCATTAAGTTCTATGAAATCAGGCCAATCAAAGCAATCGAACGTGGAAAGCGCACTAATTCAATTTAACAAAGGTTACGATTCACATATGATCATAAGAATATATCACTACAAACTATAATCATATTATGCTACTTGTATCCAAGGAATATCACTTTTGCGTATAATAAACCCTAAACTAGCAATAGATGTGATTAGAAGTTCTACCAATTTGCAACTTGACAAAACAATCAATCAATCATAAAACAATATTTTCAGAGAATTGCAAACGATAATTATGAGACAAAACTAATATATTGAATCAAAGAATCATATTATGTGAAATCCAACTATTCCATAACCAATAATAAACTTAGGTACTCATATTCATGGAGTTCATCACAAGAAGAAAGAGAAGAAACTTCATGGTTCTAAACCCTAGAAAACAAGTAGAGAAAAGATAATAAACAAGATATCCAAATTGTGCCTAGGCTTCTCTATATATAGAGTTTTATAACCTCCTCTTGAAGAAACTAGGAAACCTAGTAAAATTAGGAAAGTGTCCGTGCATCACCCCCGTGCAAAGTAGGTTGCCAAAGTCATGGCCACGCCCGAAATAGCCGCACCCTTAACATATTTCAAGCTAAATGGCCTATTGGGCTTACACTCTTGTTCGATCGTGATATAGGGATAGATTATTGGGCTTGCATTGTTCTAGCCCACTTGGCGGCCTTAAACTGTTAGTCATGTGGAACCGGTTAAGCATTATCATCTTCTCATCTCGGCCGTCATAGCCATTCCGCGTCAATCATTTTTGCTTGAACTCCAACTCGAAATGACTTCTCTCTAAGAAGTATTCAAGTCCCCAAACTCGAGCTCAAGCTTCCATCAATCGCCATCGGTGACTTTCTCCTTTTCATGGCGTATCGTTACTTTCACGTCAACATATTATAACGTTTGTTCTCATTCGTAACATCTCGTCAAAGATCCCACCAAGCCACAGCAGCAGCAAACAACTCCAAGCCTCGATCATTACAGCGTTGTCCTCCTCGACAAACCATCAGCCACAGCACACGTCCTCACTGATCACTGCCATCTTTCGTACTCTCTGCTATACTCTTCGTCATCACTGTTAATCCCGAGTTCGCCAGGATCATCAGCAACATCATTCACAGCTCTCCGTCACCCGTCTCGAACAATGACCATTCCGTATCATCTCCCACACAGAGAGAACATCATCACCAGCCATACATACCGATCACGAGCAGCTCCAGAAATCACCATCGACAAGTATCTTCTCTTCTCAGAACCATCGATAATGGCAGCAGCCATCATACATTTCAACTCCTCCGAACTCATCACAGCTGTTACTCGAGCTTCAACATTATCGACACTACCAGCAAAACTCCTCCCTGATCTTCTACATCAATCAATCATCGTCACTGCTGATGATGGCAGCAACACTCGGGGTCATTAGTCTGCCTTGTGATCATCACCATCGGTGATTTCTGTACGTATGGAGAAGGAAGAAGGTAGTGCCCCCGAGTAAATAAGCGGGTGCCTTTAACATCTTTTGAATTAGGCTTCCCCACGAGTAAAGGTCCTAACTCCCTTTAGCAGTTCCTTTTCAAATGGCTGCCCCTTAACATGAGGGTGTCCCTTAGCGATCTTCATTCAACCGTCGGTCCGGAAGACCGACAGGTTTAGTTCGACTTCATTCTTGTTTCGCCCATAACTTCTTCATACGATCTCGGAATGACTCCATTCTTTCGGCATTGTCTTCATCTTCTCGTCCTCTACACAATGAAAAGTAGAAATCTTGTATTTGAACGAGTTCCAACTGGTCTTTTTGCTCCAAATGACTCCATTGCACCTAATAAACTCAAAAGCACACATAAGACACATAATTTACAAGAAAACTCGCAAAGAAAGCATAAATACTAGATATTAAATACGGTGTATTCTACACCTATCAAATTCCCCCACACTTAGACTTTGCTAGTCCTCGAGCAAATCAAACAAAACAATAAAATACAACAACTCCGTGTCGTCGAGGCTACGGTTAATTTTAGCATAAATAACAAGCCTTTAAACCCCTAGGTGTCCCTAGTGGACGAGTTATAGTCTCGTGAAGGTTTACAAGAGGTCTACCTACAAAACCTATATTTCAAACTCCGTCTATTCGTGACAAATCAATGAATGAATCCAAATTGACTACAGGAGGAGGTACCTTGCAAATTCAATTCAATTATTAGTAATAAACTCTAATTAGATAGTCGAACAAGCCACAATACTCGGAAACTAACAAACCACAATCACAATGAAAAGATTAAGAAGATGGATAAAGATGTAGATGTTGGCGAATATTCACAAGTGTTCGATGTTTCCCATATCTGTCTGAAGGTCACTGCTAAGATGAACCTAATCCTATTGGATTGAGCTACTTTGTGCTGAATGCTACATCAAATCAATTGGCATATACAAGGGAACCAAGATTGACTTTATTCAACACAATAAAATTTTTTTTTTTTTTTTTATATGATTGGATCAAACTGGATCCAATTTCTCTTTTTAGACGGCATGATTAGATCTTTTGGATCCAAGCGCATGCTTCTTGTCGGCAAGTACATGATAGTTGCCTTGGATCCCGCATTCCACGCTTGTTTAGGCGACGGAGACAGGGGACTACGTTTCACACATACTGCTATTCCCAAGTGTCTTTTTATTCCGTTTTGGTCTAATTGATCGGTCCTTTTTTTTTTATTTTTTCATATTTTTTTTTCTTTTTTTTTCATATATTTTTTTTCATCATTTTTTTTCTTTTTCTAGTAACTCAACCACTCTATTTCATCCTAGCAGTAATAACACGTCGATTTTTAGTGACCCACCAAAGCACTTAGAGAACAATAGATAAATATGGAAAAATAAAAATAGAATGCGATATGGTGATATTCCGAGATATGGTAACAACTATCATATTAATTCGTGATTTCTGAGCTATATTCTTCCCTTTTAGTTAATTGGTTCCTCAACTCCTGCATTCAAAATGGTTCCATCCACTAATGGTGTCAAAAACAAACTATACAAACATATAAATGCTCCCCCACACTTAAACTTCACATTGTCCTCAATGTAAAACCGAAAGTTCTGAATTCTGACGTAACAGCAGATAAAACGCAAAAACTGTGCAAATTGGTAAGGAATTTGGAAAAACTCCATTTCACAAAAGTTGTTCATCTACGTGTTTTCTACACAGTGTCAAAAGGGCACAGTGTTTCGATAAACGGTCTGACAGTTATGGTCTCTGGAATGAACTACGCGCAGTCTGAATTTTTCTGACGAAAAGGTATTCGTCCTAATTCTCTTCTAAGATAGATTCCGGACTCAATGAAATTAAACATAGGGATGCAAATATGATATGAAAACAGTAAAAAATAAATAAACGAAACAAAAATAAAATGCAAAAGGATAAGAGATACAAAACCGGTGGGTTGCCTCCCACTAAGCGCTTGTTTTAAAGTCGACGGCCCGACCTAGCTTGTAAGATTCATTCCCCATACACCAATAATCGGAAAAGTTGAGGATCCACCCATAGCACCTGTTTTGCAAACACTAGATTCACACAAATATTAGTAACATAAAGCAAAAGTAAAGCTATGAACCGATAAAAGCTTCCCCCACACTTATTCTTGTCCACACTTGGAAGTGTATAAAGAATATAGAAGTCGGGTACATCCACGGTTTCTTGGTCCAAAACCTGCATAGTATGAGAATCAAGTGTCTCTAATGGCGGAAAACGAGAAACAAAGTCATTCAACAATATTCTCGAAGCACATACATTCAAACCAATAAGAGGTAAAGGAGAAGAAATAATAGGCAAAGGGTTAGATAAACCTTGCACAATCTCTTTTATCACGGAATCCTCTTCATCCTTGAAAAACTCAAGTGAATTATTCACCTCTTTTATATCATGGTCCTCTATCAAACCTTGCAACCATTCTTCGTCCGTTTCTGCCTTAACCAAAGTCTCGACATACACATCATCATTACAATCCTTTGCAAGTTCAATTGGGTCTTCCACAATATTGGTCATAACGGTTTCATTCTCAACATACTCCTCTTTGTTGTAAGGCACATACTCTTTTGCGGATCCAAATTTTATCATAAGAAACTTTTTTAGAACACTCAAAAATGCATCATCCTCAAGCTCCACCCTTTGAATAGGCTCTTGATCATTATTAAGATCAATGCTTGAGTAATCTACACAAGTGTCGACATATTCCTCTTCATCTTCATCTTGATCCCAAAAAGACTCCTCGGAGATGTCACCATGAGTTGTTTCAAGCAATATATCATAATCACCATCACTATCATAGCCAACATACGATTGGTCCTCGCTGAATTTAGTGTTGCTAATCTCGAACTCATCCTTTTGAATAGGTGAATTATCATTATTACGATCAAGAGTTGAGTTAACCACACAATTATCAACAAAAGTGCCCAAGGATTGGCCTTTTTCAACATTAGCATCAATCAAATATTCATCACAAACCATATGCACATTAGAATTATCCATATCTTCCTTGTATTGATCAATGTCTCTTCGCAAGATAGTCATACTTTCACGAAGTTCTTGGAGTTGCTCGTTTGTAGTCTCTTTAGCTTTTCGAAATTCCTCTTGTAAAAGGTGGAAACTTTATCTATAAAATTAGAGACTTTTTGTTCACAAGCATAAGAATCCTCCCATCCTTGTTGTTGTTCACACACATACTCACCATAAGGTTGTTGAGGAAAACCACAAGGTTCCATGGAATATTGGTCATAACCAATAAATTGGTTTTGATTATACCCATGGAATTGGTAGTTGTCATATTGTTGAGGTTGAAACCCGTATTGATTGCTCCAATATGCTCCTTCCATAGAAATAAGCACCTGAAATAATTCCCAAACCAAGGTTAAAACCCAGAAAATAAGAAAAAATAAAATAAAACAAAAACTAAATACAAAAATAAGAAACCAAAAACAATTAACAACCGCTGCCTCCCCGGCAGCGGCGCCAAAATTTGATCGCTGTAAGTGCGACACAAATATAATTACACTTTCTTACTACTCAAAATATAAATATAGCAAGGGCAAGAAAGGATCGATCCCACAGAGAGGTCTAGGTTGTCAAATTGTTATGGTTTCCTATATAAAACACTTTGGGTGGATTTTTCTGATTTTTATGAAAGTAAAATAAACTAAAAACAAATAAACAAATAAGCAAACGAATAAGATAGAAAAGATATTGGTTAAGGATTTCGTTTTCATTCACTAACATGCTTTTCACAATAACTAGAATTGGTATTTAATCTCAACTTTTATCAAAGACCCTAGAATACCTTGATCGCAAGAATATCCGCAAATCTCCTCATGCCATCAACAAACACATTAAAAGATGCGAATATGAATTCTACCTAAAGGAACAACCTAACGTGTAAAAGCACTAATCAAGTTTAATTCCCTAGATGCATTAAGTTCTATGAAATCAGGCCAATCAAAGCAATTGAACGTGGAAAGCGCACTAATTCAATTTAACAAAGGTTACGATTCACATATGATCATAAGAATATATCACTACAAACTATAACCATATTATGCTACTTGTATCCAAGGAATATCACTTTTGCGTATAATAAACCCTAAACTAGCAATAGATGTGATTAGAAGTTCTACCAATTTGCAACTTGACAAAACAATCAATCAATCATAAAACAATATTTTCAGAGAATTGCAAACGATAATTATGAGACAAAACTAATATATTGAATCAAAGAATCATATTATGTGAAATCCAACTATTCCATAACCAATAATAAACTTAGGTACTCATATTCATGGAGTTCATCACAAGAAGAAAGAGAAGAAACTTCATGGTTCTAAACCCTAGAAAACAAGTAGAGAAAAGATAATAAACAAGATATCCAAATTGTGCCTAGGCTTCTCTATATATAGAGTTTTATAACCTCCTCTTGAAGAAACTAGGAAACCTAGTAAAATTAGGAAAGTGTCCGTGCATCACCCCGTGCAAAGTAGGTTGCCAAAGTCATGGCCACGCCTGAAATAGCCGCACCCTTAACATATTCGGCTAAATGGCCTATTGGGCTTACACTCTTGTTCGATCGTGATATAGGGATAGATTATTGGGCTTGCATTGTTCTAGCCCACTTGGCGCCTTAATCGTTAGTCATGTGGAACCGACGGTTAAGCATTATCATCTTCTCATCTCGTAGTCATAGCCATTCCGCGTCAATCATTTTGCTTCGAACTCCAACTCGAAATGACTTCTCTCTCAAGTATTCAAGTCCCCCAAACTCGAGCTCAAGCTTCCATCAACTGCCATCAGTGACTTTCTCCTTTTGCGGCGTATCGTTACTTTCACGTCAACATATTATAACGTTTGTTCTCATTCCGAACATCTCGTCTCAAAGATCCCACCAAGCCACAAGCAGCAGCAAACAACTCCAAGCCTCGATCATTACAGCGTTGTCCTCCTCGACAAACCATCAGCCACAGCACACGTCCTCACTGATCACCTGCCATCTTTCGTACTCTCGCTATACTCTTCGTCATCACTGTTAATCCCAGTTCGCCAGATCATCAATGCAACATCATTCACACTCCGTCACCCGTCTCGAACAGCCATTCCGTATCATCTCCACGGCAGAGAACATCATCACCTGACCATACATACCGATCACGAGCAGCTCGTAAATCACCATCGACAAGTATCTTCTCTTCTCGTAACCATCGATAATGGCAGCAGCCATCATACATTTCAACTCCTCCGAACTCATCACATTTTGTTACTCGAGCTTCAACATTATCGACACTACCAAAAAACTCCTCCCCGATCTTCTACATCAATCAATCATCGTCACCGCTGATGATGGAAGCAACACTCGGGGTCATTAGTCTGTTGTGATCATCACCATCGGTGATTTCTGTACGTATGGAGAAGGAAGAAGGTAGTGCCCAGGAGTAAACAGTAGGGTGCCTTTAACATCTTTTGAATTCGGCTTCCCTCGAGTAAAGGTCCTAACTCCCTTTAGCAGTTCCTTTTCAAATGGCTGCCCCTTAACATGAGGGTGTCCCTTAGCGATCTTCATTCAACTGTCAGTTCTGGAAGACTGACAGTTTAGTTCCAGCTTCATTCTTGTTTCGCCCATAACTTCTTCATACGATCTCGGAATGACTCCATTCTTTCGGCATTGTCTTCATCTTCTCGTCCTCTACACAATGAAAAGTAGAAATCTTGTATTTGAACGAGTTCCAACTGGTCTTTTTGCTCCAAATGACTCCATTGCACCTAATAAACTCAAAAGCACACATAAGACACATAATTTACAAGAAAACTCGCAAAGAAAGCATAAATACTAGATATTAAATACGGTGTATTCTACACCTATCACCTAGATCGCACCTTCATGGGACAGTGAGACATGGACGTGTACACCGGCATGCTATCTACATGCACGCCTGGGTCGGTCCTCTCCGAAATCCTTCCCATGCTTGGTTTCGACCAAAGCCGAAGAGTGATGCTTGCGCACCTCTTCAAAACCTAATTTCATTAACGGTCGCAGATGAGTGTCTCAAAGATCATCTCATCCGTCCAACTTCACCAGCTTGGTTATACAACCCTGGTCAGGAGTTAATTGGTCAGTGAGGCATCATTACCCATCACTTTACCACACATAAAATACACACGGTACTTCACAAGTATCGACTTCCTGAATAACGCAGTTATTCAATTCAGCATTACATGCTATCTTTCGTGGATCCACGATCCACACATTCCAAACATCAATCATGTCACAAATCGGGGGATACATCTTTGGGTATTGGTCTCAGCGGTTTACGGCGTGCGGCGTGCAACGCGCCATCGCAAGAACGTGTCAGGAAGTCATGGACGGTTAGGGATGAACAGGAGAAGTGGGCAAGACTGGTCATGTGGCACCGACGCACAACTCCACTACTCCATCACTCCACTTCCTCCACTTCCCACGAGAGACGTGAATAAGGCTCAATGACTTGTATAAATAGGTTCTCCGCCCTATTTCAAACAATAACACAAGTCCAGACGAGACGTAAAACCAAGTGTTAATACAAAACGTATTCCAACACCCAGCCCGCTTGCATCAATCACAAGCCCTGCTCACCTTTCGTTACAAGTCATAAGCAAGCCAACACCTTCACAATCTCAACACCTTCTTCGCTTCCCTCCCTAAGATCAACCCCATCTCCTTCACTTTGTGACCGAAACAAGTCCGGGAACGGCCATTTCTTGGTTTAGGTAGGACTTGCATGCATTGATCTCTCGAATCTACAAGCACTCACCGCGCAGTGCATTTGTTTAAGGTTTAGATTCATTCCTCATCCACACCCCAAATTACCAAATTATACAGGAATAGTTTTCACCCATAAACAATTGGCGACGACAGTGGGAGGTTAATCTCTCGGTTGTAAAGTCAATTTCTTCCAAATCCGATTAAATTTCATCAATTTCAAAAGGGTAGATCTTAGAACCAGTTCAATCAACAATTCATTTCAAGATGGTGGAATTAAGTTCGGATCAACAATCAATTCGATGGGTCTAGTGTGGATAACAATCCTGGTGTCGAAGTACCTGTCAGTGGAGCTACCGTAGCCAACACATCTCGAGGAGCCGTTACCTCTATCACCAACACTAGCGGAGCAGGAGACATCCCCGTAGGTGTAACGCCTCCCATCACGAGCGGAGCAGCCGCAATTCCAAGATCTCCTCAAGTGTAACGCCTCCGGTGGTCACTAGAGCAACAACTTTCACTCCCTCATCGGGCGAGGAGCCGGAGGCACAAGAGGAGGACCACCGTCCATTACCATTGCGAGACTTGATGGAGAAACAGGAAGTTCTTGCTAAGACTCCAACGAGATATGGCCGCAACTCAGAAGGAGGTACTCACTTTCCTCAAGACCTAGATTGAACGATTGCCGCAAGATTCACGTCAATCTTTGGAGCCAACAAGAAATGCTTTCAATTCACCCGGAGAAAGGCGTTTCCACTCGGACCCACATGAGTGAAGAAGCTCGTGTTGCTCCTGAATGTTCAAGAGAAAGGGACCAGGCACCCAACTTCATCACACGTGAGGATCTAGAACGACTCCTTCAAAGCCGAGGCAAAGGAAATCTGACGGATGCACACCAACACCAACCTCCATACCCTCAAGATATGCATCGAATCCCTCTTCCAAGAGGTTACATCTCTCCCAGTTCTCCCTCTACGACGGTGCATGGGTAATGCTCGTGAACATGTCTCTCGATTCTTGGAATCCTTGGGGGAACATGAATACAATCATGTTCTGCTGAAAGAATTCTCGAAATCACTTACGGGGAGGGCGTACACACAGTACAACAACATCGCGCCTAACAAACATATCCAATCGGAGCGAGATGGTCGGTGCTTCTACGAAAGTATTTCTTCGTGTCTCGAACAAATCACCTTTTCGGATCTAGGAAGAATTCTTCACGGAACAACGAGCATCCTAACGACTTCGTCAAAAGATTCGGAACTGAAGCTGGATTGTCATGACCCGAACGTCACCGAACGACAATTGGTGGAGTTGTGCATCAACGGGATGATACCCATATACCGCGCTCCGTTAGAGAATGCAGGCTTTCAAACGTTCTCTGGACTCCATGAGGCTGCAAAACGTTCAAGCAACAATCGCACCGGCACTACTAGAAAGAACCCGAGTTGTTCGAAGTGAAGATTCACGTGAAAGTCGAGGAGCGGGCGCCTCACGAACAAGCAATACAACACCGGTCCTGTGTGAGTGTAGTGGGCGGAGAAGAGAAAAGGAAAGCTCCGTGATGGAACAACAAACCAAGCGGACATCCCGGCACACAAGACTTCGTCTCGAAAGGAGATGACAAAACTCTACACAAAACACTAAAGACACGGGTTTTCCTTTTCCCATGAATGAAGTGATAGAGCTCTTGGAAGCGTGGATCCAAGACGACGCCGTAAAGCCGCCCCTATCAGGACGTCCTCCAACCGAAGAAGAAATGGCGGATCCCGGATATTGTTGCTACCACAGGTTCGTCCATCATCCAAACAAAGATTGCAACGAGGTTGAAACGGATATTCGGGGAAAAGGTAGAGACGGGGGAACTCAGAACTTGGAAACGAGGGTGTTCATAGAGACCCTTTACCTATCACGAACCGCATGATTTCAGGGATTACATTGCAAGACCGTACAATCTATGATGGAGCACATATGTGAAATCTTGTACTTCTCCAAAGGACAGTGTCAAGACATATTTGCGGCCCTCAACCACGTTGTGTCGTAGGCGTTTGCATCCAGAGCAGTCCAGGGAACCCAGGTCTTCCCGAAAGACATGAGCAATGAGGCTGTGGACTCCTAACCGTCACTCGTTTGAGAAACGTTGAATTTGATAGCGTGTTGATTGATACGGCCCGAATTTAACATCATTCTTGTCAAGACCTTGAGAGCGGCAAAGATTTTGCGGCAGGAAACTACCGTCACCCAACCGTGGTCAAAGATTGGGAGGAGAACTCGAGAGATTCACATGGATATATTGATCTTGAAGTCAAATTGGGTGATGTCTCGACACAACAAAGTTCTACATAGTCAAAGACCATCCAGACTACGACATGATCCTAGGGCGCTCTTGGATGCAAGACAACAAAGCCATCTTTGAAGTCTGTCCTCTCTACGGTTTGGTACATCGAAAGAATCTCCAACACGCCTATCGGACCTCCCGATGATTGTTTCTTCTTGCACTAAAGAACGTCTTGATGTGACACAACTTCCTGGGAGAGCACTGTCGCCATACATTGAAAGGTCCGATGTCAAGTAAGTCTCACCACACAACTCTCTTTGCAACCTACCACCCTCATTTCGACAAGTCCACGGGGACCGGCTCCAATCAACAAACCAACCCAGACTAAGAGATGTGAATGGGAGGCCGGCCCTTTCAAGCGTTTTATCAAGAGCGTGGAAGGCTGTTTTGGTCAAAGACGATGAGGCCAAGGTCCAAGTATCGCACGACCAAACACGTTTGGGAATTGGAGACCCTAGTGACGAAGGCGACTACGTTCAATATTGGGAGCATGACGGTGAAGATGACCACTCCACCCGACTCACCCACCTAAGAGAAGATGAACCGCACAGTAGCGAGATGTTATTCTAGGCGGCTACCGCAAGCTCATCAACGCCGATAAACTAGAAGGCATAACAATTCACTCAAAATGGCTCAAACCCTACCGAACTTAAGACGCCAGTGCTACCACTTTCCAAAGATCCTCCACCCTTTAAAAACATTTGTGCTATTTTTTTTTCCAGCGTGTTTCCTTTTACAATTTCATGTCATATTTGTAATTCCCCCGGAAAATGATTGCAATACTTGCATTCATAGTTAGGGTCTCAATTTTCAATTTTCAATTTAGTTGAAACACTATTTCCATCTCGAGAACCTCTTTACTCACACAAAGTCCCGAGTCGGCCTAAATCAATCCACTTTGGAGCAAGAAAGGAAACCCTAAGCAAATATCTCACGGAAGAAGGAAATAGAACGTGTGCACAAAAGGGAAATGATTTGAGACATCCGCTGACAAAGCCAAGAAGACCTTGCATCGAAGGACAGTCCGTGGATATTCCATTATGATATTATTTCTTTTATCACTAAGAATTACGTGTGAAGGCGCACCCTGCGCCCGAGAAGGTTCGATTGCGATCTTGACAAAGGGTTATAAAAGAAAACTTTATTCAAACAATCAAATGGAAGAAAACCTTGAACTCCTACCGCCACCGAGTACAAGGAAGATGTTCGAGTGTACAGAATATACTTGGAAAGAGAAATAAAATAAAAGAGGTTTTAGTTGTCAAGAGAGCCGGCCTCTGCATTACCGATTGGGTTCTTCTCCATCACCTCGTTGATGCACCTCCCTTCGGATCTACCTCAACTTCTACATCGACATCTCCGCAGCAGCAGCGCACTCCATCCCAACATCATCAGCGGGAGCATCAAAGGGCATAGCAACACTAGGGGCCACGTGATTGCTTTCAAATGTTCGGGTTCGTGCCTATCGGAATCAAGAATTATCACGCGTCTGAACCGGGTAATCACACTTGCCTTCATTCGGAGGTCGTTCATGCTCAACTCTCCGCCTCTTCAACCTCGCTGCAAATCTCTCTGCCCTTGTGCTTACTAGTGTTGCCGAGCGTTTCCTCGCGCCTCACCGCTCCTCCATGTCAATCGCGGTGAAAGTGCACGAGATACGTCCTCTTGCAATACGAAGGTGTGAAATAGACATCCCCCTGTATAGCACGGACGACTTCCCGAAAGCGGAAGATCGATCTTAGCCATTACATCTTCGTGTGCACGGTTTTCGGGCTTGCCAACTTGAAACTTCTTTCCGGGAAGCAACGAGAATGATCGTCGGCCGCTTCCATGATAAAGCGCAAAGGAGGGAGGTTATGAGCGCTCAAAAAAAAAAAATCAAAAATCAAATCAATCGATCGATCAATCGAAGATCGAAAAATACGAGCTATAGAATAAACGACCACGTGAGACGATTCTTTATAATCTCACAAGTGTGAGAATCCCCGAAGGAAAAGAAGTCTTTACTTGCCACCTATGAAGGCCGCTAATTCGGGATAACAATCGGCGAGGCTTATCGGATATACACGAGGAAAGCCGTGTATGATGAAGGAAGTACACCCGAAGAAGCGGCCGAGCTCAAATATGTACAAGAGGAACAAAGCGACTCACGGATCAAGTCATGTTTCCTTCGCATCCTTAATCGAGAACCAACTAGTTCAGGGCACCGACTATCCCCAGTAAATATGTACTTACTTTAGCCTTTGGTCATTTCGGTATATATGTATGTCTGCATCTCATGCCTACCACACAATAGTGTAACCATTATGTGCTAGGTAGGGGGACTTAATGTTGATGGTGGATTTTCATTTAAGGTTAAATTTGTAAAAACCGGAAAATCATGCGTGACATCTTGTAAAAGATAAAGCCATTTATAAGTGTTGGATACTCCTCACTTAATTCACCAAGAATGGAGCATGTAGCAACAATCCCATTCGTGAATACATAAAATTCCTCCGAGGTTGGAGCATGTAGCAACAATCCCATCCTCGTGAATTTCATATCAGCCTTGTATTTCCGGTACTCATTATCGGTGTGGCATGACGACCCGAGTGTTACTCTTACGAGTAAACACGAACCTCCAAGCACTATAATGAAACCATGTACGAAATACCCGCACAGCCGACTCTCGGTGTGTTATACTAGCCCGATTGATCCCCTCTCGGTGTGTTATACTAGCCCGATTGAGCATCCGGACCGATCAGTATTACCCGGATATGATCTGATCATGATCATCCAACTCCATAAGCATGATTGGATGACCCCGGATCAATTCCATCACCCCAGCGGTATGGAATACCCACGGCCGACCCGCATGGTCGGTCATTGGCCTAGCTTGCCAAGAAACCGTTCATACCAAGCATTATGGACGGAAAACCCTAAATTAGGGTTTGCGGCATATTACATGTGTTGCAAAGCAATCTCAACCATCCATCTTCGCAGGAATAGATGGAGGGTGTAGATGTAGATTCAAAGGGCCCAGAGCATGTCAACACGATCACCGTGGGCCCGCTTACACACTTGACCAATCGGTCAAAACCAACCATGGTTGGTCTTAAAAAAATGTCACCCAAACAAGAGATGGCGCACGGCTTTGAAAGCCATAATTAGGGTTTCAAGCCATCACGCGCGTCCATCTTCTCCGGCACGAATGGAGGGTCACAGATTAGATTAAGCAGGTCCGATCATACCGGCATGACCACCGTGGGCCCATCTACCTCCTCATGTGTTCGGCCAAGGCATATCATGCCCGGTTAATCCAAAACGTGTGCCCAAACTAGCGTGGCCACGCCTCCCAAACCACAAATTGATCTTGACCGCTCAACTTGAGGACGATTTGGGTGGCTCGGATCATGTTTTAATGGATATTCGGGTATAGGCATGAACACCACTTGCCATCTTCACGTCAAACCAATCGGCCAAACCGACCAAGTTAGGTCGTCTTGGAACAGCGCGGGAAAAAGAGCATGATGCGCGGCCTTTTGCGGCATCAATTTCCTATTGCAAAATCGATCTCAACCACTCCTCTTTGCTTAGGTCAAATTGAGGGGCCTAGATCGCACCTTCATGGGACAAAGTGAGACATGGACGTGTACACCGGCATGCTATCTACATGCACGCCCACGGTCGGTCCTCTCAAGAAATCCTTCCCATGCTTGGTTTCGACCAAGTGAAGAGTGATGCTTGCGCACCTCTTCAAAACCCCAATTTCATTAACGGTCGCAGATGAGTGTCTCAAAGATCATCTCATAGTCCCAACTTCACCTGACTGGTTATACAACCCACGGGTCGGGAGTTAATTGGCCGGTGAGGCGTCATTACCCATCACTTTACCACACCATGATGCGATGCACATAAAATACACACGGTACTTCACAGTATCGACTTCGAATAACGCAGTTATTGATTGACATTACATGCTATCTTTCGTGGATCCAAGATCCACACATTCCGAAAATCAATCATGTCACAAACCGGGGATACATCGGGGTATTGGTGCGGCGGTTTACGAGGCGTGCGGCGTGCAACAGCGCCATCACAAGAACGTGTCGGGAAGTCATGGACGGTTAGGGATGAACAGGGAGAAGTGGGCAAGGCGGGTCGTGTGGCACCGACTTCGAACAAGTCCACTACTCCATCACTCCACTTCCACGAGAGACGTGAATAAGGCTCAATGACTTGTATAAATAGGTTCTCCGCCTATTTCAAACAACAACACAAGTCCAGACGAGACAAAAAACCAAGTGTTAATATAAAACGTATTCCAACACCCAGAGACTGCTTGCATCAATCACAAGCCTGCTCACCTTTATGTTACAAGTCATAAGCAAGCCAACACCTTCACAATATCAACACCTTCTTCGCTTCCCTCCCTAAGATCAACCCCATCTCCTTCACTTTGTGACCGAAACAAGTCCTGGGAACGACCATTTCTTGGTTTAGGCCGGACTTGCCTGCATTGATCTCTCGAATCTACAAGCACTCACCGCGTGGTGCATTTGTTTAAGGTTTAGATTCATTCCTCATCCACACCCCAAATTACCAAATTATACAGGAATAGTTTTCACCCATAAACAACTCCTTAGCACTATCGTATGCATCTCTACGAATCTCGTCCAACTCATTGAGCCGGAGCTTTACGTGAGCTCTGCCTTGTCAAGTGAAAAGTTTAAGTTCTTAATAGCCCAATAGGCTCTATGCTCTAACTCGACGGGAAGGTGACATGCCTTGAAAAATACTAGACGATAAGGTGACATTCCAATGGGTGTCTTAAACGCGAGTGACGGTAAGCCCATAAGGCATCGATAAGCCTCGACGTCCAGTCTTTCCTATTAGGATTAACTGTTTTCTCTAAAATACGCTTAATTTCCCTATTGGAGACCTCTACCTGACCACTAGTCTGTGGGTGATATGGGGTTGCTACTCTATGGGTAATACCATATTGTTTCATAAAAAGTGCAAACGGTCTATTACAAAAGTGTGAACCTCCATCACTAATTATAGCTCGCGGTGTACCAAAACGTGTAAGTATGTTCTCTTTCAAAAATGGACTACGAACGTGGTCATTTGTATTATTGGAACCGCCTCAACTCCACTTAAAACACATAGTCTACGGCGACAAGTATGTAAAGATAACTAAAATAATTAGGAAATGGACCCCATAAAATCAATGCCCCACACATCAAAGACCTCAATCACTAAAATAGGGTTTAAAGGCATCATATTTCTACGGAAATGGTTCATAACTTCTGGCAACGCTCACAAGAAACACAATGACTATGGGAGTCTTTAAACAACGAAGTCCAGTAAAAACCACACTGCAATATCTTAGCATAAGTCTTCTTAGCACTAAAATGACCCCCACATGCATGTTCATGACAAAAGGAGATAATACTGGACTGGTCACTCTCGGGTATACATCTCCTAATAATGCAGTGCTGGACAATACTTAAACGGATAAGGATCGTCCTAAAAGAAATGCTTAACCTCGGCTAAAAACCTAGAACGATCTTGCTTACCCCAATGTTGAGGCATTCGGCCCGAAGAATAAGATAATTTACTATATTCGCATACCAAGGTGATTGGGAAACAGAGAACAATTGTTCATCAGGAAAGCTATCCCTTATAGGAAGGGAATCATTAGGGGAACTAATAACTAGCCTAGACAAGTGGTCTGCTATTACATTTTCGTCACCCTTTTTGTCTCTAATGTCTGGACAGAATTCTTGTAACAAAAGGATCCACCTAATCAATCTAGGTTTGGTATCCTTCTTAGACAAAAGGTATTTCAAAGCAAACATGATCAATATAGATTACGATCTTAGAACCTAATAGGTAGGATCTAAACTTATCCAAGGCAAACACGATGGCTGTGGTTCCTTCTCGGTAGTTGTATAGTTCATTTGGGCATCATTCGAGTTTTGCTAGCATAGTAAATCACATGAAGTAATTTGTTTTCTCGTTGCCCTAGCACAACACCTATAGCATAATCTGAAGCATCACACATAATTTCAAAGGGTAAGTTCCAGTTAGGTGCCTGGAATATCGGGGCAGTAGTGAGTAAATTCTTAAGCTTCTCAAAAGCCTCTAAACAAGCATCATCAAAGACAAACTTAACATCTTTTGCAAGCAAATTGCAAAGAGGTCTAGAAATCAAGCTAAAATCCTTAATGAATCGACGGTAAAAAACCCGCATGCCCTAGGAATGACCTAATATCTTTTACGGTTTTGGGACTGTAAAGTCTTAATAAGGTCAACTTTGGCTTTATCTACCTCTATACCCTTTGAAGAAACAATGTGCCCTAACACAATTCCTGATTTAACCATAAAATGGCATTTTTCCCAATTAAGCACTAAATTCTTTTCCTTACACCTAGTCAACACTAATGTCAAATGATGCGAGCACTCATCAAAAGATGAACCAAACACTGAAAAATCATCCATAAAGACCTCTAGAAACCATTCTACCATATCAGAAAATATGCTCGTCATACAACGCCCGAAAAGTCGCGGGGGCATTACATGCCCGAAAGGCATGCGTCTATATGCAAAGGTACCAAAGGGACATGTAAAAGTGGTTTTCTCTTGGTCTTTTGGGGCAATAACGATACGATTATAACCAGGAGTAGCCATCTAAGAAGCAATAATGACTATGTCCGGCTAATCTCTCTAGCATTTGGTCGATAAAAGGAAGGGGAAAGTGATCCTTCCTTGTGACCTTGTTCAATTTCCTATAGTCTATATCTGAGACACGCCATCCCGTGGTCACTCGGGTTGGGATTAACTCATTATTATCATTACGTACTACGGTGATACGATTTCTTGGGAATAACACGAGCAGGCTGACCCACTTTATGTACGAAATTGGGTAGATAATACCCGCATCTAACAACTTAAGCACCTCTTTTCGAACTACCTCTTTCATGTTAGGGTTCAGTCGACGTTGCATCTCCCTAGAAGGTTTGCAGTCTTCTTCTAAATGAATCTGATACATACACACAGTAGGACTTATACCCTTAATGTATGTTATAGTCCACCCTAAAGCTTCCTTATTGTCTTGAAGTACTTTTACTAGCCTACTTTCCTGATCACTATCCAAATCGGAAGCTACAATCACAGGTAAAGTCTCAGATGGGCCTAAAAACACATACTTTAGAGTGTCGGGTAGTGGTTTTAGGTCCTACTTAGGAGGCTCTTCTAAAGAAGGAATTAAGGTAGTCTCAGAAACTGGTAATGGTTCGTACCTAGCTTTCCATCTATCAGTGTCTAACACAGGGGTAGAATCTAATAGAGCATTCACTTGTTCAATAGTGTTATCATCATCAAAATCTAAACCAAAATGGGATAGACAGGTTTCTAATGGGTCCTCAGACAAGATGTTTGGTAATGACTCCTGAACTAAGGCTTCTATCATGTTCACCTCTTCAACACATGTGTCATCTAGCTCATAAGGTAGCCATCGACATTAAAAATGTTCATCTCCATAGTCATATTACCAAAAGATAAATTCATCACACCATTTCGACAGTTAATGATCGCATTAGACGTAGCTAAAAATGGGCGACCTAATATCACAGGTATCTGGTTCTCTGGGTCGGGGACAGGTTGGGTATCTAGCATAACAAAATCAACAAGATAAATAAACTTGTCGACCTCAATGAGAACATCCTCGATAACACTTCGAGGAATTTTATGAACCTATCGCCTAATCGCAATGTCATCCGAGTAGGTTTCATTTCACCAAGTCCTAGTTGTAAGTACACATGGTACGACGGTAAGTTCTCACACTGGCTCCTAAGTCAAGTAAAGCTTTTTACCCGGTGTTTACCTATTGTACAAGCAATGGTAGGGGAACACGGGTCTTTGTACTTTGGAGTTGTGGTGTTGAATGATTGAACTTACGTGACTAGCTAAAAGGCTTTCTTATGGACGCTAAGTTTTCGCTTTCGCGTACCACATATCCTTAAGGAACTTGGCATAAGCAGGAATTTTCCTAATTGCATCTAATAAAGGAAGGTTTATGGTAACTTGCTTAAAAACCTCCAATATGTCATTAAAGTTCGATTCCTTCTTTGTTGGTACTAATAGTTGGGGAAATGGGGCTCTAGGCACAGAGAATCGGACCTCTCTCAGAACCGAATTGGCATCATCGAAATTTTATCGTCTCCTCAGCTAGTGGTGCTCCTGAGGGTGAGATCTGAGGGTGAACTACGTATGTTCACTATCGGGCATGGTTACCCGATTGTCTACTACTCTACCACTCCTAAGGGTTCTAATAGCATTCAACCGATTCGATGTTTTTGCACCTCCTTCCTGAACTCCTCTAGGATTGGGATTAGTCTGACTAGGGAACCTTCCGTTATCTCTTTCACTTAAGGTCTTAGCTATTTGGCCCACTTGAAGTTATAACTTAGCAAGGCTTTGAGCATTAGTTTGAAAGTTCTGCTTGGTTTCCTGTTGAAAACTAACATGGCTCTGTGCTAACATTTCCTGAGTTTTTGCTAACATCTTAATAGATTCCTCTAAGCTAGTCGTTTTATTTTCTGGGCCTGAAGAATTCTTAGTGTAACCAAAACACGGGGGAGCATTAGAATTACTAAATCGACCTTGACTTTGGCCCTTAGACCACGAAAAGTTCGGATGGTTTCTCCAACCTGGATTATAGGTTTTACGAATATGCGTCAAACTTTTGACGGTTTATCAAATCTAGTGTTATTATAGAGAGCATTGGCTTGCTTTTCATTATTTACGGCCTTCCCAAAAAGGCTCCAATCTACCACTAGTGTGACCCACTTCTAAGGCTTCTAACCTTTTCGCTATTGCAGCAATTTTGGCATCGATTCATAGCCTCCTTCCACCCTATTAACGTTTTCTCTTCTAAGAATTGTTTTCAGGGTTCCCTATTACTTTCCCATTGTTGGGTCTTTTCGGCGATTTCATGCAAATATGTCATCGCCTCATCAATTGTTTGGTTTTCAAACCCACCTGTACACATAGATTCTCTTTGTGGTTGTAGTGGAATAATCTAAACCCTCATAAAGGATCTGAACTAACCTAACCTTTTCTAGACCATGATGAGGACATTGGGCTAATAAATCATTGAACCTTTCCAAATACCTATACAAAGACTCTCCTCCTGTTGAGAAAACGTGCAGATTTGCGTCCTAATAGACGATATTTTGTGCCTAGGGAAAAACTTGTTCAAAAAGGCAGATGTAAGTT
Source organism: Papaver armeniacum (assembly GCA_023531295.1). Taxonomy (NCBI): domain Eukaryota; kingdom Viridiplantae; phylum Streptophyta; class Magnoliopsida; order Ranunculales; family Papaveraceae; genus Papaver; species Papaver armeniacum. The sequence continues at coordinate 261,534 of JAJJWW010004806.1, forward strand.
GTTCATATGTTTCAATTGAACCAGAAGCCAAACTATATAGCCACGATTTGGCTTTATCTTTCAAGGAAAAAGGGAATTACCTGAGTTTCAAAGCATCATCATCAAGGTTTCTAATCTTTAGGTACTACAAATTTCCTCAAAGTCCCTAACATGGAAATAGGGGTTTTCATTTTCTTTCCCTAAGAAGATTGGGAGCAATTTGTAAGGTCCCAGGTTTAAGTTCATAATTTGCTTCGTTTTACCTAACCCGATACACGAGGGACGAGTAGCCCTAGTCGGGTTCAACAAGGCTTTCAAAGTTGCCATTTCGGCACTATCGGAATATTAGGATTGTCTCCCCAAACGGACGTTCAAAAACGGACTCTTCAAAAAAATCGGACTTTCTAAATTGAGGTAATCGAGACGCTTAGAACTACTAGGTTTCTCTTTAACAAATCTACATATGGTGTCTATTTTACGTTCCGGCATGCAAACGAATAAGGAAGGGGATTCTATGCAATCACAAAACAAGGCTGACTCAACCAAATCAAACCTATTGATTTCTAGCAAACAAAAAGCATGATGGCTCCACTTAGATTGTTTCTAGACCATCTTCTAATCCTTCGAAAGGGAATTCGTTACAATTTAAGCAAACCCCTCTGGAATCAATCCGAGTCAAAGTAAGTTGAATAGAGGCGAGGGAAGCTCGGTGGAGCTTTGATACCCAAGGCCTCACCGGAATTACAAGGCGGCGCAGTCACGCATTCAACTCACGAGAAACCTTCATGAACTTGAAGTGTGCTTAAAAGAGTAACCAATATTTTTCGAATGACTTTCCTATTAAGCTCGTTACCCTATCGGTCTTGTTCTAGTCAAAATTTTAAGGCTTAGGTTCGCAAGAGGTTACGTGTTCCTAAGGCGGGCAAGAAGAGAACGGTGATGAAATCCGAACCCTTATCTTGTATGGCCAGGCCTTGCCCTTTACTATAAAATTAAAGCACCGTATTCAAGTCCTCGGCATATATGCAAACGAAGGAGTCCATAACTCGCCGACGGGGATTGCGGGTGTTGAGAATCTTACCTCCCGTTCCAGACAGGGATGAATCGGTTGTAGTCGACTCGGGCCAATGACTCCTATGTCGGTGTACGAACCCAAGTGCGAGACAATATCGTAATTGTCCTCCTTCTCTGCAAACAGTTTATATTTAAAGTACCCTTCCGTAGGGTAAAAATAAAAAATAATGTCCAAAGTCCAAAAAGAAAATAAAAAATTACAAAAATAATAAACCCTAATACAATTTTTTTCTTTAAAAATAAAATAACTAAAATAAAATCGTCTTCTTTCCCGTTCTCTTTGCTTTAATCTTTCGCTCCAAGTCTTTACGAAATCAAACTCCTTGGCTCAATTTTCTTTATGATACAGAACCTGTAGACAAAAGATAAATACCCAAAAACGTACAAAAGAACAAAAATAATAAAAAAAGAAAAAAACAAATCTAAAATCCTAAAAACAAGTCCGCGTCGGCGGCGCCAAAAATTGATGTGATTTTGAAGTTGTTTGTAAAGTGGTAAGAAAGATGTCGTTCTCTCGAACTTGTGAAGGATTTTTTTAGACTTAAACTCAAAACTAAAATATAAAATCACTAATAATTATAGTAAACACTGAAAAATTTGATATCAATATTAAAAGAACACTGAGGCTAAGATACCACTATTTTTCCAAGTTCAAAGCGATTTAACCCAATATTTATATTCATGCAATTTTCTCGTTCAATTTGATTCTAAACTATTGCAACAAGTAGGTTTTCAAAATAACAAGTGTAAATCCGAAGCATAAAACATCAAAAACCTAGGTCCAAGTATTCTCTATCAAAATAAATCACAATTGTTTAACAAAAATCATTCAAACAATTATCGATCAAGGCAAAATAATCATAAAAATAATTGCAATAAATAGATAAATAAGAATATACCACTTCTTGTTGGAAAAATAGCTTCCTCTATTGCCTCAAAGAATGGGGTTTAGCTCCTCATATTAACCGCTTGCTCGAATACATGTTTGTTGCTCCAAAGTTGATTAAAAAGAAGAGAAGGTATAAAACAAAGCGTGTTTGTAAGCATTATAATTGTTACAGAACCCTTTGTTACAAAGAACCCTAAACGAATCATTGCAGAACTCGATTAATTGTTGGAAAAATTGTTACGGTAAGCTGTTACAAAGGTAATAAATTTGAAAGAAAAGGCCACGGGTTCTGCGACTTTCCTTAAGCGTTGTTCTCTGTTCTTCTTCCTCCTCTCGCTTTGTAGAACTCTGAAACTTGGTTTTTGTGCTCTGTTATGTTCTAAACTTCCCCTGAAGTGTACGTCCCCCGTCTATGACCTATCTCCACTCCTTTTATAGCCCCAAGGTCGATGAAATCTCCGGCTATTCTTTTCTTTTCTTTTTTTTCTTCCACCTTAAGTCTCGGGGTTTATTTCCCTGCGAAGCTTCTCGACGCATCAAATTGAGTTGTCAGCACTCCAAATATAGGAAGCAAACATCCCGGATATAGATAAACTCTCCAGAATCATGCAAATTCTATCTATAGAATCAACAGAATCCGATAATATTGCTCCTCCTCGGTTACGCTCAAACACGATCATGCAGCCCAAGTTGATCGATCCAAATACCCATACGAGACTTGTGAAGCTCTAACAGGTCCAGCCCAACAAAAATAAGCTATTGAATCTCCATAAAAATTGCTCAAAACTCGAACTTCAAATCTGCTTCGCCGCTGCCATGTTTCCCTCCAAAATCTCCATTTGAATCGTGAAGAAGAAGAGGTCACCCCCTATCCAGAGTAGGGGTGGTAATAGCAGCTGCCTTGGGAATATCCTTAGGGTGCCCCTTAGTAATTTGGGTACCCCTTATCCATAGCGAGAGTCCGAATAGTAGGTGTCCTCCGGGTACAACTTTTCGAGCCGAATTTTCCAAAAATGTTTATTGGCCAAAAATACCTACACACACATAAAACACCATAATAAGTACAAAAATGAGCACTATAAATATAAAAAATCGAGACAAATTAGACACAAAAATGTGTCTATCAAGTGTCTCTATTGTTAATGCTTGATTTTGTACTTATTATGGTGTTTTTATGTTTGTTTAGGTGTTTTTGGAGAAATACACTTGTGTGGAAAAAGTTGCTCGAAAAATGTTATTTGGACCCCAAGAGAAAAGTACTAAAGGCACCCACATTTTGGATAAGGGGCACCCCAGGAATCCCCATAGGTAGTTGCTATCGGCACCCCCACTCTGGTTAGGGGGCCACCCTTCTTCATCTTTTGAATTCAAGAATTGGCGGGAAAATAGAGTTTGCAGTTGCGAAGATTTCAAATGACAAGATTGGACGTGTTTTTTTTGCCGAAGTTTCTCTCATATTTGACTTGGAGTAAGTCTGTTACACCAAAACATGATTGGTATGTGGTTAAGAGACTTAAAACAATGGGAGATTTCATGCACACACGTAAAACAGAGCAATATATTCTCGGGATATTCTGTGGAGGATTGGCGTGTGTTTACAACATGTTCAACGCAATCTGAGACGTATGCACAACCTGGTAATGCGTGATTGAATGATTACTGAAAGCTTCAGGCACAGACGAAGGCAAGAAGGGAAAGAAAATAACCCGAGAATATATTTTCTTTACTGCGAGTTATGGTGAAGATTCGATAATATTTGGAGGAGCTTTGAGTATATAAACGAGTCTTTGGAGTTGCAGATGGGGATGGAGAGTTAGGGGTGAAAACAGAGATGATTAGTGAGCTGTAGAGAAGAAATCAGAGGTTGCAGAGTTGTTTCTGCTACTGCTGCACCTCAAGAACACGAAGAACATAAGACGCACGGAGTACCGTCGTAAATGCTACAGTGACAACGACACATCACTAGTGGGTCGTATTGCTACAGTGACATTTACCATTTATCGTAATCGTAATGTGTGGTTTGTAATGCTTCTCATGCGTTGCAAATTCCTGGTTTATTTGATATCTCTCCTTTTCATCATTTGTAAGCACCTTTGAGCAATAAAATCATATTTTGAGCGTGATTCCAACATGATGAGCTAGACCCCATCTCTGGGACGATGGACGAAGCTGAATTTCATTATGTGTAAATTTAATTAATTCCTTAATTACTATTTGCACTGATTTTTAATGAATTATGATTTCTATTAATTATTTGTTATTTTGTTTGATGTCGCATGCTTAGTTTTAATTACTTTTGATGCGTCATACTCACAACTTACAACTAATGTTTTATGAAATCTACTTTGGCAAAGAACAGAGTTAATATTTCTTGTGTTTGGAGCTATAAATGTCAAGGATTAATTTCTAAAACCCATGTATATGAAAGGCAGTGAAATCCCGATTCCCAGTTTCTATCCATCTTGCTACTATTTTGTGTATATATATTTTCTTACTTTCATTTATTTTCATTTATTTAAGCCTAAAAATCAATTTCAACAAAGTCCGAGTGAACGACAACCTTTACCACTATATAAAATTCGATCTATATGTCATGTTGTGCACTCTTGCACAAATGTAATCCATGTTCGGGAACCATAGTATGCGCACCTGTTTGCGTACCGGTTGGTTTGAGAAATCCGGGAACCTAAGTATGCGTACCCGTTTGTGTACTGGCGTACAGGTTCATGTCCGAGAATTTCTGCTGGGATTGAAAGTTCGTGTACCCGTTTGCGTACTGGCGTAGCCCAATCTTAGTCCGGTTATTTTAAGTACGCGTACCCGTTTGCATACTTGAAGGTTAAAGTTCTAAAATTGGTTTTGTACATGAACATAAATATTTATATAGTTACAATCTTTGCAAACCGTGGCTATAATGTTCATGATTGATTCGAGTGAATCAAACCGATTTTGCTTCAATTGTGTTCTTGTATAATTCTATGAGAATATAACCATTGAACAACTCTTTAACTAGTTTCATTTGATTCATTTGAACTAGTTATGGTTAAGATGAATAAGGTTGATTGGAGAGTAATCATATGGCTAACCTCGGTTAACTATTTGTGAACCAACATGGTGTACACGTTTAGGTACAGCTACATAAACCTAAATGAGGGTACATTTCATTTGTGTGTAACAACCTAAGTTCGATCTAACGGTTGAAAGATATTAGCTTGGTTGAATCAGGTTTTTCATCTAACGTTGAATATTGAATGCTTTGTTACCAAGGTAACTTGGATTGCAAACCCTGATTTGAAAACTATATAAATGAGAAATCTAACAACTGGGAAAACTAATCCCCACACCTCTTGTGTGTTAATATTTGCATAACTAGAGTCGATTCTCCTTTAAACTTAGGTTTTAATCGAGACCTGTAGGTTAATGACTTCAAATACTTCATTGGGATTGTGAAGCTAGACCCAACTATTTTCTTTGTAGTTGCGTGTTCTGATCTTGCCCGATTCTATCGTATTCAGTACAATCGAAATAATTTACTCGAGATTAATTTCTCCGATAGAAAAGATAAAGTAATCACAAACATCTTCGTCTCATCGTTTTTGATTCCACAATATCTTGTTTCGCTAGTCGAGGAAGATTATTGTGAGGTGATTGATAATACTAGGTTGTTCTTCGGGAATATAAGATTTGGTTTATCAATTGGTTCTGTTCACCTTGATTTATCAAAAGACGGAACAAAAACTCTTGGGTATTTCGTGGGAGCCAGATTTATTCAATCTATAGAATTTTCTGTATGAGACAGATTTGTTTATCAAGTCTTCGACTTTGGGTCGTAGCAACTCTTGGTTGTGGGTGAGATCAACTAAGGGAATCAAGTGTGTAGTATCCTGTTGGGATCAGAGATGCAAGGAATACAACTGTACCTTGAATCAGTGTGAGATTGATTGGGGTTCAACTACAATCCAGTCCGAAGTTAATTGGTAGTAGGCTAGAGTCTGAAGCAGCTTAATACAGTGTGGTGTTCAATCTGGACTAGGCCCCGGGGGTTTTCTGCATTTGCGGTTTCCTCGTTAACAAAACTTATGGTATCTGTGTTATTTCTTTTCCGCATTATATTTTGTTATATAATTGAATAAATATCACAGATTGTGCATTTAGATAAATCAATTAGAATATCTAACCTTTGGTTATTGATTTAAATTGATTGACACTTGAACATTGGTCTTTGGTACCATTCAAGTTGTTTCACATTATAATCAGGCTCGCGGATCTCTATCATTTGATTTCATGATTACATTGTGAAACAGAGATATTAAACTCTTTGATATACTTTACTCTAGATTGAAATAAGAGTTTAGAACACTTAACCCGGACATGGATTACATATCCAATAATGGTTAAGTGTTCTAAACTCTTATTTCAATCATTGAAACTTTCTTAGAGGATGACAATAGTCGTTTTCACACACTATTAGCATCAAAGCAATTTTCAAGTTATTGAAATAAACATAACGAAACATTCCAAGACGACACCAAATGATTGTATCACACAAACCATGTAAGATGTTACTCGGCAATTTTCACATGATATAAGATGAACTTGGCCGAAACGAAAGCTTGCCAACACATATTTCGAGAAATATGTAAGCGAGATAAACTCATCTCTAAATCTCAAATGTGTATATAGAAAACTATATCGTAATACGACTTATGTCTCAATATAGGAGACAGAGTAGAAATAGACTTTCCAAGTGATATATGAGTTTAAGTCTCCACATACCTTTTATCGATGAAGTTCCACAAGCTCCCCTTAGTAGTTCTTCGTCTTCAAATAATGAACGTCGTGAAGTCTAAGCTAAGCTACACAATCTATGTCCTAGTCCGCGATATTTATAAATAGGCTAGAAATCAAGACTCATAGTGTATTTTGGGTCAATCTAGACAAGATAAACTTTCTCCTAAATCTGTCAGATGTGTTTTTCTTGGTTATAGATCTTTGCACAAGGGTTATAAGTGTTATGATCCATTTCTTAGGAAACTTCATATTTCCAGGAATGTTGTCTTTTCAGAAAATGAATTTTACTATTCTAATAATTCTTTGTCATCTTCTTCTCTCACTACTTCATATCTTGTCATAACTGAATTTCCTACTAAAGAAAATTCTTCTGGTACTTCAACCACTATTACTACAAGATCTATGAAAGGCATTTCAAAATTAAAACTTTATCCTGATCATGGTATGCATATTTCTATCAAGCATCCAATTCCTTGTGCTTTTACTTATTTGTTGGATATTCCTCGTGAGCCAAAAACATTTAGATCAGCAGTTAAAAATCTTAAGTGGCAAGTTTTAATGAAAGAAGAACATCAAGCTTTTAAAGACAATGACACTTGGGATCTTGTTAAACCTGAGCCACATATGAATATTCGAGGCTGCAAATGGGTGTATAGGATTAAATTGAAAGGAGATAGTATTATTGATAGATTTAAGTCAAGATTAGTGGCTTTAGGATATATAATCAACAAGATGGAGTTGATTACACTGAGACTTTCAGTCATATAGTCAAGTTTACAAAAGTAAGAGTAGTTTTGGTGTTGGCTGTTACACATAATTGGAGTTTCAAACAATTGGATGTGTCAAATGCTTTTTTACATGGTTCTTTGAATGAAGATGTATATATGGCTCAACCACAAGGTTTCATTGATCTTATTCATCCAGATTATGTGTGTAAATTGAAGAAGAGTTTATATGGCTTGAAACATGCACCAAGAGCCTGGTTTGATAGATTTAGCAATTTCTTAGTCAAGTTTGGCTCTGTCAGGTCAATTTGTGACTATTCAATGTTTATATATACTTGAAATTCTTTTGTGATGATTCTGCTACTTTATGTAGATGATATCATTTTAATTGGCAATGATAATACTCTTATGCATAAATTAGTTACATCTTTAAGTATTGAATTTGCAACGAAGCAATTAGGTGATATGAATTATTTTTTAGGGAAGTAACAAGAACAGTGGATTCAATGGTCTTAACACAGAAAAAGTATGTTTTAAAATTGCTTAATAAGGCAGATATGTTGGAATGTAAACCTACTAATACTCCAGTTGTAAAGGAATCAAGAGCTTTTATACATGATGGAGTTTTACTTGAAAATGCTGCTGACTATAGGACTTTAGTTGGAAGTTTACAATACTTAACAATAACAAGACCTGACATTGCATTTGGGGTGAATTATGTTTCCCAGTTTATGCATGCTCCAACGGATGTGCATTTTTTGTTAGTCAAATGAATTCTCAGATATTTGAAAGGTACTATTGGATTGGGAATTACTTTGAGAAAAGGTGATATTTCTTCAATCACAGCTTTTACTGATTCTGATTGGGCTGGTTGCCCTGATACAAGAAGATTTATATCAGCCTATGCAGTTTTTATGGGAAATTCTTTAATTTCTTGGTCTAGTAAGAAACAACACACTGTGTCAAGATCATATGCTGAGGCAGAGTACAAATGCTTGTCAGTCACTGCTTCTGAATTGAAGTGGTTGTCTAATATTTTTAAGGAATTACATGTTTTAGCCACTTATCCTTTTATAATCTACTATGATAATACTTCAGCAATTTGCTTAGCTTCTAACCCTTTGTTTCGTGCCAGGGCAAAACACATAGAGGTGAAGTATCATGTTATCAGAGATTTGGTCTTAGATGGTTTTCTTAAAGTTAACACATTGCCTCTCAACATCAATGGATGATCTTTTTACCAAAGGACTCTCGTTTTCAGCTTTTTCTTTTTTATTTCAACAATCTGTTCTTCTTGAAAATGTTGAACAATGTCAAGTCATCTCTTTGGTGCTATTGGAGACTCATTTTTAGTTCTCCCATTCCTGGTTTAGCTTTACTTAATGATAATTCTTAAGATTGTTCTTCAAGTTCATATTTGTGTCGGCCTGTATGAACTTGAGGGGGGCTATTAGGAATAATAGTCAATGTCAATATTAGTCTTGGTCATTATTAGTCAAGGTCAATGTCTTGTATTGTTTTGGTATGTGTTGAGTATTAATACTGTCTTAAATCCTTTGGTCTGTATTTTGAAAAATTATTGTAATAATAAGAAAACTTTTCTTCTCTATTTCCTTGCTCTGATATTTCATAGGCAATGTAGGCAGCATTGAGTAAAACCCAAGGAAATTTCAAGCTTCTTATCTTGGGGGAGAATTCAGTGATTCTCAAGTTGTTATGCTGGGTGAAACTGGGACAGGGAAGAAAACATCTATCACGCATGCTGGTACACTTTGGAGATTCATTTGTTCTTTGAGTGCACGATTATTATGGATTGTATAGAGACATATATTTTTATGAATTCTAAAAGGTTGTGGATCACTGCTACAACTATATACAAGCTGGTCCCTTGAAACCCGATGAGGTGGAGCCTTCATATGCAGCTGAAAAAGCGGGGGTACAACAACCACGCCCAATATTTCAATTAGCAATCAGTATGGACTAACTCCAATATACTTTCAAGAGAATCAACTAGACTCAATCTTAATAAAGTATATCAAAGAGTTCTAATATCTCTATTTCACAATTAAATCAGCAAATCGAACAAATAGAAATCCGTGAGCCTAATTATTATGTGAAATAACTTGAACGGTACCAAAGACCAATGTTCAAGTGTCAATCAATGTAAATCAACAACCAAATGTTGTATATTCTAATTGATTGATCATAACGCACAACCTATGATATTTCAATTATATAACAAAATATAATGCGGAAAAGAAATAACACAGATACCAAAATTTTGTTAACGAGGAAAGCGCAAATGCAGAAAAACCCCGGGACCTAGTCCAAATTGAACACACACTGTATTAAGTCGCTACAGACACTATCCTACTACAAACTAACCCGGTGCGGGACTGTAGTTGAACCCCAATCAATATCACACTAATCCAAGGTGCTTGTTGCGCTCCTACGTCCCGATCAATGCCAGGATACTACGCACTTGATTCCCTTAGCAGATCTCACCCACAACTAAGAGTTGCTACGACCCAAAGTCGAAGACTTTAATAAACAAATATGCATCACACATAAAAGTCTACGATAATAGATAAATCTATCTCCCACAAAAAATACCTAAGAGTTTTGTTCTGTCTTTTGATAAATCAAGATGAACAGGAACCAATTGATAACTAGGACTTATATTCGAAGAATAGCCTAGTATTATCAATCACCTCACAATAATCTTAATCGACGCTGCGAAAGAAGATATTGTGGAATCACAAACGATGAGACGAAGATGTTTGTGACTACTTTTATATCTTGCCAATCAGAGATATTAATCTCAAGCCAATCGTTATGATTGTACTTAACACGATAGAATCAGCAAGATCAGATCACACAACTACAAGAAAGTAGTATCGATCTGGCTTCACAATCCCAATGAAGTCTTAAAGTCGTTAACCTATAGGGTCTCGAGAAGAAACTTAAGGTGGAGAATCGACTCTAGCTTATACAATTAGTATCACGCAGGAGGTGTGGGGATTAGGTTTCCCAGTTGCAAGAGTTCTCCCTTATATAGTCTTTCAAATCAGGGTTTGCAATTAATGTTAGCTTAGTAACAAAGCATTCAATATTCACCGTTAGATGAAAACCTGATTTGATTCAAGCTAATATCTTTCAACTGTTGGATCGAAAACTTAGCTTGTTACACACAAATGAAATGTATGATTTTAGGTTTGTGTAACCGTACCCAAACATGTACATTTGTTGGTTCAACAATAGTTAACCAAATGGTTAGCCATATGAGCACTTTCATATCAACCATATTCTTCTTCACCATAACTAGTTCAAATGACTCAAATGAACTAGTTAGAGAGTTGTTAAATTGTATAAATCTTATAGAAGTATACAAGACACAATTGAAGCAAAAACGATTTGATTCACTCGAATCGATTCATGAACTTTATAGCCACGGTTTGCAAATTGCATTCCTTAGTTAATATAAATATAAGTTCACAAATAATCATCTTTAGATATAACCAACTCAAGTAAGCGAACTTAGTTCGCGGACTTAAGTTCCCGGAAGGAGTCCACAAACTCCAGCAGATATTCTCGGGATGAGAACCTCGCTTGATTAGCGGACCGAGTTCTGATTCTTGTTCGGTTTTCCCGATCAACAAAGTATGTATTGAAAAAGTGGGGGTCTAACAACACCACCCAATATTTCGATTAGCAATATGAATGGACAAACCCGAATATACTTTTAAGAGACTCAACAAAACTCATCAATTAAAAGTATATCAACGAGTTTATATATCTCTCTTGATTTGATTTCCTCAAATAGAAACTGTGAGTACTAATCAAATACAAGGAATAACTTGGACGGTACCAAAGACCAATGTCCAAGGATCAATCAATATCAATCAACAACCAAAGGTCGGATTTCCAATTGATGATCACAAACGCACAACCTGTATTATTTTAATTATATAACAAATATAATGCGGAAATAGAAATAACACAGACACCGGAAGTTTGTTAATGAGGAAACCGCAAATGCAGAAAAACCCCGGGACCTAGTCCAGATTAGATACACACTGTATTAAGCCGCTACAAACACTATCCTACTACAAGCTAACTTCGGACTGGACTATAGTTGAACCCCAATCGGTCTCCCACTGATCCAAGGTACAGTTGCACCCCTACGCCAATGATCCCAGCAGGATACTGCGCACTTGATTCCCTTAGCTGATCTCAACCACAACTAAGAGTTGCTACGACCCAAAATCGCAGGCTTTAACAATAAACAAATCTGTCTCACACAGAAAAGTCTATCAAAGGATAAATCTGTCTCCCACATATAAACCCTAAAAGAGTTTGTTCCGTATTTTGATAATAATCAAGGTGAACAGGAACCAATTGATAATCCGGTCTTATATTCCCGAAGAACGGCCTAGATTAATCAATCACCTCACAACAATCTTAATCGACTAGCGAAACAAGATGTTGCGGAATCACAAACGATGAGACGAAGGCGTTTGTGATTACTTTTTATATCTTGCCTATCGGAGAACTCTCACGATCTCAAGCCAATCAATATGATTGTACTCGTATGATAGAAGATTCAAGATCAGATCACACAACTACGATAAAAGTAATATCGGTCTGGCTTCACAATCCCAATGAAGTCTTTAAGTCGTTAACCTGGTTTTAGAAGAATAAAACCAAAGGTTAAAGGAGAATCTACTCTATCAAGCAAACTAGTATCACACGGACGTGTGGGGATTAGTTTTACAGAGCTGCTAGATGTCCCCTTATATAGTCTCTCAAATCAGGGTTTTGCCTTAGTTACAAAGCAATCAATATTCACCGTTAAATGAAAACCTGATTTAGATCCAAGTTAATATTTCTAAACCGTTAGATCGAAAACTTAGCTTGTCACACACAAATGAAATGCACGCCTCTAGGTTTGTTAACCGCACCCAAACGTGTACATTGTTGGTTCAACAATGATCAACCAAAAGGTTAGTCATTAGAGTATTTCATACCAACCATGTTCTTCCTCACCATAACTAGTTCACATGACTCAAATGAACTAGTTAAATAGTTGTTCAATTGCTATGAGATCTTATGTAACTACACAAGACACAATTGAAGCAAAGATGATTTGATTCACATGAATCGGTTCATGAACTTTAATAGCCACGGTTTTCAAAAGCATTCATTAGTATTTTAAGATTAAGTTCAGAAATCATCTTTAGATATATAACCAAATCAAGTTCGCAGACTAGGTTCGCGGACTTAAGGTACCGGAGAAAGTTTAAAAACTCCAGCGGAAATTCTCGGGTATGAGAACTTTGCCGGTTTGCGGACTGGGTTCGCGCACTTGGCTCACGCAAGTAGTTTGTCAACTCAGCAGAAATTCTCGGGTTTGAGAACTTCGGGAGTTCGCGGACTTGGAAACATGCCATCCTTCCGGTTCTCTTGATCAACAAAGTTCGAAAATTTGGTTCAAGGAATCCATGGTTATGTAATCTAAACTTTCATTCCAATCATTGAAACATTCTCAGAGGACGTTATTCAGTCGTTATTCACAGACCTTTCTCGTCAAAGCAATTTTCAAAGTGATTGAAACTTTTCATGACCTCGTCACTAGGTGAAGATAAACTTGGTCGAAGCGAAAAGCTTACCAACTCATATTTCGAGATATAGATAGGCGAGATATACTCGGCTCGAAATACCAAATGTGTATGATCTAGTATATATATATATATAGCATACGACTTTTGTCTCAAAGAGTAGGAGATAGAATAAATAGACTTTTGAGTGATAGATAAGTTCAAGTCTTCACATACCTTTTTGTCGAGAAGTTCCACCGGTTCCTTGAGTAGTTCTTCTACTTGTCTGATGAATCGCCATGAAGTCCTTGAGCTCAACCATACTTACTATCCTAGTCCGAGACTTAGCTATAAGAGACTAGAAATCAAGACTTATAGTTTTGATCACTAACATTGACAAACATGCTTGAGATTGCAATGCATGCGAGTTTGACCGAGCAGTGCTCTAACATGCATACTTTGGTTCAAGGAGTAAGGACTTATACATATATGTGTTGCCACACGATGCTTATATCCAACTGTTGATGGTGGATTTTCATTTAAGGCTAAAATTGTAAAAGCCAAAATTATGCGCTAACATCTTGCAAAAGATAAAGCCATTAATAAGTGGTGAATACTTCTTCACCTTACTAATTCACCTAGAATAGAGCATGTCGCAACAATCCAAGTATTTTGTGAATTAAATACACAAAATTCATCCAGGTTGGAGCATGTAGCAACAATCCCATATACCCTGTGAATTTACTGACATTATTAATTAATGCATGACCAGCCTTGTATTTTCTGTACTCATTACCGGTGCGGCATGACAACTGAGTGTTTTTCTCAGCAGAGCAACACGAATCTCTAAGCATTAATAATAAAACATGTACGAAATACCCATACAAGGCTACAACTCTCGGTGTGTTATACTAGCCCGATTGAGCATATTTGAACTCGAATCGACCATATCGGTCTTTTAAACGATCACGACCATCCAACTTCACCAGCATGATTGGATGGCTTAGATTGAATCCATGACCCTGAGCAGGTATTGGAATATGCACCACCGACCCAACGCGGGCCCTACATGGTCGGCCTCCCCAAGGGGTGGCATAGCTTGCCAAACCGTCCAAGCCAAAACAGTATGGACGAAAAACCTTAAATTAGGGTTTGTGGAACATTACATGTATCGCAAAAGAGTCTCAACCATCCATCTTCGCAGGCATAGATGGAGGGTGTAGATGTAGATTCAAAGGGCCCAGAGCATGTCAACACAAACACCGTGGCCCGCCTACATACCCGATCGATTTGGTCGGGACCAACTATAGTTGGTCGTATTGATTTGTGCGCCCTAAACTGGGTATGACACACGGACGGTAAAACCTGATTAGGGTTTGTGTCGCGATCACGAGCGTCCCTTTTCTCCTGCTCGGATGAAGGGTCCAGGAATAGACTAAGCAGGTGATCGGTTGTCAATCCGTCAAAAATAATTTCACTTTCTTACTCACTAAATTTAAATGAAGTACAAGGTAAGGAAGAGTTCGTATCCACAGAGAGGCAATTGCTGTTATGCAATTTTCAGTTTCTAAGGTAACCAAGGGGAGATTTTTGTTGTATCTAAGAAATAAAAGTAATTGAAAGCAAAGTAAGTAATTCGAATAATCAATAAAGAGAAGATATTGGTCACGGGATAGTATCATTCACAAACATGCATTTTCATCAATGATTAGAATTGGTATTTTAATCTCTCATCTACTAATAGTCATAGGATACCTTGATCGCAAGTATATCCCGCTAATTCCATGTTTTCATCACAACCACATTAAAAGATGCAAATGTGAATTCTTCCTAGAAAGCAACCTAAAGTGTAAAAGCACAATTAGATTTAACTCCCTAAAAGCAATAAGTTCTATGGAATAAGACTAATCAATGCAAACGAATGTGTAAAAGCACTAAACGTTTTAACAAAAGTTATGATTCACTTGTGACTAGTAGGATATATCACTACAAGCACTACCCACAATTATGCTACTTAGAATCAGGGATAAACAACTTTTTCGTATTGAAAACCCTAATATAGCTCTAGAGATGAATGTAAATCGGATTGATTAGGACTCAACCAAACAAACTATCAAATCATATAACACTATTAATTGTGAATCACAAACAATAAAATATTGAGACAAAACTAATTCATTGAATCATATAACATATTGAGAAATCAACTTTATCCCATAACCAATAATATTTGTTTAGCTACTCATAGCTATGGAGTTCATCATAAAAATATTAATTGAAAAGAAGTAGATGAACAAAAGCAAACCCTTGAAGCGTAAACAAAACCGGCTCTCCAAAGTTCCAAGAAAAAATATATATGATAAAAGTTGTAGGATTTCTCTTTTATAGCTCCTCTTGTTCCAAAATTAGGTCTAGCATTCAAAGTCCATTAGATGAAAACCCACCAAGCCCATAAGAGAGAGAAACCCATGTAGAAAATATGTCCAAAAATACGTCGTCGGAAAAGCTGGTATTATGGCTGGAAATCTACGGAGGGTGGCCGGAAAACGACTCAGTGACCGGAAAAGTCCACCCGGTCACCGGTCAACTCGGTCGGGTCAACGAGTCAGCTCGTTTCAACTCGGGTCAACTCGGTCAGACCGAGTCAAACCGAGTCAGATGGAATCAGGGTCAGCTCTTAACCAGCTGAATTGGCCTACTTGTCAGACCACTGCACATGCCAGAGCTGTGCTGCACTATCATTGTGCATCGCCAGATGCAAGATCTGACCATGATGGCCCCGTATCCTCCTTTGCAACTTACAATCGCCATTTCCTTATCATTAGCCTTCAGAGACCCCATTGCATCAACTATTTCAGTTTTCCCTGAGTTCACACATCCTAGCATTCATCTATCTGCTCATTCAGTAGCTTCAATCAAATGTTGTAGCCACCCATAACTCAGCTGCAGACTTGAATCCTTTATACACAAGCCCATTTATTCCATGGCAGCGAGCTCAATTCCTCCACCAGAACTGCAGTTCTTCAACCTGCATTTTGAACCCCATCCAACACCATAAACCAATTCCATCTAACCTTGTCAGAACTCAAGCATTCCGTTACCACTTGCAATCTCATTTTAGCAACAACAACAACCTCTAGCCTGTCTCCCTTTGTAGCTTCATAATTGCATGTAATTTCGAGCTCTCTCTCCAATCTCAGTTACACAAGCATCAGTTCAAGCATAGCATTTTCAAGACAACCTTCACTAACTTCTCAGCATAAGACCATTCCAACCACCCCTGCAATATCATTAGTACCAATCACAACCAACTTCTGCAATTCCAGCTCAACCACTCAACACAACCCATGAAAAACACCATCTCTGTCATATAGGTAGAAGCACATTCATTCCCTTGTTGTATTTGAGCTCGGGCAACACTTGTTAATTCCAGCTGCAGCTTCATAATCCAGTCCAGACCTGCAACTTGAACTACACATATCGCCACCACGGCCTCTGTCATTCTCCACGCTCCCTTTAAGCTTTAATGACCACCATCGTTTACTGATTAACACCATGGCTCGGATTCATCTCTTGAAACTAACAATAAAGATCGACTACATCCTCTTATGTTGTAACTTGAATCTCTACCACTTCACTTTGTACCTGGATCCTAACATTCATCTATGAATTCACATTGCATTCATTCTCGGCATTTCGGTTCTTTCCTATAGCACCAACCAACGGCATCGATTTTTAGTCGCTAGTTGCACTAGCACCATTTGTAGCTCATTGTCCTGCTGGCATCTGTAACACCAACTTAGCTTAACTATCAGCTGCTTCATAACACAGCAGCACCAGCTCCTTTGTTATTCCATTTATCCTTTGCAGCTACATTCTCCTTGACTTCACCTGAGTTCAAACACCAATTAGGTCTCCATTTCTCTTAGCTGCAATTCCCAGCCACTGCTCCAACTTTCCCTTGCCATACATCACCACCAGTAAGAGCAATCATCCTTTGTATCTCTCCAATCCCCTGCAAGTTCAATCCATACATTCTCCCATCACCATCCAGCTCTCACAGCACCCATCTGGTTTGAACTATAATCCAGCTGCTCAGACCCATTGTCACAGCAGCAGCCGATCTCAAATCAACATCACCAGCAGCATCTCAGTTCAACACTGCATCACCCCTTAAGCCATCACTGTTCCATTTTTATAACACAAACTGGAGTCTACAGAATCCATAACCAGACCCTCTTTCTCTGTGCTTCTCTGAACTCAACACCATTAGAAACAAACATCAACTGCATAAACCCATTAAAAATTCCTCCTTCTCAATCACTGATTTTGATCTCAACCACATCAAATCACCATTTCTCAATTAACAGACCCATGCTTCAAACGATTCAACCACCAGAAAGCTTCTCGATCTGCAATACTCACATTAATTGCTCAGCTTCAGAGATTCATCACAAAAACCCCAGAACAACTCCAATCGAGTCATTTCTTCTTACATCTTGGTTCTAAACACAAATTCAAAGAAAACCCACTTATAATTCATCCCAGATTCGAACCCTAATCTCTGAATCAGTATCTCCAACATACCCTAACTTCATAAATCAATTCTTCCCTCATTTTCTAATGAACATCTCTACCAGAGACTCACGAGATCTCTTCTTTCTATCCTCGTAAATCAAAGAACAACAACCAATTCGATCCACCAACAACATCGCCTCCATTTCTTGTTTTCGGGTGAGATGTAATAAAACGAAAGAGGAGAGAAAAACTTGAGTTGTCTGAGAAACAACTCGGCTTAATTGAGTCTAACCGTACGGATCGGATATTGGCACTCCGTTGTGGTGGTTAAGGGCTAACCAGATGCTCCGCTTTGTCAGCTCTAGAGACCGACAACTTAATTTCACGCATAACTCTCTCTCGCGCAACCTTGCATGCTCCAAATATCGCCTGTGAATTGACCTTGTTGCCTTTTTGCTCCAAATGGGTAATTTCTCCTTATTTCGCTCCAAATGACTCCATTGCACCTGATAAACTCAAAATCAAACATAAGAGACACAATTCTCAAAGACAACAGCAAAGAAAGCATAAATACTAGATATAAAATTAGGTGTTTTACAACACCTATCAGCAGGTTCGGTAAGTATCAACATGATCACTGCGGGCCCACCTATCTTCACACCCGATCGGCCAAGACCAAACTTGGTTGTACACCTTGATTCGCGCGCCCAAGCTAGGCGTGGTCACACTTCCCAACCACAACCGATCTCGACCGCTCAAGTTTAGGACAAATTGAGTGGCTTAGATCACGTTTCTATGGGACGATGAAGTACAGTATATACACCATCCCACCGTATGCACGCCGGCCGATCGGCCAAGACCGACCAAGCTTGGTCGTCTTGGAACGCGCCCAAAATTGACATGATGCGCGGCTTTTGCGCACAGGGGATTTGCAAATTGATCTCGACCACTCAACTTCATGGGACAAATTGAGTGGCCCAGATCACACTTTCACGAGACAATGAGGTATGGGCGCCTACACCGTCATGTCGTCTACACACATACACAATCGTCCCTGCCAAAATTGTATCCCAAGATTGGATTCGACCAAGCTGAAAAGTGATGCTTGCGCACCTCTTCAAAAAACCCTAATTTCACCAACGGTCGCAGATGAGTGTCTCAAAGATCATCTCGTCGGAGTCAGTCCAACTACACCGCTTGGTTATACAACCCTCGGTGAGGAGTTAATTGGTCGGTGAGGCGTCATGGTGATCACCACCCGTCACTTTACCACACCATGATGCAGACTGCATAGAATACACACGATACTTTACAAGTATCGACTTCCTAAATAACTTAGTTATTTAATCTAGCATTACATGCAACTTTCTGTGGGTCCCATGATCCACACACTCGAGACATCAATCATGTCACAAACTGGGGGATACATACTGGGGTATTGGTCTGGCGGTTTACAGCGTGCGGCGTGCAACAGGTAACGCGCCATCACAAGAACGTGTCGGGAAGTGATGGACGGTTAGAGATGACGGGGAGAAGTGGGCAAGACTGGTCGTGTAACACTAACACATACCTCCACTACTCCATCACTCCACTTCCTCCACTTCCCACGAGAGACGTGAATAAGGCTCAAATGACTTGTAAAAATAGGTTCTCCTCCTATTTCCAAAAAAGCGAACAAGTCCGGACAACAGAGGCAAGTGTTGATACCATCGTATTCAAACACCGGAACCGATAGCTTACATCCCGCAAGCCGGTTCGCCTTTCTACGATACAAGTCATACATAGCCAACACCTTCACAATCTCAATACCTTCTTCGCTTCCTCCCTAAGATCAACCCCATCTCCTTCACTTTGTGACCGAAACAAGTCCTGGAATGGCCATTTCTTGGTTTAGGCCGGATTTACGTGATTGATTTCTCGAATCTACAAGCACTCCCGTGCAGTGCATTTGTTTAAGGTTTAGACTCATTTCTCATCCACACACCCCAAATTACCAAAACCAGCAGAAATAGTTTTCACCCATAAACAATTGGCGACCACAGCGGGAGGTTAGTCTCTCGGTTGTAAAGTCAATTTCTTCAAAATCTGATTCAATTTTATCAATTTCAAAAAGGTTAGATCTTAGGACCAATTCAATCATCAATCCATTTCAATATGGTAGAACTGTAGTCCGGATCAAGCCAATCAACCCCGATGGAGCTAGTGTGGATAACACTCCCGGTGTCTATGTACATGTCAGTGGAGCTACCATGGTTAATACATCTTATGGAGCCGTCACTTCTACCACCAGTGCCAGCGTAGCAGGAGATGTTACATCACCAGAGCAACAACTTCCACTCTTTCATCAGGACGAGGAGCCGGATAGACGAGAGGAGGACCATCCCCATTACCATTGCAGACTTGATGGAGAAGCAGGAAGTTCTTGCTAAGAATCAAACGGATATGGCCGCAACTCAGAAAGAGGTACTCACTTTTCTTAAGACATTAATCGATCGATTGCCACAAGAGCCACGACAGCCCTCGGAGCAAAAAAGGAACGCATTCAACGCATCGGAGAAGGTACTTGGTAGCGCGCGGACCTCCATGGACCCGATCAAAGAAGCAACATCGGATATGAGCGGTCCTGTCATGGAGACTCCTACACCTGGGACTGATCTCACAACGATCCTCCTCAAGTCAATAGTTTCACTATGAACCAGAGGTGGATCGGGAAACGGTTTCTCTAGTGGAAAGTTTATGAGAACTTTCACACCTCTCGAAGAATCGCCGCGCGGAGACGTTTTGCCGCAATTAACTGTAGAGGAAGGTCACGACCAGTTTCCTACATGTCACCGCACACATCAAGGATTCAGAGTTCAAGACGGCCCTTATCTACACAGGAGCGTCTTCGAATGTGATTACTCTCAAGACTCTCAGGACATCCAAGGTTCTACCAGGCAAGGTCGTACGGGAGCCTACCACAATGACGGACTTCGAGGAAACCAAACCAAAGACATACGGGAGAAGCTCCGCGGAAAGAATCGACAAGTTCGTTGCGTCCCACTCCCCACGTGGGCGTCAATTCGAGAAGAAGACCGGCTTGCATCATTGAGGGCTAAAACCCACGATGCATCTTTGCTTGTGAAGCATTCTTCTCCATCTTGTGAAGCCATGACCCACGTTCACACGAAGAGGGAACGAACTTTTTGCAAGAGTCGTGACCGAAAAGGAAAACGGTATACCGACACCGCCATTATCAATTAGCGAGGGGAGACGTTACCAGGTCTCTCCACCCAATGGAATTCTGTGATAATTTGAACCACAAGAACAAGTGCTAGATGCTCCACAACAGCTGCAAGATGGCACCAACTCCACAACCGATGAGATTGAAATCGTTGAGGAATCTCCTAGGCCTATCTCCATCAGGCTCAACCTTGTGTACGGATAAACGCACGAAGCTCGTGGAACTTCTCAAAGAGTACCAGGACATATTCGCTTGGAGATATGAAGAAATGCCGAATTTAGATGAAAATTGGTCACCCATCATCTACATGTCATACCCTGGATCCAAGTCGGTTAAACAATTTGTAGTTCGAGACACGAGGAAAATGGATAGATCGGAGTCCGCATAGACTTGAGAGACTTGAACAGTCTTGCTCCAAAACGATCCTCCTCTACCTAACACGACATGTTAGTAGATGCAACCAAATGGACACGGCATGTTCTCCTCCATGGATGGATGTAGCGGATACAACCAGATAAGGATGTACGAGCATGATGCAAGTAAGATAGCTTTTCGAACTCCTCTCGGAAATTTTTATTATACCATACTGCCATTTGGTTTAAAGAATGCCGGTCCAACGTATCAACGCTCTATGACGGCAGTATTCCACTGAGCCGATACCTCAAGGGAGCAGCCTCAAGAAGATAACGATGTCCACGCGTCATATCGAACAAGATCCAAGGCGAGTCACTTTATCGATTTGCAGTGGTACATGTCTATCATGCTATGTTGGAGAATCCGCGCTTTTGGTCATCCTCTCTGGAGTCGTTGAACGCTCATCTACAACAACATATGCCACGATAGAAAGAATCAGGCCTGCTAGGTAATGAAGAGCCTCCTAATGTTTGTAGGGGCATATATCTCACCAACATGCGATACAACCTTCAGCCTTCACGTAAGCGGTTCAAGCAAAGAAGAGGAAAACCACCGAGATACAACATCCTCGCGCGTCCGCCAACTCCAACTCCGGTACCACATGCACGACTCCCACAATGATGAAACAATGTCCAAGATATTCCATATCCGGCTCGACAACAACCACTACGAACAAACCATGTAAACCACGCTTGGGGACCGAGGCTCGCATGGAGTTCCTTTACCGTCGGTCAAGGAATTCTTCAACATGAGAGAGATGGTCAGTCAAGAAGCATGGAATTATAAGGGTAAATCGAATCGAAGAGGGAAACACTTCAACGCTCCCAGCGTAAGCCGCTTCAATGGTCTATTCAAGAGCCGCCTCAACACTCTCTCTCGGGACCCACGTTCGCTTGAGAATCCTTCTTCAACACTCTCTCCAGATCCACCTTAACATTCGCACCGTAAACCACTTTAACATCCTCTCGAGCCGTTTCAACACTCAAGCCGCATCAATAATCTGCGCTCCGGTCAAGTTATCTTTGATGTACTCATTGCTCAACATACGTCTCATCCATCCTTCATGAGGGCCCAAATGGAGCATGAAAAACCTTGAAGTCGATAGGAGAAGGGTTATCTTGTGGAACGGATATTTTCATATAGTTGAAAGGGCGTGGTGAACAACTCATCATCAATGTTCGGCATATCTTTGAAGTCATCAACACCTCCCGACTTGGCACCAAGCATTATCCCTGAAGACATCTCAACATGAGTTCTTTTCTTCATTCTACAATAAAAAACATGAGTCGGTACTTGTATAAAAACGCGTGAGATGTGTAGTCACACACGATAGAACACACATTCACGTTGGAGTACACAAGGCCGGTATTGGGTCCAAACACCTAGTATTGCTCAAGTCTCAAGTATGGTGTTGATCAAGTCACAAGTCCGGTATTGCTCAAGTTTCAAGTCCGGTGTTGCTCAAGTCTCAAGTCCGGTATTGATCAAGTCACAAGTCCGGTATTGCTCAAGTTTCAAGTCTAGTGTTGATCAAGTCGAAGTCCGTATTGATCAAGTCACAAGTGGGTATTGCTCAAGTTTCAAGTCCGGTGTTGATCAAGTCACAAGTCCGGTATTGATCAAGTCACAAGTCAGTAGATTTCCCAAGTTTCAAGTCCGGTGTTGCTCAAGTCTCAAGTCCGGTATTGATCAAGTCACAAGTTTGGTATTGCTCAAGTTTCAAGTAAAGATTGATCAAGTCACAAGTCCGGTATTTCTCAAGTTTCAAGTCCGGTGTTTATCAAGTCACAAGTCCATTATTGATCAAGTCACAAGTCCTAGTATTGCTCAAGTTTCAAGTCCGGTATTGATCAAAGTCACAAGGTCAAGATTCGAATAAACAGCGCACGCAGCAGGGCGGTTTTGATAAAACACTGGTCGACGTTGATCTGGCACGCGGGGCGGGTCCCACTTGATCGACTCAGCATTGGTCGAAGGCATACCCTGCCCCCAATCAACGCTCTCCGAGCCTGCTCGTAAGCCGCTTCAACGCTTTCTACAGGACCCACATTTACATTTGAGCACACAAGGTTCATTTTTTAAAAGCAAGCTTGCTCATATCGGTCCCACGTTCGAGCAAAGCAAACGGCAAGGCCGTGTTTGGTCAAAGCATCAAGTCCGGTATTTAGTCAAGCTAGCATTGGGTCGGTGTTTGCTCAAGTATCAAGATGATACTCGAGCAATTACATCAAATGACGGTCCAAAGTAGTAGCAGGACATGGCCGACGTTTGAAACATTTACACGGTGGTCCCGCGTTTGATCGAAGCATGCACATCTGCCCATGTTCGAATCAAGCATGATTACATCGGGTCCCACGTTCGATCAAGCAGATGCAACGGACCCACGATTAACCAAAACAGGCACATCAAGCCCACGTTCGATCAAGCAGGTGCAGTAGCCCCATGAACGAAATAGGCATAACATTCCATCGAAGCAGGCAAGACCGACATCATGTTAGGGGAACACTCGCCTGGACGCCTCTTGAACTTGACATGCTCCAAGGACAAGATGACTCGTCTCTCCTGGTAACATCTAACTTTGTCTTATAAGCTTTGTCTTTAACTGTCACCATCTCATGCCTACCCCACAATGGTGTAACCATTACGTGCTAGGCAGGGGACTTAATATTGATGGTGGATTTTCATTTAAGGCTAAAATTGTAAAAGCCAAAATTATGCGCTAACATCTTGCAAAAGATAAAGCCATTAATAAGTGATGAATACTTCTTCACCTTACTAATTCACCTAGAATATAGCATGTGGCAACAATCCCAGTATTGTGTGAATTAAATACACAAAATTCATCCAGGTTGGAGCATGTAGCAACAATCCCATATACCCTATGAATTTACAGCATTATTAATTAATGCATGACCAGCCTTGTATTTCCGTACTCATTACGGTGCGGCATGACGACCGAGTGTTGTTCTCGGCAGAGCAACACGAATCTCCAAGAATTAATAATAAAACATGTACGAAATACCCATACATGCTACAACTCTGGGTGTGTTATACTAGCCCGATTGAGAATATTTGAACCTGAACTGACCATATCAGTCTCAGAAACGATCACGACCATCCAACTTCACCAGCATGATTGGATGGCTTAGATTGAATCCATGACCCCAAGCAGGTATTGGAATATGCACCACCGACCCAACGCGGGCCCTGCATGGTCGTCCTCCCCAAGGGGTGGCATAGCTTGCCAAACCGTCCAAGCCAAAGCAGTATGGACGAAAAACCTTAAATTAGGGTTTGTGGCACATTACATGTATCGCAAAACAGTCTCAACCATCCATCTTCGCAGGCATAGATGGAGGGTGTAGATGTAGATTCAAAGGGCCCAGAGCATGTCAACACAAACACCGTGGGCCCTCCTACATACCTGAATGATCGATCAGGACCAACTATAGTTGGTCGTCTTGATTCGTGCGCCCCAAACTAGGTATGACACACGGACGGTAAAACCTGATTAGGGTTTGTGTCGCGATCACGAGCGTCCCTTTTCTCCCCGCTCGGATGAAGGGTCCAAGAATAGACTAAGTAGGTCCGGTAAGTATCAACATGATCACTGCGGGCCCACCTATCTCCACACCCGATCGGCCAAGACCAAACTTGGATGTACACCTTGATTCGCGTGCCCAAGCTAGGCGTGGTCACACTTCCCAACCACAAACTGATCTCGACCACTCAAGTGTATCGGACAAATTGAGTGGCTTAGATCACGTTTCTATGGGACGATGAAGTACAGGTATATACACCATCCCACCGTATGCACGTCGGGCTGATCGGCCAAGACCGACCAAGCTTGGTCGTCTTGGAATGCGCGCCCAAAATTGACATGATGCGCGGCTTTTGCGGCACCAGTTTGTTGCAAATTGATCTCGACCACTCAACTTCATGGGACAAATTGAGTGGCCCGAGATCACACTTTCACGAGACAATGAGGTATGGGCGCCTACACCGTCATGTCGTCTACACACATACACAATCGGCCCTGCCAAAATTGTATCCCAAGCTTGGATTCGACCAAGATGAAGAGTGATGCTTGCGCACCACTTCAAAAAACCCTAATTTCACCAACGGTCGCAGATGAGTGTCTCAAAGATCATCTCGTCCGTCCAACTTCACCGGCTTGGTTATACAACCCTGGTCAGGAGTTAATTGGTCAGTGAGGTGTCATGGTGATCACAACCCGTCACTTTACCACACCATGATGCAGTACCTGCATAGAATACACACTATACTTCACAAGTATCGACTTCCTAAATAACTTAGTTATTTAATCTAGCATTACATGCAACTTTCTGTGGGTCCCACGATCCACACACTCGAGACATCAATCATGTCACAAACTGGGGATACATACTGGGGTATTGGTCTGGCGGTTTATAGCGTGCAGCGTGCAGCGTGCAACGTGCCATCACAAGAACGTGTCAGGAAGTCATGGACGGTTAGAGATGACAGGAGAAGTGGGCAAGACTGGTCGTGTAACACTAACACACAACTCCACTACTCCATCACTCCACTTCCCACGAGAGACGTGAATAAGGCTCAAATGACTTGTATAAATAGGTTCTCCTCCCTATTTCTAAAAACGAACAAGTCCAGGACAACGAGAGGCAAGTGTTGATACCATCGTATTCAAACACCGGGCGATAGCTTACATCCTGCAAGCCGGTTCGGGTTTACGATACAAGTCATACATAGCCAACACCTTCACAATCTCAACACCTTCTTCGCTTCCCTCCCTAAGATCAACCCCATCTCCTTCACTTTGTGACCGAAACAATTTCGGAACGGCCATTTATTGGTTTAGGCCGGATTTGCACAGAATGATTTCTCGAATCTACAAGCACTCCCGTGCAGTGCATTTGTTTAAGGTTTAGACTCATTTCTCATCCTCAAACCTCAAATTACCAAAACCGGCAGAAATAGTTTTCACCCATAAACACCAACATTGGTTATATAATCTAAACTCTCATTTCAATCATTGAAACATTCTTAGAGGACGTTATATAGTTGTTATTCATAAACCAATTTTCGTCAAATCCATTTTCAAAGTGATTGAAACATAACATGACTTTCTTCACTAGGTAAAGATGAACTTGGCCAAAGCAAAAGCTTACCAACACACATGTCGAGAAATAGATAAGCGAGATAAACTCGACTCGAAATAGCAAATGTGTATAATCAAAGTCTATATAGCAAAACGACTTTTATCTCAAAATAGGAGATAGAGTAGATAGACTTTTGAGTGATAGATAAGTGAAAGTCTCCACATACCTTTTAGTCGATGCAGTTCCACCAGTTCCTTGAGTAGTTCTTCGTCTTGTATGATGATCGCCATGGAGTTCTTGAGCTCAACTACACTTTCTATCCTAGTCTGAGACTTAGCTATAGTAGACTAGAAATCAATACTTATAGTTTTGATCACTAACATTGACAAACATGCTTGAGATAGCAACGCATGTGAGTTCGACCAAGCAAAGGTGCTCTAACAACAACTATACCCGAATTTAATACCGGGATATCGGTCATAAACATCCATCTTCTCGTTGAAAACTTTCGCACCAAAGAATCTACGATTGATGCATGCATCCTCAGTGTTTGTTTTAGATGTTATGTAACCACCCCAAATCTAGCGAATATTCAACAAGTTAAGGATTTCACGGGTGGAGGGCGGAAAAGAGTTACCATATGTCTTTGCCTTGAGATGTAGCCATACTTTGATCTTCAATTTCCTTTTATGCAATTAAAGTTTGTTATATCATGCATGTTCAATACTGACTTCATGGCAGAAAATTGATTTGAATAAGAGCAATTGATTACAATTTTACAATATGGTGGTTTCAATTTAGTTCATCTTGCGGATAATATCTGATAGATGAGCCAAGTGCTTATCTTGATTCAGGTTCATTAAGAGGTTTATCCTCCATGCAAAGAAGAGTACTTTAGTCGATGAGCATGATTTCATAATGGCTACTTCTCTTGCTGATAGGGGCGACTGGGTATGTATGATTATTGATTGTACTTCTAATGCTCCACGGTCTCTGTTCTCAGGGATGAACCTTGTCCTATCTATAATATGTATTGATTTAGATATTTCTAGCTCAGATCATATCTTCTTATTTTCAATGGTTTGTATTCGTGTTGCCCAAATAGAAGACTATCACCACAGTGAAACAAATTGACGTATTTTAGATTGAAAATAAAGCAAGAGAAAATGTTAGCCAACCATATAGCATTTGACATGTTTTGCAGAGCTGAAAATATGCGGTACACTGCAGGTATTCTTTTGATGCTACTTAGTATATCTTCTCCTGCTTCTTACAAATTTAGAACAGACGAGTTGATCACCTATTCATGAAATTGAAGTTGTTTTCTTATTTTATATTTCTCCTTTCTTTGTGACTATGTTATATTAGGCACGCCGAAGAAAAACTAAAAATCAGAAGAATTACGCATGATTTGGTGCCTTTTTTTCTAGGCGAGCGCCCAGGGTGCCTTTTTCAACATAGCTTTGTGATGTAAATTCACATAATTTTTGTACTATTTAACTATAGGCTACCAATAATTTATGATTTCTTCAGTGTTTTTATTACTTAATGTTGTCTGCATTCATATTTAAGTTTTTTTTCCCCTACATCCAGGTATACTTCTTAATGTCCTTACAATCTTTGGTAAGCATGCTTTCATTAAGAGGACTAATTCCTCGATCAGTTTGTATACTTTCAGCTTAGCTTTGTTGAATAGGATATGAAAATGCAAATATAAAAGTTCAGTAATCTCCCTTTATGAGGCACCAGCAGAAATTGAGAGTTGGGCTTAGTTTTGAGAGCTGTAAGCCTGTATACTCCAAGTTGGGCTAGTTTTGTTATTTTCCCCCCTTCCTGGATTTTCTTGTAATAACTTTGTCTATTTTTAACCTGAACGGAGTGATCAAGGGGATTGTCTATGTCTAGAGTAATCCTTGTCGTATCTGCCCCTTTCAGCTGTGTAATTTATTTATTTAAAACCCGGCCAATTTTTCATCAAACATAAAGATCTTTCCTGCTATCTGGTTTGTGTCGTAGATGGCCGGCTAAATCCATTTTTAACTTCACCACAATCAAGTTTTGCATAGTATGCTTTCAATTTTTGTATTCCAGGCGAGAACTGATTGACAAGCTAGTTGGGCTCAGTCATTATGCACCAGGCATAACACTAAATTCTAGACATGTTTATAGGCAAAACTCAGGGATGATCCGATTTGATCATTCGAATAATCTGGGTATTTGGGACAATTTGCAACCCATGCGAGGACCAAAAGTGAACTTATTGATTTTTTTTAGGATATCATGACCATATACTCCAGAGTCCGGATCCTATAACCATATATGAATGTTTGATATCTCTCATTGTCATTGGCGTAATTTTAGGGAAAAATATCGTTTGGTCCTTTTATAGGTGGGCCCATGTCTGTTTAGTCCTTTGGTCAAACGCCTTTACTGTTTGGTCCATAATTATTTAAAAATATTTAAATAGACAAAAATACCCTTCCATGTTAATTTTTTTTTTGTAAGAGATTTTCCGTGCTAAGCAGACTTCATTCCTAGGAATGAAGTCCATACAAAAAAGCAGACTTCATTCCCTGTGAATGAAGTCCATACAAAAAGCTAAAAAATGACTTCATTCCAGTGAATGAAGTCCATACAAAAAGCTAAAATGCAGACTTCATTCCCAGGAATGAAGTCCATACAAAAAGCTAAAAAAACATACTTCATTCCCATGAATGAAGTCCATACAAAAAAGCTAAAAAAACAGACTTCATTCCCAGAAATGAAGTCCATACAAAAAAGCTAAAAAATGCAGACTTCATTCCCGTGAATGAAGTCCATACAAAAAGCTAAAAAACAGACTTCATTCCCGGGAATGAAGTCCATACAAAAAGCTAAAAAAAACAGACTTCATTCCCGGGAATGAAGTCCATACAAAAAAGCTAAAAAACAGACTTCATTCCCAGAAATGAAGTCCATACAAAAAGCTAAAAAAAAACAGACTTCATTCCCAAGAATGAAGTCCATACAATAAAGCTAAAAAAACAGACTTCATTCCCAGGAATGAAGTCCATACAAAAAAGCTTAACAAACAGACTTCATTAGCAGCAACATCATCTTAACAAACAAATCGAGTTCGTCTTCAACAACATCGTCGTCTTCAACAGCATCGTCGTCTTCAACATCATAAACATCATCGTCGTCTTCAACAACATCATCGTCGTCTCATCGTCTTGTATACTTCAACAGCATCGTCGTCTTCATCAAACAACAACAGCATCAGATTTGGTTCTTCATCAAAACAACAACAGCAGTAGTCATCGTCGTCTCATCGTCTTGTATACTTCAACAACATCGTCGTCTTCATCAAACAACAACAGCAGCAGATTTGGTTCTTCATCAAAACAACAACAGCAGCAGTCATCGTCGTCTCATCGTCTTGTATACTTCAACAACATCGTCGTCTTCATCAAACAACAACAATAAAGAGATTTGGTTCTTCATCAAAACAACAACAAGAAATAGATTTGGTCGTTCAACACGAGTTCATCTCATTAACACGAGCAGCAAAACATCATTCTTCATCGTATAAGATCAGAGAATAAACATCGAGCAGCAGATTTGGTTCGTTCAACACGAGTTCATCTCGTTAACATCGAGCAGGAGAAAAAAATTTCAGATCTAGAAAAAAAAAGATGAGAGAGAAAGTAAATCTGAGAATGATTTATTCTCTCTTACCTTTTGACTATATATATGGTCCTTATCCAAAAGGGTATTTCTGCCACTACAAGGTGACATTTACATCATCCATGACATCAGCCTAGGACCAAACAATAATTTTTAGGACCAAACTATAATTTATATTATCAAATAGGACCAAACAGACACATGACTGGGTCAACAGGACTAGACTCTCCCTAATATATTATTCCTAGGACCTAATGGTATTTCCTACGTAATTTTAATCATTATGGGCCCGGCCATATGTGACTTTCAAAGTATTTGGATGCAAGTTGCAGGTATCAGTCAGATTTGTTCGTGTAAAAAATTTCTGACTCACGGCAAAATCCACACAGGATGAACTATCGAAGGTAAAAAATTATTTTCCGGTTAGGTTGGCCAAAATTATTTTCCGGTTAGGTTGGCCATATTTGAGACCGATGAAACCAAATGGCAACATTGCAGGAGTGAAGCTAATTTAAATGTATGCAAACTAAAACAGATGCTTTCAATGATCTCAACTACATTCCCAGGGACAATATCAGCCGACAGCAATAGGTCCCGAAATGATAAAGGACAATGCTGCAGAAATAAACAAAAAAAATTGCATGTGCGGAGAGAAATGCAACAAATAGGGACATAATAATTGTTTGTTTTTTTTTCGAAAACGAGGAAGAACCTCTGAGAATTTATATTATAGAATTATGAGACTCAAAAGTTTGAGAATCATTAAAAAGTTACAAGGTTGATACAGTTTGTAATGTAAAGACTATGAAGGATTGCATTTAGACTATCTCCTTTCCACATTTTTTTAATTGCATTACGATTACAAAAAGTTGATATATTTGATGCTTTCCTAATATTAAGCCTGAAAGAAAGCATTTATTTTGAAATTTATAAAAGTTTCTGTTGATATCCCAAAATTTGTGCTATTTTGGTATCTATGCTCCCTAGCTTCATCATATCTTCCAATCAGCAGCTTTTGGGTTGGCTCTGAGTTACTTTGAAAAATAACATTGTGGCCGCTCTATTCAGCTTGCCCACCTAAGGCCGTCAGCTCTCATTTCCTCTAATTGCTCTCTTGTAGTGCAATCTGTGTATGATCCTCTTGCCTCAACAGTTCTTCCTGTGTAATCAATTAAAGTTAAGCCAATGCCTGCAACACTTGTGGAATTCAGCATTAGCATTGATAAAGCAATAGTAATTAGCAGACTCATATAAGTTAGCTCATTGCCAGGTTCCATGTCTAGAACTGTTAGAGCTTCATCATGCATTGGGTTGTAGTATAGAGACTGCATGATATTGTAATCAGGTATGTTGACATATAAATAACTATTTATAAATCTTACAACTGTTTCGGCTATTTTTGCACTGTTTTGCTGAATTTGTTGGAATATTACTTCGCACCTAGCCTTCCATATATGCCATATGATTATACTACACATTTCTTGCCTTTATATTATATACCATAATCCTTATTTAGAATATCAAACCATTTGTTTAGCCAATCATGAAAGTTATCACATCTATCGAGAACATAGTCAATATCAAGATTTATATGCATCCATACCTGATATGCGAAGTTGCATTTGAGAAATATATGTGTTAGTGATTCCTCACCCTCATTAAAGAGTTTGCATTTGGTATCGATGTTAGGGATGATTGCTGCAACTCTCATACTTGTTGGGAGTATGGAGTGTGCAGCTTTTCATATGAAAATTTTGATTGAAGGGGTTGTTTGCAGATTCCAAATTCTGCTCTAGTCTATATTATCAGTATCGCTACTATTAATAGAGTTATTAAGAGACTTCACTGTAAACTTACCTGTTGAATTAAGATTCAAATGTGTCCTATCGTCAACATCTTGCCTAAGTATAGTTATTTTCTTTATCTTTTCTATTGTTGTTTGATCAAAGCATAGGTTCAACTTATTCACATCTCATTCTCTGTTTTCATTGAGAAGATCGCTTGCCTTTATTATATTTGCAGTACCTATTGCTGGTTATGGCATGGGAACACTGGTGTTTGGTATCCATTTGTCTTCCCAGACACTAATAAGTTTGTCATTTCCTAACTCCCAATTGTAGTGATGTTTTATGTGAGACACACCACTTAAGATCCCTTTCCATATCTAACTATCTCTGGTGTTTGCTTTGTTTTTAACGTGAAAAATGTCTTTATTGGGATAGTATTTTGATTTTAAGATTTTCGCACACAAATTATTTGGGTTTTCCTTTAGTCTCCAACCCATTTTGGCTATCATAGCCTGGTTAAAGTTCTCAATGTTTGGTAGTCCTAATCCCCCTTCCTCTACTGATTTACAAAACGATTTCCATGCCTTTGCATGATTCCCTTTTTTTATTTTTTCCTTTCTCATCCTTTCCACACCAAAGAATCTCTTTGTAGTTTTGTTAGAGTTTATAGACTTTTTTTGTATTTTGAAAAATTCATTTGGTACACTGCTATTGATGAGGTTACGTTCTTCATCATAACTGTTTTACCTGCACTGTTGGTTAAGTTACCATTCCAACTCTGGAGTCTGGTTATCATCTTTTTACACAGTAGGTCTTGTATAGGTTGTGATCAAAATAAAAGATTGTGATGTATTTGGGTACCCTCATCTTTTCAGATCAGAATTGATCCGGATTTGTTAATCCAACTTCCTTTAGAGAATAACCAGCTCTTCAGAACTTTATCTAAGATCAGAGTTAAATCCTGGTGAAGCGTTTATCGAGACTATACTATCCATATAGTCGGATTTCTACAAATACGGACTTATAAGATCTTAAACATGTTTGCCTGCTCTGATACCAATTGAAAAAGCAGAGTTCTAACAACCACACCCAATATTTCGCTTAACAATCTGTATGGACTAACTCCAATATACTTTCAAGAGAATGAACTAGACAGTCATACTCAATCTTAGGAAAAGTATATCCAAGAGTTATATCTCAATTTCTTAATTCAATCTGCAATCAAACAAATAGGAATTTGCGAGCCCGATTGAATATAAGAAATAAGTTAGACAGTATCAAAAACCAATATCAAAGTGTCAATCAATTTAATCAACAACGAAAGGTTGGATTCACAATTGATTGAACTTATGCACAACCTGTGATATTTCAATTATATAAACAAATATAATGCAGAAAAGAAATAACACAGACACCAGAAATTTTGTTAACGAGGAAACCGCAAATGCACAAAAACCCCGGGACTTAGTCCATATTTGAACACCATATTGTATTAAGCCGCTACAGACACTACCCTACTCCAAGTTAACTTCGGACTGGAATGTAGTTGAGCCCTAACCAATTTCATACTGATCAAGGTACAGTCGCGCTCTTTACGCCTCTAGAACCACGCCGGATTCTGCGCACTTGATTCCCTTTAGCCGGTCTCACCCACAACTAAGACTTGCTACGACCCAAAGTCGAGACTTGATAAACCAATCTGTCTCACACAAAAAGTTTATTGAATAGATAAATCTGTCTCTCCCACTATGAGTTTTGTTCCGTCTTTTGATAATCAAGGTGAACATGAACCAATTGATAAACCAGACTTATATTCCCGAAGAACATCCTAGTAATATCAATCACCACACAATAATCTTAATCGTATGGTAGCCAAACAAGATATTGTGGAATAACAAACGATGACACGAAGATGTTTGTGACTACTTTTTATCTTGCCTATCAGAGATTAAATCTCGAGAAAATCATAGAGAAGATAGTACTCAACATGATAGAAAATAGCAAGATCAGAACACGCAACTACAGAAAAAGCAGTTGGGTCTGGCTTCACAATCCCAATGAAGTCTTCAAGTCGTTAACCTACTGGGTTTTGGAAAAACCTAAGGTTTAAGGAGAATCGACTCTAGTCGCAACTATTATCACACAAGAGGTGAGGGGATTAGGTTTCCCAGTTGCTAGAGTTCTCCCTTATATAGTCTTCAAATCAGGGTTTGCAATCAATGTTACCTTAGTAACAAGCATTCAATATTCACCTTGGATGAAAACCTGATTATACTCAAGCTAATATCTTTCAACCGTTAAATCGAACTTAGCTTGTTACACACAAATGAAAAGTGACTTCATTTAGATATGAGTAACCGTACCTAAACGTGTACACCTTGTTGGCTCAAAAATACATAACCAAAGTTATCCATATGAACACTTTTATATCAACCATATTCATCTTAACCATAACTAGTTCAAATGACTCAAAAGAAACTAGTTCTAGAGTTGTTCAATTGTTTATATTCTCATAGAAGTATACAAGACACAATTGAAGCAAAATCAATTTTGATTCACTCGAATCAATTCATGAACATTATAGTCACGGTTTGCAAAAGATTGCATTCCTTAATATATAAATGTATTAGTTCATGAACAAACCGATTTTAGAACATAACCTACTCAAGTATGAAAACGGGTACTCATACCTAAGTGGCCGGACTAAGTTTGGGTTCGCCAGTGTGCGAACGTGTACGCATACCTTCCAAACTCAGTTGCATTCCCGGAACTTGAAACTCCCGCCAGTACGCATACTTGTATGCATACAAAGTTTCCGGACTTTCATTAACCAACCAATACGCACACAGGTATGCATACTATGGTTCCCGGACTTGGAATAACTTGCAACAGATTAGCATACTGTGTACACATACTGTGTTATATCCAGTCATGGTTAGTTGTTCTAAACTCCCATTTCAATCATTGAAACATTCTTAGAAGACGACAATAGCTGTCTACACAAACTATTAGCTTCAAAGCAATTTTCAAGTGATCGAATGATCAATACGAAACATTCTCGAGTCTACATCATATGACCTGTCTCACACAAATCATGTAAGATGTTACAAGGAAATTTTCACATGATCATCTTTTGACTTTCATCAAGAATATAAGATGAACTTAGTTAAAGCGAAATCTTACCAACATATATTTCGAGAAATATGTAAGCGAGTTAAACTCAGCTCGAAATATCAAATGTGTATAATCGAAGTCTATATAT
The DNA here is from genome assembly GCA_023531295.1 of Papaver armeniacum. Taxonomy (NCBI): domain Eukaryota; kingdom Viridiplantae; phylum Streptophyta; class Magnoliopsida; order Ranunculales; family Papaveraceae; genus Papaver; species Papaver armeniacum. The sequence continues at coordinate 296,558 of JAJJWW010004806.1, forward strand.
ACCTATACGACTTTTGTATCAAATACGAGATAGAGTAGATAGACTTTTGAGTGATAGATGAGTTCAAGTTTCCACATACCTTTTGTTGATGAAGTTCCACAAGATCCCCTTAGTAGTTCTTCGTCTTCAATCGATGAACGCCGTGAAGTTTAATGCTCAACTACACTATACTATCTTAATCCGAGACTTAGCTATAAGTAAATTAGAAATCAAGACTTATAGTTTTGGCAACTAAACTTGACAAACAAGCTTGAGATAACAACGCTTGCGTGTTTGACCGAGCAATGCTCTAACAGCACTCCCCAAAAAGATTTGGCAATTAAGCACAAGTTCAATTAAGAACTCTCCCCCATAAAATGTCATTCCCGAAAGAACAACAAGAGCGACCTTACTTTTACAAGAAAAGAAGGATTTCTTTGGACATTAACAAATTACATGAAACATGAATTTGTATCCAGAAAACTCATTACATTAAACACAAGAGAATCCATGATTAATTTAATCGTAAATGCTCAACATAAGAGAACTTACGGAGCCATACAGTACTTTCACATAGAAGTGGATCGGGAAAGATCAATACCGTGGAATATTCAAAGATTCATTCTATTTTTCATCAATATTTGCATAGTGATACCATAGGCTTTATCCTTGACATCAAAAGTTCATTCTATTTTCCATCAATATTTGCATAATGACATAATAGACTTTAACTTTTGATATATATGGGATAATCATAGTTCACGGACGCAAACACACATATCCATAACATTATTTGCAATATATAAAACCAATAAAGATTAATACTGCAAAATCATCTTCCAAATAAACTTTAGAATTTAAATAAAAATATCTAAAAACATTCCAAGATGAAAATCGTTGGCAATAGCAATGTGTAATCACAATATAGGCTATTCCAAACCCTAGTTATCCTTCTTAAAACACAAGAATAAATTCTCATAAGAAGTTTCCTAGACATAAAAAAAAAAAAAAATCCTAAGAAGAACAAAACTAAAGGTCTTCAGACATAATCAGCAACCAGAGATCGAACAGAAACAAGTTCATCAGTTGCTTTCTTCAATTCGGTTTTCAGAAATTCAAGATTCTTTGTTACAATTTCAAGTTGTTCACATACAACCCAAAAATATGGAAGAAGATTTCCTACCAATTGAGATGACATTTGAACTGGAAGTTTGTTTTCATGATCAACTGCATGGTAGCAGGTTATGATAACAGGGTTCTCATGAAACTTGAAAACTTTACCTTCTTCAACTTTTTATTCCTTTTTGCGTCCATCCATTGTGCACACCAAAAACGTTCAAGAGAACTCTTGAAGTTACGGAACGTGTATATATCAGGAGAAGAAGAAATCCATGATACATATATATGAGTGTTTCATAGGGAAACCCTAGGGTTACTCGTTTACGTTCGGTAAGGGTCGGGTGCAAAAACGTTTGTGGTTATGATCCAGGCTAAAAACCAAGAAGCCAATGGAGCCTATTTTGAAGTGTTTTATAAAAACACGTTCCAAACATATGACAGGAAAACTTTAGCTCAAAAAGAGCACATGGAAATCATTGATAGTCAACAAATTAACTGTCATTAAGGAAGAACAAAATGAAGTTTTCCGAGTAAACAACATAGAGAATATTCTCAAGAATTACTGATCATTTATATTACATTATAGCAGAAAACCGGAGCAGGGCTCAACAGTAAGATGATCAATTATTTTTTTTTTATTTTAAACTAAAAACAAAAGATACAACAAAGACCACTTTGTCAAAAAGAAAATAGCTTCTTGAGAATTATGTGCATCCTCACATGGTCTCAAAGAGGATGCACAGTTGTAAGTAGTCAAGTTGAAATTTGACGAGCATATAGCTCATCAAGGGTAATGACATTTTACATTTTTTTTTCTTGAGAATCATCAGAAAGTTCAATTGAGTTAGTCTCAAGATAATTAACAAAAGGAGGACAAGAGATACCTGAAGTTGCTACCTTCCTTGCCTTCTTAATGCTGCGCTTGAGTCTATTTATACTGGTCTTTAGTTCCGACACACGATTATTGATGAGTGCCAAATAGTGCATATTTCTACATCTATTTATTGGCATTTAACTCATCTTTTGTGCTCGAAAATCGATATTATCCTGCATTCGTATTTTCTTTGTTTTCAAGAATAAATATTTGTACTAATTAATTTTGTGTTTTTAGGTAGTAAATAAAGTTCGGAGAAATTGAGGAGCCAAAAGAGCAGAAAATTGGGGACAAGCGTCTATGGAACAAAAAGCCAAAGCCCGCGCGCGCATCAGTTGCAACCCAACAAGGAGCAACCCATTTACAAGACATGGGCTTGAGCAGACAAGACCCGACCCACAACCCGGATCCGAGCCCGCACCACTCTGAGCCGTTGAGATTTGATCCAGTTTCATCCTACGGCCGCATCGGCCCTCGCATCGGGTTCCCCTGAATCCATCGGTCGCTACAGCTCGCTCATCAAACTTCGCTACACCTGCTCAACACCGAAGCCATCAACCCCTTAACCACCCAAACCAAACGCACCCTTCTCCATTTCTCTTTTCTTTTCTCTTTCTTCTTCCCCCGACTTTCAGAGAAAACCCATACCTCCACCTCCTTCACCCATACCATGGCAGAGCTAGCCCCTTCTCCATCTCCCCGCCACAGCCCGCCTCGCCCACCAATAGCTCCTCACCACCGCTCCACCACTATTTCTCGAGTTATCTCTTTCATAGCTTCTCCATACCCTAGAAGCTAGGTTAGAGATAACTAGAGCTAGGGTTTCCCAACAATCAATCAAGGGAGTTCTTTGAAGATGAATTGTGAGAGGAGAGCACCGATTCGGCGACGTGGGTGAGAGGGTACTCTTTACTTTTCCAATTTGAAGTAAATTAGGGTTTGGAGTTGCATGTATAAATAGAGGCGAGGTGAGGATGTTTGAAGGCATGCCTGGGCTAGCCAGAGCACCAATTGTAGTTTGAATTGTGTTTTTAGTGTTTAAATCATGTTCTAAGTAAATTGCTAGGGTGTTGATGAAACCCCTAGTTCATATGCTAATATATTCAGTGTTCTTGTTGTCTTGATGTGTTTAACTGTGTTAGGATTAATAATTGGCTAATCCATCAAATAATCCTGTGATAGAGTGTACTGTAAGAAGACACTCTATACTAGGGGAGAATTAGTGATTTAGCTAACAAAAAATCTACCTGAGGCCTTCAAGAGAAGGTTCAAGACACACTAAGAACTTGCTTTTCCTTAGCTTAGAACTAGAGGGTTGATTCAATCACCCTAGTACTCTCAATAACTTCATTACAACCTGTTGCTACTTTAGTTTACAACTTCAACTCAGTCGCATCGACACAATACCAAAACATCTCTGTCACTTCTTAGAAATCAGTAGAGTAAAGCTTTAGATCAATATTACACACACCATTTCTCGTGGGATCGACCCGTATTTGCCCTGTTTTACATTGTAGACACCGTGCACTTGCGGTTTAACAAGTAGGCGAAACACATTTCCAAGCCTACCAAGTTTTTGGCGCCGCTGCCGGGGACTTGGCGTGTGCTGTGTCGATTCTTGCTTGCTTTACTGATTTTCATCCCACCATTGTACATATTAGCTTGCACTCTTTATATCATTGTAGTATAACTTAGATAAAAGCATCCGTAGTTATAATTTAGTTGTAGTTGCATCTTTAAGTTGTCTTTCAATTAAGTTACCGCATTATTGCCTTATAATGTTGTTGTTATTTTTGTTAGCCTAATTCTTCATCCATCTCGTGCATCATCTTGTTAGTTAGTTTGCATCTCATGCTGTAGTTCATTCATTTTCTATAATCTTGTAGCTTAATTTGTGCATCTGGCAAATTTCTTTCTTTTATTGTAGTTGCGGGATTTCCCACACTACACCCCTCACTATATCTTGATAATAATTTCTAGATCTAAACTTATTAATCACCCAAATCTCAAAATATAAGTGCTAGAAATTTAAATAGACACATAAGATTTTTTACGTGGTTCGATCAATATGATCTACATCCACGATTCTTCACTATGATTGTTGAGGTTACATTAATATTACATTGGAAATCTCCATTAATGGATATTTTCTAGAGCTCTAGATCTAATTATTTGGGGAAGAAGGTGATAAAGAAAATAATCTCTCTCTAAAAATATCTCTCTCCTCCTAAAAGTGTCCTCCCAAAATTATTCCTCCTTTTCTCTCTCCTGCTCTCCTCTTTATATAGGTGTTTACATAATGGATGACAGCTCACATACAGCTCATATTCTCGCGAGCCGTTTAATGATTTCGCAGGCTCTCGCTACCTTCTCTCGAGACATTCTCGCAAGCCCTGCTACCTTCTCTCGAGACACTCTCTCGAGCCTTGCTACCTTCTCTCGAGACACTCTCGCGAGTCTTGCTACCTTCTCTCGAGACACTCTCGCGAGTCTTGCTACCTTCTCTCGAGACACTCTCGCGAGTTAAGAAAATAATTGAATCTCGCACGCTAAGAGAATATGTTGTGCGATACTTGAATCCTACATCTTGCCTCTTTTTCCTTGAATATTGCTTGAAGAGCGATCTTTAAGGAAAAATCCGTTGTCGTAGTAATCTTTGATCTTTGTTGATGAAGGAACGAGCGAAAGAATATTTTTCTTGAAAAGTACGTACTTGCCTCTATTCTTTTGCGAAGTTCCAAAGCTTTGAGAAGTATATATGAAGTATCCTTGAAGAAGTATAAGAAGTACTTAATCCTCGAAATATACAAGAAGTATGAAGTATCCTTTGAGTAGTATAAGAAGTACTTAATCCTCTAAATATACAAGAAGTATGAAGTATCCTTTGAGTAGTATAAGAAGTACTTAATCCTCTAAATATAAGAAGTATTGTGAATCCATCATGCGAAACTCTCGCTCCATGTTCTTTGCCTCATGCTATGCTGTAAAGCAAATAAAAATTTAGATTAGTATTCAACATTTCTTTTATCAAAAATATTCATTTAATTGCAAGTTCAAATCGTTTTTCTTTGTTTTGATTTCCTTTGTATAACTTATTTCGTTTCATCCGATAAACATCCTTCATGGAGATGATCCTAATAGGTACCCCTTATATGACGCACTTTAGGTACATTGCCTCTTGCGAAATCCTAGAGTAAATTCGCGAACTAGGGTGTACGCCATAAAGGTTTGCCCGCTACTACTCTCCATGTTGGATATCATTCTCATTTGAAACAAAGCGAGTATTTAAGGGAAATATATAAATTGATCTTTGCGAGATATTTTTCTCGGTTTCTCTTGTAATTGTGAAATCTTTGTAGTTCTGAAATCTTTGTAATTCTGCGATTATCTCGCCTTTTGTAAATTAAATCAAAAATCTTTTATTTTTTGTAAGTAAAATGTTTAAGGAAAGTGGTACTTAGCTTTTGTGGTTTGTTGTTGTTGTCAATCTCGCGTAGCAAAAAGAAATGTGAGAAGTGAGACTTGAACCCTTGACCTGCCTCTTGCATATTCTCGCACCATACCAACTGTTCTAACCCTCTCTCGCGAAATTCATTCGCGAGATAATCATCAACTTTATTCTTTGCGAGATAAGCAAAGTCTGTGCGAAATTTCGCATAACAAAAATAAATGTGCGAAAGACAAGAATTGATCCCTGCGACCTCCCGCTTGCATTCATGCCTCCCGACCAACTTGTGCTAGCCCCGCTCTGCGAAGTGTTTCGCGAAATAATCACTTACTTTCTTCTTGCGAGATACTGTTGCGAAAAATCCATGTGAAAAATACACGTCCGTTGAGACTTGAACTCGCGACCATGAACTCATTAATTTCGCGGGTGACCAACTGTGCTGCCTCTTGTTTGCGAAAGAATGAAACAACCTTGCGAAATTATCCATTTTTTCCCTTCTTTGCGAAGCAAAAAATTCTTTGCGAGGAGGGAGATTCGAACCCGCGACCTTAAGCTCCTCATGTTCGCTCGTGACCAATTGTGCTAGCTGATGTTTGTGAAAGAAACACACAATACTATAACTTTATTCACTTCTTCGCTCTTGGAAGTTCAAAAATATGTAAAAGGTGGGATTCGAACTCGCAACCCCAAGCTTATTCTCTTCGCGAATGACCATCTGGGCTACTTGCTGCTTGCGAAGGAAACACACAATGCTATAGCTTTATTCCATTTTTCCCCTCTTGAAAGTTCAAAAATATTTGAAAAAATATGACGTGGCGAGATTTGATCTTGCGACATCAAGCTTCTTCGCTCCAACTCAAACCATCTCGTGCGAGCTTCTTTTTGTGATAAAAATCACAGCGTTTTGTTCTTATCCTTTTCTTCGTTCTTCCTTAATTTCCTTCAACAATTTTCCTCTTTTCTTTTCTCCTCGAATATGAAATCTTCCATTAAAAAATTAGCTTTCTTCCTTGAATTTCATCACAGTAACCTATATTTTTCTCTTCCTCTTTTCGTGTCTTTGAATTGTTGACGGTGTTTTCTCCCTGAAAGTGTGATTCTTTCCATAAAATTTCCATTTTTGAACCTAAATTTTATAGATCTAAATAAAAAGTATGAACAGTAACTACTTTTCATGGAAATTTCTCATAAAGTTTATAGATCCAATTGAATTCATCACCAACAGTAGCCGTTTTTTCTAAACTTTTTTGAACCAACAAGATTAGGTCCCTGTTTCTAGCGCATATGTAGTTGCGGGATTTCCCACACTACACCCCTCACTATATCTTGATAATAATTTCTAGATCTAAACTTATTAATCACCCAAATCTCAAAATATAAGTGCTAGAAATTTAAATAGACACATAAGATTTTTTACGTGGTTCGATTAATATGATCTACATCCACGATTCTTCACTATGATTGTTGAGGTTACATTAATATTACATTGGAAATCTCCATTAATGGATATTTTCTAGAGCTCTAGATCTAATTATTTGGGGAAGAAGGTGATAAAGAAAATAATCTCTCTCTAAAAATATCTCTCTCCTCCTAAAAGTGTCCTCCCAAAATTATTCCTCCTTTTCTCTCTCCTGCTCTCCTCTTTATATAGGTGTTTACATAATGGATGACAGCTCACATACAGCTCATATTCTCGCGAGCCGTTTAATGATTTCGCAGGCTCTCGCTACCTTCTCTCGAGACATTCTCGCAAGCCCTGCTACCTTCTCTCGAGACACTCTCTCGAGCCTTGCTACCTTCTCTCGAGACACTCTCGCGAGTCTTGCTACCTTCTCTCGAGACACTCTCGCGAGTCTTGCTACCTTCTCTCGAGACACTCTCGCGAGTCTTGCTACCTTCTCTCGAGACACTCTCGCGAGTTAAGAAAATAATTGAATCTCGCACGCTAAGAGAATATGTTGTGCGATACTTGAATCCTACATTTATAGTTTAAAGCATATGGCATCTGTAAGATAAGCATATAACTTTGTAACTCAGCTGAAATTCTGCTTTTTCTGCAACTTTTTACATCTCTGCCATTGTAGCTGTAGCTTAGTTTAAATTTCACTACATATTATGTTGCTAGTTTAACTTAGCTTAACCGTGTATATCTAAGCATCATTGCCCTGTATCTTAGTGTTAATTGTAACTCTTGGTCCCCGTCAGTCCAAAATATTCTCAGGCTTATGCCAGTGTTGATATTCATCATCTTTTCCTTAAGCTGCACATCCCAGAGAACTAAACCTCTTTGTTGAGCCAAGCAGAAACTGCTATGCTGCGTGTCTTCTTCTTTGTTGTGCAAGCCAAAGGAAGGAAGACAAGGAAAAGCTCAGGCTTTGAGGTTATCCTGTGAATGAGCTAGAATTTTGAACTTTGTATTGCCCTGTGATATCTGCTAAACCTTGTAGTGCCCTGAGCATCCCCTGCTATTTATAATGTCCATGTGAGTAGCTCCTTGGTATTTGAATTATACACACGTTAATGAGTATGCCATGACTGTGTCTTCGAACTGTATGGGCATGTGCATGAACTGTCAAAACCGACATGTGCATCATTTGAAAAGTTGCTTAACATCTCTCGTATGTGCATCTCGTGACCCATGCTTGCATGATAACTTAGTTACCCCGCTTGAACAATCACCCCCGAATCGATTGTGGTTCACCTAAGCACCACCCCGATTGCATGATAAAACCTCGCTAGGTATTACTCACACCGAAACCTTTGTGCTTGTGTGCTCAGGCTCTTACCTTACATTGCTCGTGTTTAGCTCCAGCCCCGTAGCTGTTGAGCCTAAGCTGCAGCCCTAGTGATACCAACCGAGACAAACTCACCTCATCCGCCATGTGCCTTGTGTGAGACTCCGGTAAGCTCTTGTTATCACCTGAGCTGTCCCATCTCGCCTGCAATTTTTGGGGCTTGACTGTCAAAATTTGAGGTCAACTAAGCCGATTGACACATTCTCGTGGTATGTTGTAAAAAGCCGAAATGTGTCTTTGTAGTGTAATATGTGCATTGAACCATTGGCCGAGCCGGGTTGCATTTTCTGTGAGATATTGACCTCCAGCCACGAAGTTTGTGAGTTTAAGCTACAACTAAAATACCCAAGTCTGCTGCAACCCTTGTGTGACATCAACTGGGCTGGTTGATATCAACTACCCCAGTTGATTCCGACAACCCTAAGCATAACCCATCTGACCCTGTTGCTGCTTTGCCTTGGCTGATTGCCAGTGCATGCTCAACCCTGAACTAGCACTAGATTATCCAACCCCCCGGAAGCCCCTGCAATTTCTCGTGCATACATTTGTAAAACTTGAGGTCGATCGACCCGTTGACCCTTGCAACATATTGAATTTGTGCACCTTGCATTCGTCTTTCGTGTGCATCCGCCTAATCCGTGTCTTTGTCTTGTGACTGCATAAATTTGTGTGTACAAATCTGCTAAGCCGAGCCGTGTAGTCTCCAACAATAGAAGCACTTCTGAGTGCTTAGTTCTGTGAAAAGGTGTGTCACCTTGTGCGAGTTTGTGCTACCCTGTGTGTGTTCATTAGCCAACCTGTGCATAAGCTCTGCACATAAACTGGTATGTGCACCTACCAATAACCTGATCTACACACAAAAGGTGCTGTGCCTAGACTGCCCTGTGCATAAGCCTCGCGGTGCAAATTCTTAAACCAATGAGACATCGAGTTCCATGTGTTAAAGGACTAGCTTGTGAACCGTAAGCGTTGAGTGTATTGGTTTGGTGTTATTTGTGTTTATTTTTGCATAATCTCCGAATCTACACACCGTCGAGCCTCATCTATCACTCTTTGAATCAGGCGCATTAATTCCAAAAGTTGGACTTTGGTTTTGTTGAGATTTCGCTGCATATTTTTGAAACTGTTTGGCTGGTTGAAGTGTATAACATGTTGGTTGATGTTTCTACAATGAATGTAATATTGCTGAGCTTGGCATAACTTTCTCAAACCTACACACCAGCAACCTGTGCATAAACCCTGCACATACCCTGAAGCCCAATCACTGGGCTCTGCTCCTGCCAACCCAAACTGAAGCCCACTGCATATAACCTGGGCTGCACATAACCTGAAACCCCACATAAACCAAACCAAAGCCCATTGTCCACTAGGATTTCCACAACAACTGGGCTTTGCGTCACTTGGGCTTAGCTTCCCTGTTTTGAGACATCATTGGTTATACATGCTTGATGTGTGCTAAGCTATGCTTCTTTTTGAGTTCAAATTGAGTTGCTAGATCATGTCAGGATTTTGGTCTGCAACTGGGGATGGAAACAAATCCATCAGAGAGCTTGCTTACGGGCATGCCTCACAATATGAACCCCCCACATACCATAGTGATTTTAGGGAATATTATGCACCTTCTCATGGCCCTGACCTTGAATATTCATACCCTAATCATTATGAGCACATGTATCATCAACCACAGTGGGGAGATGAACAATTCTATACTCCCCCAACTCCTTGTATGCAATCACTAATGGAAGAGCTCATAGAGCAAAACAATGATATACTTGGATGGAAAATGCATGATCATCCCTTCTCTAGTGAACCATGTGCACAACCATGTAATGATCCTTCATATGAAACATGCATACCCACTAGTGAAGACTCCCCTTCACTTGAACATCTCACTATGATTCTTCCAATGAACCCGATTGAGGTACAAAATAAAGATTGGAAAGAAGTTTATGATAGGATGTTTGTTATTCGATAATTTTGAAAATAGTGTTTCTATTCCTACTCATGCAATGACATTAACGAACATGAACCTAATCTAGAGGTAAATGAGTACACTAGAAATGCTACAATTTTGAATAGGGAAATGCATTTTTGTTATGAGGATGATGATGATGATGAATATGATATGTTAGAAGAGCATGTGCGTCTTTGAAAATATGATGGAATCTTTGGGTTCGAGAGACGTTAAGCGTCTCTTTCCGTGAACCCTATGAATGATACTTCTTCTAACATTCATACATGCGATGTTGACTCGAGTTTGGGTTTGTGAAATTCTTCAGTGAAAGTGAGCATGCTACACAACTTGTTTGTGACTTAAGAAAGGATGAATCTTCATTGACACTAATGTTCTTATGGATCATGATAGTATTTTTGTGTCTGATTCCCTACCCATGTCACAATATGTTGCTTCCTCTGATTTGCCTATGCATGACACAAAGCTTATGGATAATGATGATTATGACATGGAGATTGATAAATTGTTCTATGCAGGTGAACATGATTTACCTTCTTTTTCTGACCTTAGGAAAGTGTGCGATGGTGCAAATGATCTTATACTTGAAAACAACTTAATTTGTACCTAATCTCTCTCCTAAGGCACAGATTGAAACTCCTCCACCAAACCTAGGTGTAGTTTGTAACAAAATTGCAAAACCAACTTTTCCGAAAAATGCCTAATTTAGGCCTAGAGCTTTGTGCTTCCCAAGTCCTCTTGGACTATTTTGCATCAAAGTATAACACCTTTAAGGAGCCACAGTTGGAATATGTATATCTGCCTGTTCTTAGCAAAACTCATTTTGAGTTAGACCTTTTGCATGATGTACCTTTAAATTTGCAAGATTTTATGCTCAAGAACACATCTGTTGACAAGTTTAGGTTTGGGGGTAACTTGTTCACGTATGCAATCTTTCCTACACTCTCATGTTATATCTGTGTAAGGCTGTTGATGTTTGTACATATTGTCTTTTGGGTTGATCCTCAACTCTTTAGATTGTTGGTGTATGGTGAATTTTCATTGTATATAATCCAGTAGGACTTGTTAAATTTTCTATCTTGAATCGGTTGAGTCTTCTTGTGCATTTATTGTGCTAATCCGATATGATCTCCGCTGAGAATGTTAGATTCTAGCCTTGACTAATGAAGCTCTAACCTTGCTCCCGCCGACATACCGGTAATCTCTTCCCTTTTCTCTTATCAGCATAGTTCTCATGGTATGTGACTGTTTATTATCTGTTAAAACATTGAGGACAATGTTTGATTTAGGTTTGGGGGTACATTTGCATATAGAGTTTTTAGTCTTTTATTTCAAAAAAAAAAAAACTCTTTGTAAATATGTACATAAAAACCTCCAACTTTTAGAGATTTTAGAGTCACTAGCATGCTTCCAGCTATGTTTACATAGAGAGTCTGAACGAAATAACAGAACTTGGAAGTACTGGAGAACACAATCGGGTTTCTTAGTTGATTAGAGCGTTAAAGTTGGATTTAACCATACCGGAGGGCGAATTAGGTGTTGTTTAGATATTCGGTAGTATAATTGTGATCACCCATAGTGGAGACTACCCATTTTACATCAAGTAAGGCACCAACCTTCAGTTTTTGTGACTTTCTAAAAAATCTGTTAGAGTGTGTGTCACCGTACGTCAATTCCGGGTAGGAATGGTGAGCTACCCAACTTCGCACCACTTTCAGCACTATTTTTGATCTCTTGAGTGCTAATTCCGTCAATCATGAGGGTGACGTTTAAAGATGAAAACTTCTTCTAAATACCGATTTGCAGTTAGCATCACTCTCTCCCTCTCAACAACATCAACAGATTCATAGAAACACATCATTGTCAGCAAGCGGAGCATCATCAGAATATTTGAAGAAAAGTTGAAATAGTCCAAGGTTTATGTGCAACAAAGAAAAGAAAAGAAGATGAGAATTAGTGAAGTTTATGAAATCAAGACAAGACAAGTTTTATTGTTTTTTTGTTATTTTCATGTCATGTTGTTTAAAAAAAAAAAAAAAAAGAAAAGAAAAATGAGTTAGTAGTTTCATTGTTGTTATTTTCATGTAATTAATAGTCCAAAAAAAAAAAAATTATCAAGTTTTTGTGAAGTTCAGAAGTTCGTCATCAACATTTGAAGACCGAAGACCGAAGATTGAAGACGTTTCTATGAATGCTGAGAGAGTAATATTAATTGCCGATCGGGTGAGAAGGTAAGTGAGTACTCCCACCCTTGCTAATGGTTAATTTCCTTTCTTAGAGATCATCAGAAAAGATTCTTTTTGTCCACACTTCTGTGGAGTCTCCAGAAATTATTTCGGAAGGTTATCCTTCTTACCTACAACGTGTGCAGGATTTCTCTCTTTATTCCTGCCTGCACACATGAGAGACTAAAAAAGCGATCTTTTTGAGTGCAATTTTCATAAAGCCCTAATGGTGAGGCAGAAGTCGAGGATTATGATCACAATCGAATCCGAATTCTTTCATATGGTATGGTTACTTCTCGCTCAACACTTAAGGATGAGAATGTGTTCTTTGGTAGTTCTAACTTCGTGTTACTAGCATGCAGAAACTCTATGTCCTCATAGATCCTTGGATGCTTGAGACTCTTTACACTCGAAGTTGGAGAAGGTTTTGTGGGTACACCTCTGGTAAACCCTCACGAGACTACAACTCGTCCACTAGGGACACCTAGGGGTTTAAAGGCTTAGTGCATACGCTAAATGCATTCGAGAGACCCTTTGACAAGGTGGTATAGTTAGGATTTCTTAATTTGTTTCACTTGAGGACAAGTAAAATTCAGGTTTGGGGGTATTTGATGAGTGCCAAATAGTGCATATTTCTACATCTATTTATTGGCATTTAACTCATCTTTTGTGCTCAAATCGATATTATCCCAGCATTTCGTATTTTCTTTGTTTTCAAGAATAAATATTTATACTAATTAATTTTGTGTTTTTAGGTAGTAAATAAAGTTCGGAGAAATTGAGGAGCCAAAAGAGCAGAAAATTGGGGACAAGCGTCTATGGAACAAAAAGCCAAAGCCCGCGCGCGCATCAGTTGCAACCCAACAAGGTGAAGACCCATTTACAAGACATGGGATTGAGCAGACAAGACCCGACCCACGACCCGGATCCGAGCCCGCATCACTCGAGCCGTTGAGATTTGATCCGATTTCATCCTACGGCCGCATCGGCCCTCGCATCGGGTTCCCCCGAATCCATCGGTCGCTACAGCTCGCTCATAAAACTTCATTGCACTCCGCTCAACACCGAAGCCATCAACCCCTTAACCACCCAAACCAAACGCACCCTTCTCCATTTCTCTTTTCTTTTCTCTTTCTTCTTCCCCCGACTTTCAGAGAAAACCCATACCTCCACCTCCTTCACCCATACCATGGCAGAGCTAGCCCCTTCTCCATCTCCTGCCACAGCCGCCTCAGCCACCAACAGCTCCTCAGCCACCTTCTCCACCACTCTTTCTCGAGTTATCTCCTTCATAGCTTCTCCATACCCTAGAAACTAGGTTAGAGATAACTAGAGCTAGGGTTTCCCAACAATCAATCAAGGGAGTTGCTGAAGACGAATTGACAGAGGAGAGCACTGATTCAGCGACGTGGGTGAGAGGGTACTCTTTTACTTTTCCAATTTGAAGTAAATTAGGGTTTGGAGTTACATGTATAAATAGAACTGAGGTGAGGATGTTTGAAGGCATGCCTGGGCTAGCCAGAGCACCAATTATAGTTTGAATTGTGTTTTTAGTGTTTAAATCATGTTCTAAGTAAATTGCTAGGGTATTGATGAAACCCCTAGTTCATATGCTAATATATTCAGTGTTCTTGTTGTCTTGATGTGTTTAACTGTGTTAGGATTAATAATTGGCTAATCCATCAAATAATCCTGTGATAGAGTGTACTGTAAGAAGACACTCTATACTAGGGGAGAATTAGTGATTTAGCTAACAAAAAATCTACCTGAGGCCTTCAAGAGAAGGTTCAAGACACACTAAGAACTTGCTTTGCCTTAGCTTAGAACTAGAGGGTTGATTCAATCACCCTAGTACTCTCAATAACTTCATTACAACCTGTTGCTACTTTAGTTTACAACTTCAACTCAGTCGCATCGACACAATACCAAAACATCTCTATCACTTCTTAGAAATCAGTAGAGTAAAGCTTTAGATCAATATTACACACACCATTTCTCTGTGGGATCGACCCGTATTTGCCCAGTTTTACATTGTAGACACCGTGCACTTGCGGTTTAACAAGTAGGCGAAACACATTTCCAAGCCTACCAATTATTGATATGAATATACTCATGAACAATTGACGTTTTTGATTCAACACTTCTTTTAGTCACGGAATAAAAGTTTGAAGAATTTTTCCTACTCATTGGATCAATAAAGCAGTCATTTGTTCGTATAATACAATTCTTTTTACAATTGTAGAGAGCCTCTGTGTTATATTTACATGCAAGGCTTGGCTCATCACAACACTTTTATTGCATGAGAGTTGGAAATTTAAGACCAGTAATATGAGAAACATGTTTGATTACTTCCTTAGACATCCAGATAAGAATGTTATAAAGTTTTTCATTCCGTAAGCGAAAACGACATCTCCTCTCAAGATGACCTTTGTTTCCGCAATAGTAACATCTGTACAGAGAGTTATTAACTTTTCTCATATGACCTGTTTTAAGACGGAGACAACCCTTGTTTGTTAAAAAATCTGTTGCCGAAGGTAAAGTTTCACTTTTGACATCAGTGGAATTCTTCTGCTGGAGGTTGCCATTAGCACAGACAAAATTGATCATACCACATTGGAGCGTCTATTCCTTCATAGCCCAAACCTCGTGTGTCACGATGTTTTTTACATGCTCCCAGCATAGTGGATAATTTCGTCGAGCTAGCACTGAACTTTTTCAAGTTCTCTTACAATGATTTGACCTTATCAAGAGCAGCTTTTAGGTCAGTCTCTAATTTTGTTTTTTTTAACGAGAAAAACGGTTTCTGTCACTAAAACAATTTTGTTGAGAGTCATATCTTGCTTCAGATTCAACAACTTCTTTTTTCAACTTAAAGAGATTTAGATGAAGTTTTCACATTCATAATTCTTTGAACACACATCTTCTTCTCGGTCTTTAAGAAGGGATTGTAAAAGATTATATCCACAATCATAACGTTTAAGGAGATTTCTCATTTTCTTGTTTTCTAAATAGAGAGGAGTCAGAAACATAGTAAAGCATGATGTTTGCTTATTTTTCTTTATGAGATGGGCAAAAAGCTTGATGTATTGAGAGACTTCCTCATCAACATCGTATTCATCGTCTGAATCACTTCCATCTGAAAGATCATCCAACTGTTCATCTAGGCGCGTTTCCCAGTTATACACAGTATCTGACAATGGAGAGGATGAGAAAGATTTCCCAGGAGAAACGGAGCTTTGAACCAAGTCAAAATGTTTCTGAACTGGTAATGCGTTTTTTGAGATAACACTACTATCCATAGAGTCAAATTGCTACAAACATAGACTTATGAGGTCATAAACGTGTTTGCCTGCTCTGATACCAATTGAAAAAGCGGAAGTCTAACAACTACACCCAACATTTCGTTTCAGCAATCTGTATGGACTAACACAAATATATTTCCACGAGAATCAACAGTCAGACTCAATCAAGAAAATACATCCAAGAGTTATATTTCTGTTTCTCAATGTACTTAGAAAATCAAACAGATAAAAATCCGCGAGCCTGATCAATATGAGAAACAACTTGAACGGTACCAAAAACCAATGTCCAAGTGTCAATCAATTTATATCAACAACCAAAGGTTGGATTATTTAATTTATTGAACTACGCACAACCTGTGATATTTTAATTATATAGAAAATATAATGCAAAAAAGAAATAACACAGACACTTAAATTTTGTTAACGAGGAAACCGTTAATGCGGAAAAACCCCGGGACCTAGTCCAGAATTGAACACCACACTGTATTAAACTGCTACAGACTCTAGCCTACTACAAGTTAACTTCAGTCTGGAATGTAGTTGAGCCCTAACCAATCTCACACTGATTACAGTCACTTTCCTTACGCCTATGAATCCCAGCAGGACTCTACGCACTTGATTCCCTTAGCTGATCTCACCCACAACTAAGAGTTGCTACGACCCAAAGTCGAAGACTTGATAAACCTGTCTCACACAGAAAAGTTTATTGAATGGATAAATCTGTCTCCCACAGAAATACCTACGAGTTTTTGTTCCGCCTTTTGATAAATCAAGATGAACTGGAACCAATTGATACACCGGACTTATATTCCTGAAGAACAGCCTAGTAATATCAATCACCTCACAATGATATTAACCTTATGGTAGCGGAACAAGATATTGTGGAATCCGAAACGATAAGACGGAGATGTTTGTGACTACTTTTTATCTTACCTATCGGAGATTGAATCTCGAACAAATCTTAGAGAAGATAGTACTCAATAAGATATGACAAAGTAAGATCAGAACACGCAACTACAAAGAAAATAGTTGGGTCTGGCTTCAGAATCCCAATGAAGTCTTTAAGTCGTTAACATATAATGGTTTTGGAAAAACCTAAGGTTAAAGGAGAATCGACTCTAGTCGCAGCTAGTATCACACAGTAGGTGTGGGGATTAGGTTTCCCAGTTGCTAGAGTTCTCCCTTATATAGTCTTCAAATCAGGGTTTGCAATCAATGTTACCTTGGTAATAAAGTATTCAATATTCACCGTTAGATGAAAACCTGATTAGATTCAATCTAATATCTTTCAACCGTTAGATTGAACTTAGCTTGTTACACTTAAACGAAATGTACTTATATTTAGATATGGGTAACCATACCTAAACGTGTACACTTAGTTGGCTCAACAACAGTTAACTGAAGTTAGCCATATGAACACTTTCATATCAACCTTGTTCATCTTAATCACAACTAGGTCAAATGACTCAAATGAAACTAGTTATAGAGTGGTTCAATTGTTTATATTCTCATAGAAGAATACAAGACACAATTGAAGCAAAATCGATTTTGATTCACTCGAATCAATTCATGAACATTATAGCCATGGTTAGTATGTCTTATTATTTAAATGTATTTGTTCACGAATAAACCGATTTTAGAACTTAACCCACTCAGGTATGCAAACGGATACGCATACATGGAGTTCCGGACACAGTCGGGTTCACAAGATGTAAACGGGTACCCATATTGTCGTTCACGGCCAACATCAATTGAATTAGTATGCGAACGCATACGCATACTAAATTCCTGGACTTGAATTTTTACGCCGGTACACATATGGGTATACATACTAAGTTCTCGGACTTCAACTGTTAAACCAGTATGCATACGGGTATGCATACTATGGTTCTCAGACTTGGAGTAACTTGCAACAGTTAGCATACAAGTACACGTACTGTGTTATATCCAATCAGTGGTTAATTGTTCTAAACTCCATTTTAATCATTGAAACATTCTTAGAAGACGGGAATAGCTGTCTCACACAAACTATTAGCTTCAAAGCAATTTTCAAGTGATCAATAGATCAATACGAAACACTCCGAGTCTACATCAAATGACTGTCTCACACAAATCATGTAAGATGTTACCAGGCGATTTTCACATGATTATCTTTTGACTTTCGTCAAGAATATAGATGAACTTCGTTAAAGCGAAAGCTTACCAACATATTTCGAGAAATATGTATAAAGTAAAGTCTATATAGCTATGCGACTTTTGTCTCAATAGGAGATAGAATAGAAATAGACTTCTGAGTGATAGATGAGTTCAAGTATCCACATACCTTTTGTTGATGAAGTTCGACAAGCTCCCCTTAGTAGTTCTTCGTCTTCAATTGATGAACGCGGTGAAGTCTAAAGCTCGACTACACATTCTATCCTAATCCGAGACATAGTTATAAGTAGATTAGAAATAAAGACTTATAGTTTTGGCAACTAAACTTGAAAAACAAGCTTTAGATAGCAACACTTTCGAGTTCGACCGAGCAATGCTCTAACAATCTCGTTATTCCATCGCCTTTACTCTCTTATGCGGTGAGAAATAGGCCGAGTATTTCTTACACGTGCCTAAACCCGCCCGACCAAAACCATAATTGATATCCTCCCATTTGTATAAAGTTGAGTTAGCTTTTGTGATGATGTGTTGAGAAAGAGAAATATTTTCTTTAGCCTAGTTGCTCGAGATAGAGAGATATTCTCTGATTTGTGAGAATGACTAGGATGAGTCACGTGAAAATAATGGAATGCCTCATAAGTTATGTGTAGAGTGTGAGATGAGCTCCGATCACATATATCACGTGGAGACCATACTATTGCTTGTGGGTACCTTTGTTGAGCATGCGGAGCTCAAGGGAGCTTATCCACGTTTTTTGATAAACATGTACATTTCAGGTTCGTGTGTTTGAGACGCCGAGAAATAGGCTTGAGCCCTAGGCGAGGCTTGTGTCTGGGTATTATGCATGTATAAGACTCTTCAGACGATATGGCTCAACTCAGATGAGGCCATATGAGATTTGGCTGATGCAGCTGGGGATGTCTGAGATTTGGACGACGCGTCTGGGGTCGTCTGAGATTTGGCCGACGCGTCTGGAGCCATCTGAGAGTTGGCTGATGCGCTAAAGTATGTTCGAGACTTGGCCAATGCGATGAAATCTCTCCGAAGTCAGCTAGGACATGTATCGGAGAGAAAATAAGGCTTGCATGCCTGATATTGTCTCTACGAGACTTAAACTCACTTGTTTTTGACCAACATATCTTGTAGAGATGTGCTACGAGTCAATTGTGTCCATATTTATGGGACCGACATGACCAGTGTATCTCGGAAGGATGTTCTAGGAGTTTGTCGAAAGGGTCAAGAGGCGGAATAACCAGCGTACCTCGTGGGGGATGTCCTAGGAATTATTCAGAAGCCTTAGTAAGTCTAGAGTACATGACCAGTGTATATCACGATGATGTACTAGGAATTAGTCATTGATCTCATAGAGTGAGTCTTGCTTACATGAGACATGTATGTCTTGCTCTGGGTCATGTTTTCGTCCGGGGACGTTTTTACACATCTACGTAACCTACATGACGAGCAGTATCTCGCGGGGATGCATACTAGGAGTCATGTTATCACAATCAGCTGCGTCTCGTGAAGACATGCTGGAATTATGGTTTTCTGGTTCATAAATCTGTCGGGGACGTTTTACGCTCTACAAAACCTTCGTGACCAGCAATATCTCGTCGAGGATGTGCTTTAGGAATCACGGCAATCACGACCAACAGTGTCTCGCGGGGACGTATACTAGAAATCGTGGTTATAAGTGCCATGAGGACCAAAGGTTCAATCTCTCCCGTGAGAGTTGAGTTTTGTCTATGGCCTTGAAATGACAGTTTTGCCCCCTTATTACCATCTACATAAGGTTAAGTACAATATCTACTAATTTCGTAAACAAATTATATGATTAACTAATTGCACTAAAAATACAATTACTTATTGTATACTTCTTGTTGCCATACAACAACATAATTTCGGGCACTTTGACTTCTTTTTTTTACTCGGTAAATAAAATTCAATAAAAAAGCAAAAAGTTGTACACAACTAAGGCCAGACTATTTTAGCTAGCCGAAATCTGGCCTACCTTCATAAAACTCATAAATATCCTCCGCCAACAAACATGCTTGTTTAGCCAAGGTGTCTGCTGAAAAATTAGCTTCTCTATAATTATGAATATATAAAAGAAAAACACTACGAGCACATTGATTTCACTACGAGCTATTGGGGATGAAACACTTGATTTGATTTTTAAAGAAAAACAAACCAATATTAAATCATATTTTCAGAAAGTCAAATATATTTTAAATATATTTTTTTAATAACAATATTATTTTATATATTATTTCGGACCTATTAATCATTAAGAATTTTAAAAGAACGCGCAATTGGGGGATATCAAAACTAATTGGGGGATATGAATTACTTCCCCCAACCTTAGGTGCCTGTTAAGGGGTGTTTTTTGGGTATGAAAATACTAAAACACCCTTAGATTAATAAAAAAAACTTATAAAAAGACTGTTATACCCTCCCCAAAAAATAAAAACCTTAAAATCAATTCCCAAACACAAAATCAGTATCCCCCATTTGAATACCGGCATACTCGTGTGTTAGGGTTAGGTTTTGAAAAAAAAAAAAAATTCTTCATCGTTCTTCATCGACGATTAATCGTTAAATCAAAAATTTCTTCATCGATTAACCTACCCGAATCATAACCATGCCTCGACGGAAGAAAACAACTTCCCAATCGAACCCAAGTCAATCGAATCCTAGTAAATCGAACCCAAGAGCGATTGTTCAACAGAAATTGAAAAAAAAACTTGATTTGATTGCTCAAGAGGAAGAAGACAAATAAGCAGAGTTATCGGATGATGAACTACTAGCAAAGATGGCTTCTGTGAGAAGGTTAGTCATTTTGAACTGTTTAATTAGTGTTTCACTCGATTTGTAGCTATGGGTTTAGGTCAAAATCGCGAAACCCTAACTGCAAATTTTGAGTTTCTAAAGTTCCGGCATTCAATTTAGTATGAATACCACACCAGTAGTTAAAACCGGCATGCGATCTAGGATGAATACCACGCCGTAAATAGGTACCGACACTCAATCTAGGTTGAAGACCACGCCGGTATACAGAAAACAATAGGGTTTAGTGAGTTGTACCGGCATAAACTGAATTTTAGAATTCATGCCGGAACTCTAGTTTTGGTATCCAAGAATTTTAGAATTTCTTCCGGCATCTTCGACATTTTATTTTGCAGGCCGGTACTTGAACCCGGCATTGAATCTTGTTATTCTGATATGTCGGTAGTCGTGTTAAGTTTCCAGGAATTTCCAAGGCTGTACCGGCATCCTATACATTTACTTATGTAAGCCGGTACTGTAATCCGGCATGGATGTTCATTATACGTAAATGTCGGTAGTGGTGTTTAGTTATCCAGGAACATTCCTACACTATACCGGCATCCTCGACATTTATTTATAAAGGCCAGCACTTTAACCCGGCATGGAAGTTTATTATAAGACCATGTAGGAACTAGCTCACGGCATGGTCTGTTCTTTGTTATTTTATGCCGGTATTAGAAATGAAAGTTAGTGCTTCTTTTGAAATAGATCTAAAGCAAAGGAAGCCAAAGCAAAGGAGGCTAAAAAAGGAAAATCAAAAGCTGCAGCGACTAAGAAAAAAAGGAAGGATGGTCTTGATACTCCTCAGTCTCTGCCTCCTCGAGGGAATAACAAAATGCGTTTGGGTTTTGAGACAAGAGGTGATATTTGGGATAGTGGTCGTGATCGTAGTATTCTTGCAATCCGTGAACCTAATGCAGCTGTTGAGGAGGAAGATGAGCAAGATGAGCAAGATGAAGAGAAAAGTGAGAAGGAATACAACGAGATTGATCCAACTCAATTAGCAAACCAAAGCCAAGGAGTAGTTGAACAAGGTGGTCCAAGTCAACAACCCACACAAGGCAAGGCGAAAGGCAAAGGAAAAGTAAAAGTTAAAGGTTCGCACCTTCCTCATGTTGATGACATGATACCCGACCTTGAACGTGGTAAAATTTGGGGCGCGACTTCTCTTTTTGATCAGTTGGGTTATATTTGGCTACAAGCACTCATGGGCTCGTACTATATATCAGACCTATGTAAGAATTTCTATCTCGTGCATATGTACTGTATTTATGCAAAATCTCTTAAGATCTCTTAATCGTATTATCTATTAATTGTAGGATCATAAGAAGGCTGTGCGTGTTTGCCGAAACCAAGCCGCGGCTGATTGGGATTTGTCTCTAGAACATGATGATGTCCAAGCAATAGTAAAGGAATCTGGTCTATATCCTTTGGTTGAAAAATATGTGCCAGATATTGTCACAGTCAATTGCTTCGTTGAAAGGTATCATGGTGAAACTGATACCATGTACTTCCCGTTTGGAGAGATGACCTTGATCCCAGATGATGCTCAGAACATTCTAGGCTTGGATATTACCGACAAATCAATTGCAGAACGAGGTGACCTTGAGCTAGAATGGAAGAAGTTGCACGATCGTACTAGCAAGTTGTTTGGTTAGGACTACAAAGAGTTTGTGGAAAGCTTCTATGTATCTAAGGTTAGTAGGACAAAGACATTCAAACTGACCCTGCTTAAGAAGAAGTTTGAAAACACAAAGAAAAGAAGTGTGCGGGATGGACGGGACCCCGCACGATTCGTTATACGACAGCTGCGTGCACTGTTATACATCTTGGGCACTCGGGTATTCCCTGACACTAGTAGCAAAAAGGTTAGTGCAAACTTCCTTCAGTACTTGGATCCGTTGGACGAGGTCTTTACCTATTCATGGGGCACCGTGGAAATGACACATTTGATGGCGGAGATGAGAAGGGCCTCTAAGGCGGTTACAAACCAATTCGTTGGGAATTTCACTTTACTCCAGGTACTTTTATTTTTAAACTTATGTTCTTATTTATATTGTTCTCGTGTATCCTTATTATGTATTTAGAAACAAAACTTACTGACTTTTATATGTATCATTTCAAATTTGTATAGGTGTAGGCTTATGAACATTTCCCAACATTGTTCAAGGACCACCCCTTCTTGAAGTTTAATCCAGGTGTTGACCCCCAGGAGCCTAGAGCAAAGAAATACGAGTTCAATGCCCATCCGAAGCCCGGTAACAATGGTCGACTGATAGAAATGAGATTGGCTCTTGACGCGATGACTACCAAGGATGTTGTGTTCGACCCCTACAAGGAGGCTAGAGATAACCGTCAATACACTTGGTTTATAACGTTGCATTATAACAAGGTCCTTTGTTCCACCCAAAGGGATACGTTATGTCTGATCCTCGACGTGTGATGCGGAAAATTGGATTCAAGCAATTACCTAGTATCATGACAGCCTCTACTGAAAGGTACCTTCTTGATTATTCTCGTTGTATGTCAAGTTCCACAAGGTTGAGGGTAGAGTATGATCCAACTCCCGAACCAACACACTGGAGGGATAGGGAACCACGTCGTTTGGTTGATACTACTAATTGGGAGATGAAGGAATTCGTGGAAAAGCTTGATAAAATTGAAGAAACCGACCATAGTGCAAGAGATTTGTTCGGGGAAACGAGGAATAGAGTGGCCCAAAAGAAGCAAAGGACCGAGTGATTAGCTCTTCAGTTGTGTTTCTTTCATTTGGATGGTGGTTGTTACGTCTTGAGGAATTTCTAACTTGTTTTCGTTTGTAACTCATGGTTTACTCTTTAGTAGTTTGGTTTGCTTTTGGTTTATGATTCGTGGGTTAAGAACATTTAAGCACGATCGAGTTTGTTGTTGCTAGGTTGAACATGTTTAGATTTAAATTTGTAGTGAATTGTTATATTTGCAAGTTTTAGTTACCAAACTTGCCGGCATGGAAAAGGTTACTAGGACGCCGGTACAGGTTCCGGCATGAAAGATTATAACGATTCTATGCCGGTCACTGATACCGGCACATAAATTGTTTTACAAAACCATACCGGGATAAGAAGATAAAAAATTCCATGTTCCTGTATAGATATAGGTAGGTACCGGCATGAAAGCATTATCTAAATCCATGCCGATTACAAGTACCGGCACATAAATTATTCTATATAACCATACCGGTATATGAAGATTAAAAATTCCATGTTCCTGAATAGATATACGAAGGTACCGGCGTGGATTCGTTATCTAAATCCATCTTAGGAATTGTATTTTTTAAATTTCATTTTGGTTACAAAACCGGCACTCTAATCTTGATTGATTCAATGCCGGAACTTCTCGTAATAGTTCTTCACGAACGCTTTCTTAATTCATTCCTAAGTAATCCATTATATTTGATTAGAAAATTAAATTAAAACATACTAAACGACATGGAATGGATTAAATTTGGTTATAGAGGATCTCATAATCTATTTCCATCCCTTTTCAACAATTGCGGAGCCTTTGAATCTTTCGCGTATATCTTCGAAGACATCATCTGGAATCTCGGTGTCGAGGACTATCTTAATTGGTTCATCTTCTCTTTCAACATATTCCTTTCCCTTCATATAACACCCATCAATAGGCTTGCATTGGCCCTTGTGGTTTTCTCTTGACTCTACTAGTTCAACAGCTTTGTCAAACCATTGAAACTCATCTCACTTTGGGTGATTCAAACACCTTAGAAACATTCTTCCATTTTCAGCGTCATCAGTTTTTGCAATCCAAAACCGGCGTGTGCCATCACAGCTTCTACACTTTGAATAAATAAAAGGACAATCCATGCTAGATGAGAAGGTGACTTGCAAATTTGACACTTGCAATGATGACTCTGTAAGAGAAAATTATATTAGTTATGCGTCATAGTATTGAACATTATATTGTTAGTAAATCTACTTACTTTGCAAATAGAGGTAGATGATGAATCCCCCATCCCTTCTGAAGCTTTAACCGTGCTTGGTATCTTGAGAGAATGATTTTTGTTATTTGGGGCGTGGTTTGTGTAGATTTTTCCAAAGTAATGGGGGGTATTATATAGAATTGAAACCCTAACGGTCTTATATTTCAAAAAACTAGCCGTTTTTTTTTTTTGAATTTAACAAATGCCGGCATAGTCGCTATTATAGATTGAGTGTCGGATCAGAGTACCGGCATTTAAAAGTTTTTTCAAAACCATGCCGGATTTGGTTGCATATTTGGCCTAATCTCTGTGAAGAAATTACTTTATACCGGCATTCTATTTTACGATTATTTTAATGCCGGTAGTTTGGGTGATTTCAAAAATACTAGCCGTTGAGGTTTTTCTCTATATAAAGAGAGCCAATACTTGGACCCAAAAGCCCAAAACTCGTGTGTTTTTATATATATCCTTGAGACTCTTAACTTAGGAAAACCCTAAACCCAAGAAAAATCATCTATAAATAGCTTAGTATAGTACCTAATCCCACGTACAAGAAATGGCATCGTTTAACTCCGAGGAAGATTAGCAATCACCCAAGCATGGTACGCCGAAACTCGTCCTTCAACTATAGATAACAGCACGCGGGATTCCATGTGGTTAAAGATTTTTAACAAGTTTATTCACGATTACGGTAACCCGAAAGGAAGAACTGCTCAACAAATCGAGCAACGACACGACATCATCTTAAATGCGGTGGTTGAGTATCTAAAAATGAAACACTGGATCGACCACGCTACCCACAATAGATTGTCCCCTCAACAACTCGTAAGTATCCTTATGATTAATTCGACACAATTTATTCTTTTGCAATTTTTATGTAACAAACAAAGTTTGTGTGTTGTTTTTGTAGCATGAAGCCGTGAAAACGCGTTACTTGCAAGAAAAGGGAGAAACATTCATGTTTGAAGCCAACGTGAACCATATTGTAACCAAAGTCACGGAGTACCACCAGCTGGGTGGATCGGAGACGGATTCTTCTTAAGAAGATTGATAATTCAGTGGTATTTGCTTAGGTTTTTCGGGTATTTGGTTAGATTTTTAGGGTATTCGGTTTGGTATTTCGTAAGGTTTTGTGGGTACATCTCTATGTAAACCCTCACGAGACTATAACTCGTCCACTTGGGTCACCAAGTGGTTTAAAGGCTTGATGCACGTGCTAAGTGCATTCGTGTTTCCTGCGACAAGGATTACATTTGAAGTAAATTATAGTTCCGGCTTATTTTATTTTGTTAACATAATACAATACCATCAGAATCCCGGCATAGATATTGTATATATATGCATGCCGGAACCAAGTGTTACAATACTGTCTAAAATAATCCATGTTCCGGCAATGCATAGATGAACTTTAGTGTGCCGGCGAAATATCCCGGCATGGTCGTACTTCCTACATTAAATGCCTAAGGGCTATTTTTTTAAACCATAGACCAGTAAAGAGCATTGGATGATAAAGTGGAAAAGATATCCCGGCATGGTCGTACTTCCTAACTTCAGTAAAGACCAGTAAAACCATATCCCGGCATGGGATCTAAGTTACTGACAATGCCGGGATGATAAAGTGGAAAAGATACGTTATGTCCTCATCTATTTAAAGGAATGGATATACCCATTGCACTTGATACCTAAAAAAAAAAAAAAACGTTATCTCCAAGACATCTCTCTGATGGATTATCAATCACCAACTACCAAGTTCATCAACTCCCTCGAAAAAGAAAAACGTATGAGGAACATATTGTGCACTGCGATAGGAAATCAATCATCAACCACCACCAACTCAGTTGCCACAATACTAGAAAAACTAAGAAGGACGGAAGAAACCACTAAGTCAATTGCCGCAATGGAAGAAGAGATAATAAAGAGGAAAAGAGAAGAAAAAGAGGAAGCAAAGCTTGAACATTATCGTCAAAAAATAGCTTAGATTGAAGCGGTGGTTGAGGAAGCGGATGAACGGCAAAAAGAAGCTAAGATAGAAGCGGATGTTGAGGAAGAAACCCAGTGGATTAAAAACTACTACATAGTATCGGATTTGTTTGGGAAGATCAACGCCCTTCGGATCTTTTTTTGGGGTCTAGTTAGACTCGGGTTCTTCAATGAATAACTTGTTGGATTGTAAGAAACGCATAATAGAATGCAAGTGATCTTGTTGTACGCAATCGAACAACCGCACTCATCAAATTATGTCGTAAATACAACGAGTTTCTTGCAAGATATAGAGGGAATAGGTATGAAGCTCGAGAAGCATATTTCAAGTGGTTCAAAGAGCCTTTTAGGCATTTTGAAGTCGCTTTGTTTCTTGAATCTCGCCCGAGAACTGATGTTAGTTGCAATTGGCTTGAGATGTTTCATTTTATGTGTTACGTTGTTTATGTGTTTAATGTTTTTTAGTTTATTTCCTTACTATTAATATGAAGGCCATTCTGGGTCGGTTTGTTTGCTTAAAACCTTGTGGTGGCTCGTTAACATAATACAATACCGTCACAATTGATTGTCAAGATAGTGTTCGCTGTTCAATATAGCAAGACAGTGTTCCGGCGTTAAATGTAGCATGTATGTGGTGCCGGAATTCTGAGGCTTGTTACCTTTTATAATTAAAAAAAAAAAAACAACTAACTCTAACTCCTTATTCTTCTCCATTGTAACTGTCGCACCAATTATCCCCATTGTAACCGCCACAAACTTCCTATTTTTGACGGTTACAAACTCCATTACTACATAATATGGAAACGGTTCCATCTCTCTATTTTTTTTGTTCACTTAGCAATTCCAAGAGAACTTGTAGAACCCCTAAACTCCATTATCTGGTTTCATCTTCCAAACCAAACTCATTCAATTCTTCAAACCCAAATAAGAATGGGTTTGATAGGTACCTGGTTACCACTAGAATCAAACTACAAAAGTATTTCTAAGGCTGCAGTTTGGCCGCAGAGTTGAATACCTAAAAATGTATTAAATTGGTTCCGACTTGAGTAGTTCGGGAACTTAATCAGAAACTATGAACCAGTAGTTGACATTTAAGCCTTATATAGTGAACAATAAAGAAAAGAGAAATAATGCCTCATATTAGAAAAATCTGTTAAATGGGTTTTTAACATTTTATATATATGTTATCTATTTTATTTATTCTATCTATTCTATTATATAAAGCCAACTACCCTTAGGTGAAGCTGCAAATTTTTATACCCATTTTGCCCCTGTTCTAAAATCTCACACAGTTTGTATAAATTGATGGGGGCATAATAGTAATTAAAGTAGTAAATTATATATATTACACATTTGCCCCTACAGTTATAAAATTTTGTACTTATATAAGTCAGGAAGGGTATAACAGTAATTAACTTTACAAAAAAATAATTTACCAAATTAACCACTCTGATAAGATCTTCAAGATGAGAATCATGTCTGATAAAAAAAAAAAAAAAAAAAAAAAAAAAAAAATGTTGATATCACAGTTCCTGCAATCAAATCGTTAATAGTCTTAATTTACCCAAGATTAAACTCTCAACAGTTGTTTTATCATCATCAACACAAAGAGATAATGTAAACAGTGGTAGATAGCTTTTCTGATGAACAAAATGAGAGGACAAATATGAAGTAAGAGAGGAAAAAATGGGAGAAATTAGCTTTAGATTTGTTTGAGATCAAGGAAAACAGGGAGCAAAACAGGAGTACGAGAGATAAGATTAGGGCCTTTTTTTTTTAATGAGAGTGTTATCCTTATTGCCACATGTCTGATGCATTCGTACTCTATAGGGAAACGTGGAGAGATTGATGTTCGAAGGAAACAGGGATTACCAATGTCAAAATTGTGAGGCATGGTGATTCTATAAATTGAGAGCTGACTTAATTAACTAACCTACTCCAATTTTTTAGATAATTTTGTAGCCATTGATATAAGCAGTGCATGCATTTGCTTTTATATCTAAATTTGATGATGGTAAATTCATAAATTAAAATGAAAACAGTGGACAGAGCAGGGCTACGCCAAAATGTAAAAATGTGAGAGAGGAAAGAAAAAAACAAGCAACCCAGTCGATGTTCACCAGCACGTGCATAGCACGTGCGATCTGCTTGTAAAATAAAAAGGAGAAGATAAAACTATTGAATGAACCCACATTTATTCATCTCTCTTACTTAAGACTACATTAAAAAATCATCCACGCTTTTAAGCTATTTCTTGCAATCTCTGGCCAATATATGAAAATAAATATGTAGATCTAAAGGTGGAATCCAGATAAGTAGATAACAGCTTTTTATATGATATTGTCAACCATAAACACCTAAACTTATAATTTCATAGAACAAACAAATAGAAGTTTCTTAAAGACAAAAAGCCCAGAAAACTGGTTTTCGAAATTTTCCTGAACATGCTTTTCTTGGATTTTATCTTTCGCCGCAGTTGTTTTTACTCCCATTTGAAAGTATTGGCAAAAGAGGGACCTTATTCAATAGTAGAAGTTATGTAGTTCAGTTTCTTAATTGTTGACATATATTTTTGTTTTTGGTTTTCCATAGTTTTGTTACGTCAGTATATTATGGAGAGTCGAAAATGTGAATAACTGAAGTAATCAAAACAAGAAAAATCATACCTGATAAATAATGACAACTTTTGAGAGCCTCCTACAGTTGGATCTGAAATGAACTATATAATAATAGAAATTAAATAAGATAAATACTCATCTAAATGCCTCAATGATTGAGACCCATATCTAATATCAAGATTTTCTTCTCCATAAAAAATAATAACAGGAAAAATATAAACTGATAAACTGCCCAGTCCATAAACGTCACTAATCAAAAAGTCAGAACAATCACTAAAATATCAAACAGTATTACTGCAAAAATAGATAATTCATGTTTAAGCTATAAATAAGAAAGTCAGCATGTTCTGGTTCTTGACAGAGCTTGAAATGCATATAATTTTGGTAGCTCAAAAACCGGTCTCTGAATACTTCAAAGAGACGAATGTAATCAGCAACCCACTATCCACAGACCTCCATGTCCCAGTGCGTTATATAACAATACATTAATCACTCGAACACTAATGGAGCTAGCAGTGATCAAACCTGGCTCAAACATTCGTGATATATTTCTTCTCATTGTACTAAACAATTATGGTGGTGGAGCCCATTTGCCGTCTTTGAACTTTTCATAGAAGCTGGAGCATTTGGACACAACATAGAAAACTGCAGGCCGAAACAAAAAGGAAAGAGAATTAAATAGAAGTGGGGAAAATGAAGAATTACCCTGAAGTTATAGATGACAATTGGCAGATCAATTTTTAGGAAAGGAAACCCACCTGGGATTCCAGGAATTACAAAGTTCGGCTGCCTCAGAACATCATGAAGCATTTTCTTTTCATTTACCTTGACCCAGCTAACAGAAACTTTGCCTAGGAAATAACAACAGTGAAGTTAGCTTTCTGTAAGTAACCTTGCTGTAGCTGCAAGTGCGAGCATATATTTTGCAAGGGCTTGCAATATGATGCAACATGAACCTAGCCGATTGGAAACAATAACAAGTGCATAGATACGTTTGGCATCATTTTTGATGATAAACTTACTTTTATGGTAAGAGGGCATAAGTAAGCTCATGGTCATCCTGATGGACCATAACGGGCCAACAATGACTATCACCCAAACTCTAGTACTGTAAGGTTCATATTTACAACCCAGAGTCCCTAGACATCAAATTTGAAAATTTGTCCTACCTTATTCAACTAATTAAAGATAATGTTACAATTATGTGAAACACCTGAGAGGAATATTAGCTATCGGGAATACATAGCTCAGTGAAACTCTCGACATAGAGGTGAAGCCGTCTAAGAATTCAACTTTATTTTCTTCCATTCCTCATACTGTACCTTCTTATTTTTTTCTGATTGTTGGATCAACAGAATATTTAATGAAAAGTACTGTGAATATGTCTTCCCACAATAGCAAACAAAGGACAATTCCGGATGTATATTACCTGCTAAGGTGCTTTCAGTTAAACTCGCACTTGCATCTTTCTCTTCTTCAACAATGCTTTCTGCAAGAGAACCAGCACTGCCTTCTAAGAGATGCCGAAGATATTCCGTCTTTGACAAGGGAGATCCAGATCCAGCCTGATGATTCAATTGGAATGATGGTTAACAAACATTTGGAATGCGGAATGCCAATTTGAATCAAATTTTAAATCCAACACATTCATGAAATAATAGTTAATCTTAAATTTACACACTATACACCAAAAGAAAGACGTCCAAAGTTGGTCATACCTCATAATACAACTCGATAGTTTCACGGGTGTAAGCATGTTCTGTATCCCATGGTAATGGTGGAGACGTTTCTGAAAACATGTTTGAAGCTAAGGACATCAAAAATTACTTAGATGCTACTATGACATTCAATTGCTTGAAAGGAAAGAAAAAAGCACACAGTTTATAAAAGGATATCATATCAAGGTGATTCGAGAACATGTCAACCTCACAAAAATCCTCAATAAAGTCACTAGACATTACTTCTGCATAAAGAAGAAGAACAGGCCAGTGAAGAATATTTTGTTTATCCAATGTTGGCTTCACCATTCCAGTAAGTTCTTGATATGCAGCCTTCCCAATCTTCAAATTTCTCTTTTCAACTGCAGAAACAATATTCTGCAGAGTCGGGAAGATATCACATTAAACATAATGTTCCAAGAAAAGGTTATTTCTGAAACCACAAATGACACAATAGGTTGAATACAGAAGTTAGTTCAACTATTTTGGTAACTCAATCTAGCTCTAGCAATTTTCTATAGACTAATAAAGCACAAAAGATTGTTTAATACGATAAACGTACATGTGCCAAATTCACAGCAGGGGTATTTTTGAAGGTTCCTGAAATGAGGGGCATTTATCTAGTTACCTCTTTAACATTATGTCTGATTCTACCGACTACCTAGAGTTGCACAACACATAAATTGTAAAGGTTAGAGATAGGAAAAGATGCTGACCTTAGCTGCAGCAATCGCCTTTGAAACTTGAGCATTATGGTTTTCTCTTTCTAATATTTTTGAGTTAATTTGCTTCTCCAACTTCTTTAGTTCATCGTTACAAGGAGAGTGTTCAAGCCCTCTTCGACAGAACTCTAATGCTTCAGTAAATAACTGTAATGAAAAGGCTGCTTTAGCAGCTCGATAATGTGCCTATCAAAAGTTAAATTCCTAAAAATGTTTAATACCTCTTTTAAGGAACAAAGTAACTCAGAAACTGGCAGATTCAGAAAAAATTAACTTATAACCTTAACATTTGAGGGAGACAGCTTAATTCCCTCTTCAGCATCATTTAAGGCACGCCTATAATTTCCAAGTAGTAGGTTCACGTGAGAGCGATTTGAGAAGATAATTGAGGTATCAGATTCAGTTAACGCCTTTTGGTTAATCGCTCGAGTGTAGCAATCAATTGCATCCGAGTAGTGCTTTTTGCCCATCTTAACATACTCATTGCCTTTATCCTACATCAACAAAAAAAAATTATAATCTTTAATGACATAACATGTACTTTATCCAAACAACCTAGAAGCAATCCCTTGAATTACGTCAGCCAGACTGAACCATTACGCTCCAAATAATCTATCTATCTACAAACATATACATAGAGTTCACATTAAACCTAACTTAGAAACTGTCCTAGAATCCGCGGAGCAGCGATTATATCCGGAGTCGAGAAAAATGTAAATTAAGCCGAGAATTCAGAAATAAAAAGATTTTAAACCTAGTATGGCAAATACTGGGGTAGTACTATAATACTGGACACTCTTAGAAGAGTTGCAACCATGGAAATTTCTCTTTACTGAATCCGTAAGTACACAAAAATTGTGTAGCGGATACTACTTGAAAGAAAAAGAAAGAGAGGAATAACCTTGAGTTCGAAGGCAGATGATTCTTTGATAGCAGCAATGGCATCTAGGTCTGCTTTCTCGTTTTCTGTTAAGGGTTCTGCGCCAGGCTCCATTAACAAAGCCATGATTAACAACAAACGCTCACCAACTCTTCCAGTCTCTCTAAAAAGGGAATTTTGAAGTCGCACGCTCGAAAAGGAATACCTAGACACCTTTCCGAGAGTCTCGCCAGAAAATAATTCTAGATTGCCGGTTCTACATGGGCCTGGTGGTTCTACATGGGTCTGGTGGCCCATCCCAGACTCGGTATCTAATCTACAGTAACAGCATGTTTGTTTTTTTCCTCTATATAAATAGAGGGTTCTACATAGAGGTTTACCTCTACATCTATATAAATAAATCACTGTTATAAAAAAAGGTGGTGTTTGACTCTGAGATTTGAGAGTCATTAGATGGTCAGGATTGAACCGGGGCCATGATCCTGCGGCCGGAATCATCCGGATCGAGCTATGACTTGGACGACTGGGAATGATCTAAAAGTCACATCTCAAACGAAACTCCAAGGAGTATCACTGTTATAAAATAGGTGTAGTTTGACGGGTGGGTGCGTCGATTAAAATCTAATTTTCTTTATACATATTTCTCAAAACACTCTCTCTTTTCTCTTCGCCTCTCTGAGAAACATAATTTACTCAGTATAGTGAACCCTTATGGTTTCTAATCTTAATGTCTCCTCGCAAACTATATTCTCCAATCCTTATCTTTCTACTAATTGGCGATTTCAGTAAGATTTTTTTTTCCGATCAAGAAAGGAGAAATTTATTGAATGGAGAAGAAAAAAATTGCATGACAAGTAGGAGAAATAACCAGATTGGAAAAAATTATTCAAAGGATAAACCCGTAAAATATTAAGGTTCCTTACGTTTCTAATCATATGGAAGTTTCAATTTTATCTGTAATTCATGATTTTATTGTTTGTGTTTTGCTTACGACCCTTTTATTGGAGTTGTTTTACAAATATGAGTAATGAATCAATGATGATGATATGATAGGTTTTTGTCTAAATTCTGTGCGTATCATAAGGGATGCTTTATATATGTTTGATAAAAGGTCCAAATCAGAACATGGTGTATAGTTAATAAAATTTAAGCCTCTAACTGACCTGTAACTTCTTGGTAGAGGATTTCATTTGATAATTGAGCTTTGTCTCTTATCTCTTTCTCCATCAATATTTTAACTTTATGGTACTAAAGAATTTACCTTAATTTTTGTTATGTTTAGGTGCACACTGCAAAAAATCTATCTATGTTTCCCAGTAGCGAAAAGAATGCATTAGATGGATGCCCTAGCATTGAGAAAGAGGAAGGATGTGGGAATCCTATGGGTGGTTACCAAGTTAATGGTTGTCTCAAATACATAACACATAGCCGAAAAGGTACTGAATTTACTATTTTTTGTCTCAAATCTTGATTCAAAATTTTGAATTTTCTTGAAATACATACCAATAAGATTAAATTTCAGTTTTCTTTATCAAAACACAAGTGGGTGGTGGTCAGTTCTGCGTAAGTGTTATGGTTGCCCATGTATGAATTATTTGACTCCACAACTGCTCCCTTTTGCAGGTTATGGAAAATATGAGAGGGGTAGTAGCAAGGGGAAATAGCTGTGACAAGGGTAGACAAAGTTATTCCTTACTCTTAAACAATTTCGAATAAACAAAGAGTATGGGTCATTTGAGGAACATTCGAATCAGGATCATCAAATGGACGTAAGCACCACACTAAATCCTGTACCTTTTACTTGCAAACAGCATTATAGGACGGCTTGACTTTTCCTTTATTTATTTGTTTTTCGTGATGAAAATAGGTAGGCAATATTGATTGTTAACGTGGTTGTATAGTTAATTTTTTAAATAGATCGACACTTCAAATACCTTGTCTGTCCTACTAGGACTTGCACATCATCTTAATTAATTTATATTATTTCTCATTCCATGACCAACAAGTATTTGTCCATGTTGCACCTCTTTTGCATTTCAAAATCGAAGATGCGGCGATAAGACACAAATGTAGGTAAATATTCATAAAATCATTTCCTTTTTAATGATGTACTTGCATTTATTTCTCTTGCTCCGAAGTAGCTCCTTCAGCTTCAGCCACTCGAATATTCTTCGTCAAACGAACTGCATATTCTTCTAGAAATCCTATCCAGCTTTGCAATAGCGAACTTTAAACAATGTAGTCTATTCATATCGTTGTTCTCGAATAGCATCTTTTGTATGCTTACTGTAGCAACCATTTTTGTAGTACAAAACTTTGTAGAATGTAGTATATCATATTGTGAAATTCGATTTTATTAAATACTAAATAGGATTTGGTTATAATATATTGGATTAATCAATTGATCTGTAAGAGATTAGTTCTACTCCGTGATTTACAATGGGTAACGCCGACATACTTCTTTAGTGCTAGCTCCCTCCTGATGCTATCTGACATATATACCCTATGGATGATTTTTTTTTTTTTTACTTTGAAGCATCTATGGATGAATTTGAACCTTAATATTCATGGATCATCCTTGGATAGGCCTTCCTAAACAATATGTTGAATTACTATAATTTATAAAAGCTCGCCTAAGTTATGCCATGCATGGGAATTTGCGTCATGAACTCTTTATGTAGCAAGTTCGGAGTGCCTTCTGAGCTCATCTTTCTTGGTTCTATATGGTTCAGTCATTTAAAGGTTAGAAGTTGGCAGAATTACGAATCCAATTTAAATTTTAGGTTTCTTTACAAAAGAGTGATACTTTTCCGTCTATATCTTAATCATGGCTTCCCCCCAATCATGTTTTTTTTTCTTCAAATTAACGGAAGTGTACTTAAAAATATTATGTTTTAGCTGCTTAGATATGCTTATACCAGTCTTACATTTGTGAGTTATTTAACGTTTGATTCATGGGGTGGGTGCTCGCGGATTAATATCTTGGGTATCATCTGTTACGTACTTATGTGAGGTTATTTGCAATTATTTGGGTAAACTTGGTTTATAAAGGTGATGCACATATTCTATATATATATATAGCGTTGTTGCCGATTCTGTATGATCCTTCTACGATGTAATAGTGTTTGTATAAAAGATTCCATAGGCTCATAAATAACACGAGTTTGTTCATTTGCTAACAGGTTAACGTACAAGATTTGAAAGGAGAATGAAGGTGGTGTTGTCAACAAGTTCAGACCAATGTCACAGCTACAATTGCTCAAAGAGAAAATCGACATCTAAGCTTTTGTTGGAAAAATCCTTAGTTCCAGACCTTTTCGTGCATTGGGTGATCATTCTTTATTAAAGGCATAACTCTATAACTCCAGGCTCCATTTACTTATCTCTTTTCATGCATTTTCTTGATTGTTTTATGTTCCAAATGCTTTTGAAGAATCACAATATACCGTTAGTCAGTGATTCAGATTAGACCAACTATAAGATTTATTTTGAGCCGATGCATATTACGTTGGGCTTCCTTCAATATTTTCTGCCTAGGTGAGTGCCTTAGCATGGCTCCATTGAACCAACAATAAGATCCTTGCATGTAAGTTATCTTTCTTATTTATTTTACTCAAAGATCAGTAATTTAAGAGTGACCTGAACATGAACAGAGAGTACTCACCGAGTTTCGCTAATTTACAAGTAATTTATTTTGAAGCTATGTTGTCAGATAATCATAGACTAGATAAATTTAATGGTGGGAATTACAACCTACATGCAGTTTGAACTCTGATTTAAGAACCACAACCATCACTTTTGATACCATAGAAACAATGCGTCTCAGTAGATGACTAATCTCGGTATGTTGACTTGATTCAACTAATCCAAATAGGCATGTGGAAGTAGCATTCACTTAAGTTACCTCTAACTGGTGTTATTGTGGTACCCTACCAAACGGGTATGCGATTTTATTATCGGCTTTCTTATCTAATGGAAGAGAGGACTTATGAGTTTGTAGGAGGAGGTTTAGCGAGAAGAAGTACGAGAAAATAGAAAATGGAGGAGCCGATGATGTTTTTGTTGAGGGTATTAGAGATGCCGGACTAATAGAAAATAGAAAATTGGAAGGGGTTTATGAGTTTGTACATGCAATTCAGGTAGGGAGGGGTGTTGTTTTATTTTTTCAACTTATGAACTGTTCTAGAATAGGATTCTCTAAGGTTAACTTGCTCATTAATAGAAAACAGGAATCTATAAGTTCACTGTTGCATCTTTGCTTTCAGTTGAAACCTGCAAAAGCAATTTAAAAAGAGAACTATGCTTTAGTAGCTGGAATTCGAGATCAAAATTCCAAATTAGATAATGGCACGGCGAGGTGACATTATTAGAACTATCTAGGTCTATGACATTGATCAACATATGACATCAATAGGTTACGTAGTCTCACATTCAAGCTTCTAAATAAAAAAATAAAACGTGTACTTATTCTTGAATCCTGACGGCCACGAGTAACATTGTTTTGTTAATTAGTTTACTCGGAGAACAACTTTTAAAGACCGATTGTTTATATTTGTGGTGAATGATCTTTGCAAGAACTTCTTTGATGTCATATTTGAAGCATTTTATACAAGCTTTTTATTAGTTCTAAGGGTTTAGGACCCATAATTTGCAATCTTTCACTGCTGAATTTGAGTATTGCTACGGATACAACTACTTTAAGAAGTTATATCTTAGAAAGAGCATATCCAAATCTATTGGAAACAAGAAAACTTGATAATTATTGTTGTTGGGGCTTTTTTTTGCAATAGTAAGACGGGAATTATCTTTTTTCTCGCTAAAATACTTTGTTTGGTTGGTTGTGAAACATCCATAAGCCTGTTACCTACCATCTTAATTGAATCTACAAATGATGTATAATATGGTACATCATAAGTTCTACTAAATTAGGGGCCTAACTTTCTTTTGATGTATACATGTGTTGATGGTGGTTTTTAAACAAAGGGTAAAATCGTAAACCCCAAATAACCTAATGTCACCAGTGACACATTTATTAGAACATTTAATGCATGTAGTCAGTAATTAATAGGGGGTATTTTTTCAAATTAGGGTTACAACGAACAAAACCCTAATTCCCCTCCGTGCCAATGGAAAATCATGCCAGCCACACCTAGCCCAAGCTAGCCGCACCTCTGTGCCAATGGAAAATCATGCCAGCCACACCAAACACGCCAAAACATGCCAACCATGCTAGCCGCACCTCTGTGTCAATGGCAAATCATGCCAGCCACACCAAACGCGCCAAAGCATGCCAACCATGCTAGCCGCACCTCTGTGCCAATGGCAAATCATGTCAGCCACACCAAACGCGCCAAAGCATGCCAACCATGCTATCCGCACCTCCGTGCCAATGGCAAATCATGCCAGCCACACCTATCCCAAGCTAGCCGCGCCATGCCAAACGCACTCTGCCTTGGCCCTAGCTATGCTAGTCACACCAAACGCGCCAAAGCATGCCAACCATGCTAGCCGCACCACCGTGCCAATGGAAAATCATGCCAGCCACACCTAGCCCAAGCTAGCCGCGCCATGCCAAACGCACTCTGCCTTGGCCCTAGCTACGCTGGTCACGCCACGCCAAGCCAAACACCCTTACTTTGGCCCTAGCCGCGCCATGCCAAAGTAGCACCCGCGCCTAGGATTGCAAACCGTGCAACCTAGGCCAAATTTGCCACGCATGCCATTGGCATATGCCAACACGCTCGCTGGTAGCTTTTCTCACCAGGGCGTGGCCCTAATGGCCGAGCATGCCATAGGCACATGCCAACACGCTCGCTGGTAGATTTTCTCACCATGGCGTGGCCCTAATGGCCGAGCATGCCATTGGCACATGCCAACACGCTCGCTGGTAGCTTTTCTCACTAGGGCGTGGCCCTAATGGCCGAGCATGCCATTGGCACATGCCAACACGCTCACTGGTAGCTTTTATCACTGTGGCGTGGCCCTAATGGCCGAGCATGCCATTGGCACATGCCAACACGCTCATTTGTAGCTTTTCTCACCAGGGCGTGGTCCTAATGGCCGAGCATTCCATTGGCACATGCCAACACGCTCGTTGGTAGCTTTTCTCACCAGGGCGTGGCCCTAATGGCCGAGCATGCCATTGGCACATGCCAACACGCTCGTTGGTAGCTTTTCTCACCAGGGCGTGGCCCTAATGGCCGAGCATGCCATTGGCACATGCCAACACCCTCGCTGGTAGCTTTTCTCACCAGGGCGTGGCCCTAATGGCCGAGTATGCCACTGGCACATGCCAACACGCTCGCTGATAGCTTTTCTTACCAGGCCGTGATCCAAATTGGCCACGCATGCCATTGGAACATGCCAAACACGCACGCTGGTAGCCCAACTTGCAAGCCGTGCAACCTAGGCCAACTTGGCCGTACGCGCCATTGGCACATGCCAAAACCCACGCTGGTAGCCTAACTTGCAAACCGTGCAACCTACCGCCAATGCATTCCGCACATGCCATTGCCACATGCCACACACGCCACTAACAGCTCTATGCATTGCCACTTACACTCAACGTACAACCTACCACCAAGGCATTCCACACATGCCATTGGAACATGCCACACACGCCACTAGCGGCTCGGCATTGCCACTTGCGCTCGAGGTGCAACCCGCAACAAAGGCATTCAAGACATGCCATTGGAACATGCCACACGCGCCCCTAGCAGCGCCACTTGTACTCAAGGTGCAACCAACACTCGAGACATCAACATAAACTAGGGATGCTTTCCGTGGTCTTGGTTTGGCGGTCACAGCATGTAGCGTACACTACGCTCACATTAAGAAAGCGTGAATAGGAATAAAGCGGTCAAATAAATGAGGAAATAATGGTGAAAATGTTTTCACCCATAAACACCTTGCGGTTACCACCTCCTCCCATTATTTCACCCTTTACTCTCTTCCTTCATGAGGCCAGGGTACGTTTCAATCTCGACTTGTATAAATAGGTCTTACCTATTTCCACCAGACGACAAGTCTCGGTCGGAGAAAACACAACACTCTCAGAAAAGGCAACTTTGCAAGCTCTTCAAAAAAGCTTTCATCTCTTGCAAGCTTCCGAAGCTTTCACTTTCTGATACAAGTCGAGACACTACTCTCCCAGAATTATTCTGGCCTCAACACCTTTCTTTGCTTCCCTCCCCAAATTAACCCTTCTCCTCCACTTTGTGACCGAAGCAAGTCTGGAACGACCATTTCTTGGTTTAGGCCGGACTTGTACAGATTAATCTCTCGAATCTATAAAGTGCTCACGTGCAGCACATTTGTTTAGGGTTTAAACCAGTTTTCTCACTCACCTACCGAATTTACCGAAATCGGCGGAAACGATTTTTACCCATAAACAATTGGCGACCATAGCTGGAGGATTGATCTATCGGCTACAATGTCGACTGTCGATCTCGTTCTTCGACCCGCATGTCAAGATGGTAGGGAAGGCGACTCAATCCGACTCAACCGCCAGACAAAGGTTGCTACGGTTGCCAAAAACTACACCGGGACTCGCCCAAGATGCTACCAGCCGATTGGGGACTTGTCAAGGGCGATGCTACCAAAGAAAGCCGCCTTTTACATGGAGAGGGGCGTGTTCGCAAAAACCTATGAAGTGAGTAAATTTAGACCGAGCAAGATATACGATCCGTTTTAGGTTCTTAATAAAACCGTCATACTATCGCGTCTTGTGCCTATTGCTAGCACATACTTTCATAAAAGCAATATTCCTTTCACAAAACATAATCGTAGTTATATTATCAAAACCATTCATCCCTAAATAATCCAATATCCTCAAAAGCTACCACTGTCTATCAAAACCTATTCGAACCTTGAACCGGACATCCAAGATGTTTTTCAAAAAAAAAAAAAATAACCTAACCGAAAGTTTAACAAAGAAACATTCAAGTAAAATCATCCAACAGAGGTCCGCCTTCTTTGAGAAAGTCAACTTTGCATCTTCAAGAGCCGCTCTCTTCATAATCAACATCTTGGAAAGCTTTTCGAGTTCTACCTCCCCGTCGTGCAATCTCCTCTCGCAGAAAGTCTTTCGATCACTGCATCTTTCGACTTCCGGATCTCAAGCAAGACCTTCTACAAACCACGAAGCGTTGAACTCCTTTCTACACACACGTCGCGATGGTGCTCCTAGTCGACAATAACGTCTTCGAAACGGTGTGGCCAGTCACCTCACGCATGTCCTTGATGGAAGATAAAGCCTCTTCCACACGCTTAACCAGCACAAAATCGACTAGTGATCTTCTTGTTTGTGGCCATATGTCCATACTTCTCCTGCATTCGGTGTACAACGCCTCATACTTAGCCAAAGCACGCCAAAACCGCCAACCAAAGACATGACTCGGATAAGGAACCAAGTACAGGGGATCGAAAATAGCGCCTGCAACTGGCCTCACGACTCAAAGGGTCTTTTTCCATGTCTACGGCAGCAACCATCAGGGAATCAACCACCATTTGAACCACATCTGTGCCCGGCAATTGGCTAACTCCTGTAACACCCCGATTTTAGGGCCCGGATTCTGCCCGAATCCATTGCCCGAAAACCCGAAGTGCTACTTGGATACCATAGCCGAAGCCCGGCTACTAAGCCCAAGCTCTTTAAGTAATTCATATGGGCTTAATTAATTCATGTTCGTTTTAAGAATTTTATCGAAGTGGAATACTCAAAAATTCATTTTGGAAGATCTAATCGTTGATTTAACCTAATTTTAAAGACACCGGAAGAAAACACATTTTTGTACTCAAATAAAAATTTTAACACCGTTCAAGATTTATGACTTAATTAATAATAAAGATTTCAAATACCAAATTGTAAAACGGAAAACGGACCAAGGTAGATTCCTAGAATTTTATAGGCTTCATACGAGTTCCAAAATTTATGATATTTATAGGTATTAATCCAAACTGCCAATACTGTTGGTTATAAATTTTCTAGAATTTTTAAATAAAGTTTAATAGACTAATACCGCAGTCAAACTCGTAGTTGACCAGCACTACAGAAAAACAAAACAGTGACACTCTGTTTTAGAAAAATTATATCAAATCACACACAACTCAGAATTGAGTTAGCCATATCATTATAGAAAGATAAAAGATAGATTTTCATTTTCTCATAACACATTATGGTGTAAAAATCAGTGTATCATAGTTTTAAAATGGGATATTTAGGAGATATTTATATTCGTCAAATATTTTTTTGATTTAACATTGATACAAAGAATTATTTTCAAAATACTTATACAACTAAGAAAAATTCTACAATTTTTGTATAACGTCCTTTAAGATGTTTTAAATGTATTACAAAAACAATCATACCAAAAGCTATTATAAATTTAAAATGATAAACAGTCAACTCAACATCATACAATATTTTACAGCTTTGAATCTAAGACTAATACATCTTTGAACTAGAATTTACGCATAAACAACAATTTTAAGGATCTAAAATTATTCTCTAGGCTCCACGTTGATCAACTC
This sequence comes from Papaver armeniacum, assembly GCA_023531295.1. Classification (NCBI taxonomy): domain Eukaryota; kingdom Viridiplantae; phylum Streptophyta; class Magnoliopsida; order Ranunculales; family Papaveraceae; genus Papaver; species Papaver armeniacum. Next base: position 338,674 of record JAJJWW010004806.1, read on the forward strand.
CTTGTCATGCGTCAAATCTGGAATTTTTGTCATAATACGACGTGAGTTTTGACACTCAATAGGCAAAGAAGCAACAAAACATTTTATGCAAAATTTTTTCAATCCCTTTTAAAAACAACTAGCATGATTAGCAACATCAAAAGCACATGGAAACACCACATCCATAAACAAAACAATTAAATCAATCAATCCGCTCGCCCCAGGGAGCCCATGGGTTTAGCAATCAAATAGGAGGCAACCATCAACTTCTAATGAGCCCCATGTTGTTTTTAGGGAGGCAACCTTCAACTCCCAAGGATATCTCGTACCCGTCAAAAAGGAAAGTCTTTTGGGAAGCAACCATCAATTTCCAAGGACTGTAATTTATCAAACACATACATAGATCACACAACTTCAACATCATCATGAAATCAATAAATACAATACCATCAATCACATCACCACAATAATTAAAACCAATAAATATGAATTTAAATAATTTTAATCCAAATAAAAAAAACAAGATTTAGTTTGTGTTGCACCTACCTCAAACGCTACCGAAGAACGATAAACAGGTTTAAAGAACCTCCGTGAACAACCTCTCCAAATAGTGCTATTGTATTCCAATTTCTTTTTCGATCTAAACATAACTCTGCTATTCTATGTGGCGGCAGTAAAAGAAGCTAAAGACTTTTTTTCTAGGTTTTTGGTTTTCATATAAACTTCCTTTCCGTCTCTCAAAACAAGTCTCATATATATATACTAAAAATCCAAAATGAGCTCGACCTAATTTTTGAGTACACGTGCTCAAGAATTTTGGTCAAAGGCAAAATCTAATATTTCCATTCTGTTATAATTAATGATAGCTAGTAGCCTATCAAATGGTGACACACGACATGAACTTAATAATATAAAAAATGGAAAATTTATTTATCATGTTTCCTACCTAGTTAAACACGTTTTCACCCATAGCCAGGTGTGAAATATTACCGCCGTGAGCTAGTTAACTAAGGAAATGACTTATCCTACAATTAAGTTTATTCATTCCAATAATAAAAGCAACCACCAATGACAAGGTGACAATGTCCAAATTTGTTAACTAACAATAATCTTTACCAAAACTAGTTGATGTTAGATTTCATTTTCAAGTAATTCCTTATGAAATTTATGGTCAAATTTTATTTCCTTAATTGATGCTAAACATGCCTATTTAAGCTAAATGTTCATAAATATAAAAAAAATTATAAAGATATCTAATTAATATTCTTATCAAGACTAATTAAATAAAATTTATCATAAATATTTTCATAAAAAGCATATTGGGGTTTGCAAAGAGAAAATCCAAATCAAAATAGTAAATTACTAAAATATCCTTTATTGGCAAAAGACAAAAATGCCCTCTAAATTTTGGATGGATATTACAACCTCACACACTTCAAGAAATTTAGTCCCTAAATTTAAAGTAACGCAGTAACAGAAAAAGAAATTCAAGTTAAAAAGGAAAACACACAACCAATTTTATCAAAACACAATTAACATTTACCTTATTATTAGCGCAACAACTAGCTCCGAAAGGATCTAATAGCCGCTCTGATACCAAATCAGAATACCCGATTTCGGGCCGATTTGCCAATCCATTGCCCGAAAACCCGAAGTGCTACTTGGATACCATAGCCGAAGCTCGGCTACTAAGCCCAAGCTCTTTAAGTAATTCATTTGGGCTTAATTAATTCATGTTCGTTTTAAGAATTTTATCGCAGCGGAATACTCAAAAATTCATTTAGGAAGATCTAATCGTTGATTTAACCTAATTTTAAACACACCAGAAGAAAACACATTTTTGTACTCAAATAAAAATTTTAACACCGTTCAAGATTTATGACTTAATTAATAATAAAGATTTCAAATACCAAATTGTAAAACGGAAAACGGACCAAGGTAGATTCCTAGAATTTTATAGGCTTCATACGAGTTCCAAAATTTATGATATTTATAGGTATTAATCCAAACTGCCAATACTGTTGGTTATAAATTTTCTAGAATTTTTAAATAAAGTTTAATAGACTAATACCGCAGTCAAACTCGTAGTTGACCAGCACTACAGAAAAACAAAACAGTGACATTCTGTTTTAGAAAAATTATATCAAATCACACATAACTCAGAATTGAGTTAGCCATATCATTATAGAAAGATAAAAGATAGATTTCCATTTTCTCAGAACACATTATGGTGTAAAAATCAGTGTATCATAGTTTTAAAATGGGATATTTAGGAGATATTTATATTCGTCAAATATTTTTTTGATTTAACATTGATACAAAGAATTATTTTCAAAATTTTTATACAACTAAGAAAAATTCTACAATTTTTGTATAACGTCCTTTAAGATGTTTTAAATGTATTACAAAAACAATCATACCAAAAGCTATTACAAATTTAAAATGATAAACAATCAACTCAACATCATACAATATTTTACAGCTTTGAATCTAAGACTAATACATCTTTGAACTAGAATTTACGCATAAACAACAATTTTAAGGATCTAAAATTATTCTCTAGGATCCACGTTGATCAACTCCTTGTCATGCGTCAAATCTATAATTTTTGTCATAATACGACGTGAGTTTTGACACTCAGTAGGCAAAGAAGCAACAAAACATTTTATGCAATATTTTTTCAATCCCTTTTAAAAACAACTAGCATGATTAGCAACATCACAAGCACATGGAAGCACCACATCCATAAACAAAACAATTAAATCAATCAATCCGCTCGCCCCAGGGAGCCCATGGGTTTAGCAATCAAATAGGAGGCAACCATCAACTCCTAATGAGCCCCATGTTGTTTTTAGGGACCAACCTTCAACTCCCAAGAATATCTCGTACCCGTCAAAAAGGAAAGTCTTTTGGGAAGCAACCATCAATTCCCAAGGACTGTAATTTATCAAACACATACATAGATCACACAACTTCAACATCATCATGAAATCAATAAATACAATACCATCAATCACATCACCACAATAATTAAAACCAATAAATATGAATTTAAATAATTTTAATCCAAATAAAAAAAAACAAGATTTAGTTTGTGTTGCACCTACCTCAAACGCTACCGAAGAACGATAAACAGGTTTAAAGAACCTCCGTGAACAACCTCTCCAAATAGTGCTACTGTATTCCAATTTCTTTTCGATCTAAACATAACTCTGCTATTCTATGTGGCGGCAGTAAAAGAAGCTAAAGAGTTTTTTTCTAGGTTTTTGGTTTTCATATAAACTTCCTTTCCGTCTCTCAAAACAAGTCTCATATATATATACTAAAAATCCAAAATGAGCTCGACCTAATTTTTGAGTACACGTGCTCAAGAATTTTGGTCAAAGGCAAAATCTAAGATTTCCATTCTGTTACAATTAATGATAGCTAGTAGCCTATCAAATGGTGACACACGACATGAACTTAATAATATAAAAAATGGAAAATTTATTTATCATGTTTCCTACCTAGTTAAACACGTTTTCACCCATAGCCAGGTGTGAAATATTACCGTGTGAGCTAGTTAACTAAGGAAATGACTTATCCTACAATTAAGTTTATTCATTACAATAATAAAAGCAACCACCAATGACAAGGTGACAATGTCCAAATTTGTTAACTAACAATAATCTTTACCAAAACTAGTTGATGTTAGATTTCATTTTCAAGTAATTCCTTATGAAATTTATGTAATTTATGGTCAAATTTTATTTCCTTAATTGATGCTAAACATGCCTATTTAAGCTAAATGTTCATAAATATAAAAAAATTATCAAGATATCTAATTAATATTCTTATCAAGACTAATTAAATAAAATTTATCATAAATATTTTCATAAAAAGCATATTGGGGTTTGCAAAGAGAAAATCCAAATCAAAATAGTAAATTACTAAAATATCCTTTATTGGCAAAAGACAATAATGCCCTCTAAATTTTGGATGGATATTACAACCTCACACACTTCAAGAAATTTAGTCCCTAAATTTAAAGTAACGCAGTAACAAAAAAAGAAATTCAAGTTAAAAAGGAAAACACACAACCAATTTTATCAAAACACAATTAACATTTACCATTATTATTAGCGCAACAACTAGCTCCGAAAGGATCTAATAGCCGCTCTGATACCAAACTGTAACACCCCGATTTTCGGGCCCGGATTCTGCCGAATCCATTGCCCGAAAACCCGAAGTGCTACTTGGATACCATAGCCGAAGCCCGGCTACTAAGCCCAAGCTCTTTAAGTAATTCATTTGGGCTTAATTAATTCATGTTCGTTTTAAGAATTTTATCGCAACGGAATACTCAAAAATTCATTTAGGAAGATCTAATCGTTGATTTAACCTAATTTTAAAGACACCGGAAGAAAACACATTTTTGTACTCAAATAAAAATTTTAACACCGTTCAAGATTTATGACTTAATTAATAATAAAGATTTCAAATACCAAATTGTAAAACGGAAAACGGACCAAGGTAGATTCCTAGAATTTTATAGGCTTCATACGAGTTCCAAAATTTATGATATTTATAGGTATTAATCCAAACTGCCAATACTGTTGGTTATAAATTTTCTAGAATTTTTAAATAAAGGTTAATAGACTAATACCGCAGTCAAACTCGTAGTTGACCAGCACTACAGAAAAACAAAACAGTGACATTCTGTTTAAGAAAAATTATATCAAATCACACACAACTCAGAATTGAGTTAGCCATATCATTATAGAAAGATAAAAGATAGATTTCCATTTTCTCAGAACATATTATGGTGTAAAAATCAGTGTATCATATTTTTAAAATGGGATATTTAGGAGATATTTATATTCACAAATATTTTTTTGATTTAACATTGATACAAAGAATTATTTTCAAAATTTTTATACAACTAAGAAAAAATCTACAATTTTTGTATAACGTCCTTTAAGATGTTTTAAATGTATTACAAAAACAATCATACCAAAAGCTATTAAAATTTAAAATGATAAACAAATAACTCAACATCATACAATATTTTACAGCTTTGAATCTAAGACTAATACATCTTTGAACTAGAATTTACGCATAAACAACAATTTTAAGGATCTAAAATTATTCTCTAGGCTCCACGTTGATCAACTCCTTGTCATGCGTCAAATCTGGAATTTTTGTCATAATACGACGTGAGTTTTGACACTCAGTAGGCAAAGAAGCAACAAAACATTTTATGCAATATTTTTCAATCCCTTTTAAAAACAACTAGCATGATTAGCAACATCACAAGCACATGGAAACACCACATCCATAAACAAAACAATTAAATCAATCAATCCGCTCGCCCCAGGGAGCCCATGGGTTTAGCAATCAAATAGGAGGCAACCATCAACTCCTAATGAGCCCCATGTTGTTTTTAGGAGGCAACCTTCAACTCCCAAGGATATCTCGTACCACCACAAAAGGAAAGTCTTTTGGGAAGCAACCATCAATTCCCAAAGACTATAATTTATCAAACACATACATAGATCACACAACTTCAACATCATCATGAAATCAATAAATACAATACCATCAATCACATCACCACAATAATTAAAACCAATAAATATGAATTTAAATAATTTTAATCCAAATAAAAAAAAAACAAGATTTAGTTTGTGTTGCACCTACCTCAAACGCTACCGAAGAACGATAAACAGGTTTAAAGAACCTCCGTGAACAACCTCTCCAAATAGTGCTACTCAGTATTCCAATTTCTATTTTGATCTAAACATAACTCGCTTTATTCTATGTGGCTGGCAAAGAAAAGAAGCTAAAGACTTTTTTTCTAGGTTTTTGGTTTTCATATAAACTTCCTTTCCGTCTCTCAAAACAAGTCTCATATATATATACTAAAAATCCAAAATGAGCTCGACCTAATTTTTGAGTACACGTGCTCAAGAATTTTGGTCAAAGTCAAAATCTAAGATTTCCATTCTGTTACAATTAATGATAGCTAGTAGCCTATCAAACGGTGACACACGACATGAACTTAATAATATAAAAAATGGAAAATTTATTTATCCTGTTTCCTACCTAGTTAAACACGTTTTCACCCATAGCCAGGTGTGAAATATTACCGCCGTGAGCTAGTTAACTAAGGAAATGACTTATCCTACAATTAAGTTTATTCATTACAATAATAAAAGCAACCACCAATGACAAGGTGACAATGTCCAAATTTGTTAACTAACAATAATCTTTACCAAAACTAGTTGATGTTAGATTTCATTTTCAAGTAACAGTAATTCTATTTAACCCACTGTTCAATCCCATTGGTCCAACCCACCGCTCGATGTGGCATCGCCTTGACTTGACTTTCTAGTTCTCTTTTATTTTCTTTGCGTGTTTTTTTCTCTCTGTTTTTCGTTTTTAATCCTTGTTTTCAAACTCTCTCAAACACAAGAGACGTTTGAGAAGGAGAAAGCCGTAATTAGTTCATCAAATTCGCTAAAGAAATAACCAGAGAGGGTTGAACAAACTAAGAAATCAGAAATCAAAGACTTGCTCTCCATCAAAGTTAAAAATACTAAACCCTAATCTCAATTTTAACTCTAGCTTTTTCAATTTTTGTATTCCTCATTCTTCGTTTTCGTCCAATTTCATAATTAAAAAAGTAGCTCAAAACAAAAATCTTCAATTTACCATCAAAAATTTAAACATCAGATTTATGAAACAAAGGTGATTAGTACTTGAAAAGATCGTATTATTGCATATAAGTTCAAGATTTTTAACCTATATAAAAAAAAAAAACCCTAGAAAACTTGGTATCATAAAGCCGCTCATTAATTCACGTAATTTTGACTTTCATACATCTTGTTTGTAGTTCCAATCGCTCATTTCAAATGCTTATATGGGTTTCTCGAGAATTTGTTTTAGTCTATATTCAAAGTGGGTATTTATAAGTCAATTTGAATCGACACATTTCTTGGTGATTTTGTCAAAGTTTTGTTTCAATGTTTGTCGAATATGGTAGTGTTGATGTCACAACACAACGTTTGGATTTAAAATATCATACATGGATAGATGTAAGAACATATTTGAGTACTAGGGAAATGTTCACCACCATCGAAGAGGTGAAGAATTTAGGGTTATTAATTTGTCGATAAAATTTTCATTTTCTTATATAATTGAGATCATGTATGTGAGCATAGCTATTGAAAGTTATTTTTTGAATTGCGACAAGTTAGTATTTTGTATAATGGAATATGAAATGTGTAGTGTATCAGGTTATGTTTAGTGAGATGGTCTTAAACCCATATGGCCATATCCTTATATATATATGTGTCATTATGCCGTATCGGACCATTTACTTTTTGTCGCTTCGTAAAACAATAAGAAAGCTATTCTCATTATTTTAAATTCGTGATCAAATGATGGCTCTAGGACTATTAATTATCACTTAGCTTATTTTGGTTTGCACGTAAAGTGATCGAGGTGAATAAGGGTTTTCAATTAAATTTCATTCATTCATGATCTTATCTTGTTAGTAGTATGTACTTTAAAAATAACAAGTAATCCTTTATTTTAGTTTGCATGAAAAACAAGTGTCTCTATCGGGCAACGGCACCATCAAATGCACCATTAAGCTGGTCTTTCTATTTACACATTAATGTCAAACTCGGCTTTGTCTATATAGATATAAGGGATAAAAAATGGCCAGTGGGTATTCCTTTGTTCAAAGGTTTACTACCTGGCACAACGGCCGTAGGATTGTAGATCATAATATCGCAACGCATACAAGCTCGCGTGGGATTATTAAACGATTTGTGTCGCGAGGCGCCGCAGAGAAGCTAAAATAAACGACGCAATGAATAACGGCAAACAAAACATCGGAAGACATGAAACTTGGCGAGGGGTAAGAAGTGTCGCGAGAATGAATATTTGCGATTTCGACACTTCGCGAGACATTCCCTTAAAATAAAGGATAGCTTGGCTGTCATCCACTATGTATTACCCTATATAAAGGGCCGAGTGAATCATGCAAGTAGGGGAGATCTTTTTGGAATTGTTAAGCAAGTCATTAGGAGAGAAAGTTTAAGAGTGTTTTAATTTCTAAGTGTAATTCTATTTTCCTCGTAAACATTTCATGGACTCAATCAATAAATATTCTTGATCTTACATCTTTCAATGGATTAATTAAGCAAAATTGAGTAAGGGGTGTAGCAGGGGATTTCTCGCTACTACATATGCGCTAGAAATGTGGATGAATCATTTGTGAGAGAGAAGATCACAATTAAAGTTGTTTGAATCAGAAAATGAGAAAAGAAAATCTTGAATCGATGAGGCAGAGGAAAAGGATATGGCATGCAAGAAAAGACACAAGAGCAATGATTAATGAATTTCCATGAAAATATCGAGGAAGAATACACAAACGGATTAAGGAAGGAAAGCATGATAGAAATCGCATCACCTTTCAGGATTGGGAAAGCAAGAGATAACATTCACTACGGGGAAATTAAAGAAAATTTGGATCACACATCTCCACCGGTGATCGCACAATGTATAAGGAAGAGAGAGGAATTAGAGAACATGCTGAAAACATTAGCGAATGGAGTTTTAATTGACAGGAGTCTCAGAACATCATGTTCTATCACGCTTACAAAAAAATGGGATATAAAGACGAAGATATGATTTTCGCGCATACAATATTCAAGGTTTTGGTAAATCCATAACAAAGTTAAAGGGGAGATAGAAATACGTGTTCGTTGTGATAAATCAAACATTGGAAGTGAGATGAGTGGTGGATATAATCACCGTATAACATATTACTAGGAAGACCATGGGTACATGCACAAAAAGCAGGAAGGCCGACGCTTCATCAATGTATCAAATTTCCTACACCAACCGAATCGGCGAGATCAAAGGGGACGTCGTTAAAGGAAGAATATATTACCAAATGAAGTAAAGTGTTGCGAAGAACAAGGAACAAGCGAACGAGTGATATCAAAGTATCGCAAAAGATGGCGAGGCGGCTAAGAAAGAAGAAGAGTTCGAGTTTACATGATAAGAGCGAAGGAAGAAAAGGCATACCTAGCGAGATCTCGGGAGAAGAAAATGATCTTGCGAAAGAACCAAAAGGACCAACCCCTATGGGAGAACCAAGGCCAAGTTACGCAAGGCAGAAAGCAAACCAAAGAAGTGAATATTGGAACTAAGGAAAACCCAAGATGCTAAAGATGGAACTAACATGGGAGTGGATGAAGAGAAAAGAAGCGTCGATCATGAGATTATAAAGATATCTTCGGCGTGGGATATGGATGAAGTGCAGTATAGATCCATCTTTGTCACAAGTTGAAATTGATAAAAATGTGAAGCCATTCAAACAAAGAATTAGAAAGATGAAGCAACAAAGATATCACCCTCGAGATGAAGAAGAACTGCGAGAAGATCTGGATGCAGGAATTATTAGACAAGCAAAATATCCCGAATGGATAGCGAATATGGTTATAGTTCCAAAGAAGAACAAGGGAATAAGGATTTGCATTGATTTCACCGATCTAAATAAAGCTTGCCCTAAAGACGCTTTTTCCATTACCGACATTCCACAACCGGTCGAATCTCGTCGGAATGAAAGAGTATCATCGCCGGACGGATACAAAGGTTACAATCAAATTCCTCTCGCCGAGGAAGACCAAGAGCACACTCGCTTTCTTCGCTCAAGAGGATTATACTATACTAAAATGCCGTTTGGTTTGCGAAATGCTGGAGCAACGTATCAAAGGATGTAGTAGAAGTATTCGTAGAATGGATACATAAAACACTAGAGGTATACGTAGATGACATGCTAGTAAAAAGTAAAAGGCGGTTAAGATCACGTGCGAGACTTGAAAGAAATTTTTGAACAAATGAGGCGTTTTCAACATCAAAGTCAATCCAGGAAGAAAAAAAATGTACCTTCGGAGTTGCGTCGGGGAAGTTCTTGGTTTCATTGTATCAAAGGAAGGAATACACGTTGACCGAGGAGAAAGTAAAAGCAAAGATTCGCGATATGCCGACACTGCGACAAGAAGGATGTTCAAAAGCTGAATGGGTTGTTAGCATCACTAGGAAGGTTCATCTCGCGGTCATCTCGATAAGTGTAAACATTTTTTCAAGCGTTTTGAAAAAGGATCGAAATTTAAGTGGACGGACGAATGTGAAAAAGCTTTACAAGGGATCAAAGAGCATTTAATGGATATATCCATTATGCGGAAATGCTGAACCAGGAGAGGAATTATTAATATACCTCGCGACAACTTCGCATGCCTTAAGTGCGGTTTCTTATCGTTTAATCCAGCTAGAGTGGAAAAACCAATCTATTATATCAAAACTTTTAATGTGCAGAAAGAAATTATTCAAGATTAAAAACTAATCCCAGCGTTAGTCTATTACTTTAAACTTTGATATATTTTCGTGCACATACACGTTAGGGTGGTAACAAAGGTACCAATCGAGTCGCAATGAAAAAATTCAAAAAGATCGGGAAGAGTGAAAGATGGAATGCTCAAATAAGCCATTGCAAACTCAAATATGAAATATTATCTTCAACCAAGTCACAAAAGTTGTATGAGACTTTCTGCAGCGAGAATTTCCTTTGGAGAAAATGAATTAAGATTTAAGTATTTTACGCAAAATATTTGCGAAATTCAATAAAATACGAGAGAGAAAATCCGAAAGATCTCGATAAGAATAACAAAGAGTCATGAATGGCTTAACAAAAATGAACGAACAAAAAGAATGGGACGAACCTTTATGGCGTACACCCTAGTTCGCGAACAACATTTCGTAAAGAGGCAAATGTAAGACCTAAAGCGCGTCATATAAGGGGGAATCTCTCGACATGGCTCGGGGGAAGGTTACACCGCTCCTGAAGCCTCGAGTCATGAAAATTTGGGGCCCATGAAAGCCTATCCGGGGAGGTACCTTGGATTCCCAACTATATATATAAGGTTATACTCGGGTTGGGCGAATCGAGGGTCTCTTCCCAAGGAGTGCAGTATGCTCAAGGAACCGAGGTACACGGTTGAGCCCGAGTGCCCGGATGGATGAACCTACCTCGGCCATTCTTGGCAAGTCTTGGCATATGTTGCACTCGCCCGAAGAAAACTCCACTTAGTGGTGCGGTCTCAGTAACCATAAACCCTATAGGTATAAGGGATAAGAGGTCGCGAAAACCGGGTTATTGTTAAGACCAGGATGGGAGGAGCTAGTCTTGTATGGTCGATGTTTCGCCTCCTTGAAGGGGCAACCAGAGGAGATGATAAGGGCGACGCTCTCCATTAGGGGAGTGTCAAAACAGTACGCAAATGTCATAAGGTCGTGTTTTCGCAAGAGAATTTAGGCTTGTCATATTTGTGCAATGATCTGCAGAGGCAATAATCTAACGCGGTGGGTAAGGCTGAGATCAATGGGTCTTCTACAGGGTGTACGGACGGGGTCTGCGATTTCGTCAAGACTCCGCAATGTCATGGGGCTTTATGTTCGCAAGGATATCTAGACCTGTCATATTGCCGCAACTAAAAACATCCCGAGAGGCAAAAATACTTGGAAAATGATAAGGCAAGATCAATGGGTCTTTACATGCAAGTGTAAAGACGTCCCGGCGATTTGTCGCATGAAAGGTGGCGTGGGAAGACCTCTAATTAGGGAGGTCTAACTTGGAAGACCACACAAAAATGATAAGGCAAGGTCAATGGGCCATTGCATGAAAATGTAAAAGGCGCTGCGATCTTGTCGCCCCAAGAAGAGATAAAATAAAAACTAACCGAAATGATAAGGCGAGAAAAGTAAGTTTCTCCATTCATGGAGATTCCCGCGACCTCGCGCAATATAAAAGTCGACATCAGTGAAGAATACATTTCAAAATGATGATGACCGAGTAAAAATCATTTCCTCAGAAATTGTAAGTGATAAGCTTGCGACCTTGTCATGATGAGAAGAATTAAAATCAAATCCCCGATTGGGATGGATTTACTTAATAAAAAATTCAATGAGCGAACATGCTCGCAAGGTTGTCTTAACTAAAGAAAGGAAGAAAGAAATATGGAAATTACCTAATCAAAGAGTTAAGTCATTAAAAAAAAGGAACTCTAACAAATTACAAGAGAATTTAACTCTCTACATTGACATTATCAAATACGTAGGTGGTTGAGACTTTTCGCGCCTTTATCGCCTTCACATCCGCTTGGTGGATTTTCTTGAGAAATGTTTTCATCACCTTTGTTCTCGCAGTTCTTTGGACTTTCATCGAAAGTTTTCTATTCGGATCTTCATCGACAACTTCCTTACTAGGAGATCTTCGCCGCTTTCATAGTCATAATCACTATCGGAGAATTAGTGGACTTCATCGTCACTTACTTCAAAGGATCAACATGTATAGGATCAAGAGACTTAGAAAGTAAAATCTCATTCACGAGGACTTGACTTTGAGGGGAATTGACCAAGCAGCCGCCTTTGACGGTTTTTACTATCTATGTCTTTACAATCGGACATGTAATCAAATCTACGTTCCGCACGATCGCGAGAACGGCCGAGGAGGAAGCGAGTAATCCATTTTCTTTGCGAATTTTGGAATAATCCGATTTGAGAGTAGAACGTACGGCGTGAAGCTTCTTCTCGAACTGCATAATAAATACGCAAGAAAAGATTAAAAGAGATCCTTACAATGGATCTTTGGAACTTTCTAATAATTAAAGATTTGTGAAATAATGAATTAAGGTAGTCAAATAATTTGACTACCTTCCTTTTGAAGAGTAAGTTGTTGAATTAAAAGCCTAGAAGTTATTCCCCGACAAATTCATGGCATCATCAAATGAGTCTCAACTAAACCTTTCAATCGAGATCGCAATTTCTTTTCACAGAAACAAGTATGGAATTTTTCGGTGTGAGTAGAGTTGGATTTTTCTAATTTGGTGCATTGTTCCCTGAATTGCTTCTTTTACACTCAAAGTTATTCTACCTTGAATAAGTTTATCTCTCTCAAGTGGAACTCTCTTCAAGTTGATTTTTTCAAAGTATGAATGGCCTCGTTCTTGTTCTTCGCATAATTTTTGACAAGCATCATCTTGTTGCGAGTAGATCACACCTTATTCAACGTAGAACGTTTCTCTTGTGAAAGAGTTCGATTCTCATCCGATAAAGTTTCCAACTCCAAATTAGTTTAGTCAAATAATAAGAGAGGCGTGATAAGTCATTACTTAATGAGTCTTGCTTTTGCGATAAATCAAAATTCTCTTTAGACAAGTTATTTATTTGATCACCGCATAGGTATGAAGATTATCTAAGAGATTATATTGCTCCATCCAAGCATCTCTTTCAACTCGAACTTCTTCAACGATAGACTCAATCGATATATGTCCATTATTCGTTTTCGGTTTAATACTTGGAGGACGAGCAAAGGGATTGAAGTTGTAAAAAAAAAAAAAAAAAAAAAAAAGGGGGTGTGGCGAGAGCATACCTTTTAATTCTTCATTCTTGCGAAGATTATCATTATCTAGTGAGATATCGAGAAATTTTGATTTTCAAGGTGGAGATTATTGCACTTCACAAACATAACTTGGAGATCATCCTTCGCCTTATTAATCTCTTGAACTAAAGATGCTTGCGAGATCCTATCAGACCAAGATGGTTACTTAAAATCTATGGACATTGGATTTGACAGACGTAACAGGTCTTTTGGCATTATTCACGAGATCGTAAAGAACCTTAAAGGCCACATCTATCCCCTCCAAATTTTCTCAGCTAGAGGAATTTGTTCAAACAAAGAAGACGAGTCGTCCTTTGTCAAAGGAACCTCATGAGAAGAGGAGGTTTAGGGGAGAGAAGTGATTGGAGAAATAGCTGGGACATTGATAGCGGAGGAGGTATAAGATCGTTTGTAGTAGGACAGCTTATAAGGAATTTGGTCTCTATGAGAGTTGAGGTAGAAATATTGTCGCTAGTAATGTTACCAGAGGAAAGAGGCACAAAATTATCTTGCGAAGATTTCTGCAAAAGAGGAGACGAAGTGTGAATGAAGGAAATGGAACGTTTCCGGTAACAGTTTAGAATAGCGAAACCTTTTGGGAGTATTATGGTTTTATCATCCTGCGAATGACAAATTAAATAAAGAAAACAGAGGCAACAATGTTATTGTTAATAAAACAAATGTTCTTAAATACCTTGTCACTCGCGGTATCTTTTGTAGCCATAGATTTGCTCGTGAAGAGGGCTTTGGTTGCGTGGGAGGGATTCTTGTTGTTAAGTAGATTTGGTGGCGAGCCCAAAGAAAGAAGAGGGTTCTTCCCTTCGTAAATTTAGTACAGGTTGGTTCTTGCTAAACAACAATGGCGAGAAGAGAACTACAAAGTTAATCATACTACAGGGATTTCAACAAGAAAGCTAATATCAAATTTAATCAACCACAAAATCAGCCGGATATGGCAAAATTAACAAACCGGACGCCATGAGAGTAACAACTAATAGTGGAATAGCAAAAGTGGTGAAGAAGACTCGTAAGAGACAACAATAGCAAACACTTGCGTAACGATGAAGAAGAAGAACACTTGCAGACGATGAAGAAGATGAAAAGAAAAGGAAAATTCTTCACAGGAGATGCTCCTATAAATAGATGAGAAAAAATGTTATGACCGGATAACATTAAATGCAACGAGTAAAATAGGTAAACATAGACACGTGTAAGCGGCCACTACTAAATCCAAGGAAACCCGACGAAAAGAACTTTAGTAGAATCCAAATATACAAAACGTATTTCCTAATAGGCGAAGAGTTTGCGAAATTGATTATTTTTACGTAATTCATGAGGCAAGAAATGACACTTCGTATATATATTACAAAGAAGCTTCTAACTTCGCAAAAGAAACAGGCAAGTACGTACTTTTCAAGTCCAAGTATTCTTCCGCTCGTTCCTTCATCAACAAAGATCAAAGATTACTACAACACCAGCATTTTTCCTTAAAGATCGCTCTTCAAGCAATATTCAAGGAAAAAGAGGCAAGATGTAGGATCATAATATCGCAACGTACAAGGCTCATGATTAATAAACGACGGTGTCGCGAGGCGATGCCGCAGATAGCTAAAATAAACGACGCAATGAATAACGGCAAACAAAACAATTGGAAGACATGAAACTTGGCGAGGGGTAAGAAGTGTCGCGAGAATGAATATTTGCGCATTTGCGACACTTCGCGAGACATTCCCGAAAAATAAAGGAGAGCTTGGTTTGTCATCCACTATGTATTACCCTATATAAAGGGCCGAGTGAATCACAGTTGGGGAGATCTTTTGGAATTGTTAAGCAAGTCATTAGGAGAGAGAAAGTTTAAGAGTGTTTTAATTTCTAAGTGTAATTCTATTTTCCTGTGTAAACATTTCATGGACTCAATCAATAAATATTCTTGATCTTGCATCTTTCAATGGATTAATTAAGAAAAATTGAGTAAGGGGTGTAGTGTGGGATTTCCTGCTACTACATGCCCAGTATGGAAGCAGGTGCAGAGATGTTCACAGGACAAGACTGTTATGAGTACGAGTTATGAAGAAAAACACAATCATCCATTACGCCAAAGACACAAATAAGTCTCGGATAACCGCTCGTAGCCTGCTTACTAGGCTCCTCTTAGGTTTAGCCATGAGCAACAATAGAGAACCAACTCTCTCGAGAAAATAGTCTCTTCTCTGACCATCAACATCTCATTTATTCTACACCGCCGACTTTGCTCCTCTAACAACCTCTCGCACCATCAAGCCGCACACTGGATGCATTGTAAAGTTAAAACTTTAATCTTTTAGTGGCCTAAAGTCAATCATCTTACAATTGGAGTACCCTTGACTTGATATTCACATGGGATATTCTTTTGAATGGCAACTACCTTAGGTCTTTGAATTTGATTTTATATCTAGTCTCTATAAATGGAATTGGTTTTGTACTTGATGTTCTTTGGTTTTTTGATCATGGATCTTGTCTCATACATTGTATTGCTTACACATTGTACATTTTTTCTTTGTAATGGAAATGTAAACATCAAACAACCACTATTGCTAGACATATCATCTTTATAAAATGTTTATTACATAATAAAAGCTTACATAAAAATTGTCTAGTGTGGAATTTTTCTCCTTTTTAATCGTGAAAGATTATCGTAGAAGCAGATTCTTTTGCATTTGATTACTCGAGTCGATTGGGGAAAAAATACAGTATGAGGAGAATATGAAATACCCCCGAAACTACAAAAGGAAGAAAAAACATGGGTGAAATCAAACAAAACAAGAATGCTTCATTAAAGAAAAACAAAGCAAAACAAGAAAGTCAAGTCAAGTCCCTGCCACATCAGCAGTGGGTTTGACCAGTGGGTTTCATTAGTGGGCTAAATTGAATTATTGTTCAAGTAATTCCTTATGAAATTTATGGTCAAATTTTATTTCCTTAATTGATGCTAAACATGCCTATTTAAGCTAAATGTTTATAAATATAAAAAAATTATCAAGATATCTAATTAATATTCTTATCAAGACTAATTAAATAAAATTTATCATAAATATTTTCATAAAAGCATATTGGGGTTTGCAAAGAGAAAATCCAAATCAAAATAGTAAATTACTAAAATATCCTTTTATTGGCAAAAGACAAAAATGCCCTCTAAATTTTGGATGGATATTACTGACCTCACAGTTCAAGAAATTTAGTCCCTAAATTTAAAGTAACGCAGTAACAAAAAAAGAAATTCAAGTTAAAAAGGAAAACACACAACCAATTTTATCAAAACACAATTAACATTTACCATTATTATTAGCGCAACAACTAGCTCCGAAAGGATCTAATAGGCGCTCTCGATACCAAATCGTAACACCGATTTTTTGCCCTGGATGCCGAATCCATTGCCCGAAAACCCGCCAAGTGCTACTTGGATACCATAGCCGAAGCCCGGCTACTAAGCCCAAGCTCTTTAAGTAATTCATTTGGGCTTAATTAATTCATGTTAATTTAAGAATTTTATCGCAGCGGAATACTCAAAAATTCATTTAGGAAGATCTAAAATTGATTTAACCTAATTTTAAAGACACCGGAAGAAAACACATTTTTGTACTCAAATAAAAATTTTAACACCGTTCAAGATTTATGACTTAATTAATAATAAAGATTTCAAATACCAAATTGTAAAACTTAAAAACGGACCAAGGTAGATTCCTAGAATTTTATAGGCTTCATACGAGTTCAAAATTTATGATATTTATAGGTATTAATCCAAACTGCCAATACTTGTTGGTTATAAATTTTCTAGAATTTTTAAATAAAGTTTAATAGACTAATACCGTTAGTCAAACTCGTAGTTGACCAGCACTACGAGAAAAACAAAACAGTGACACTGTTTTAGAAAAATTATATCAAATCACACACAACTCAATTGAGTTAGCCATATCATTATAGAAAGATAAAAGATAGATTTCCATTTTCAGAACACATTATGGTGTAAAAATCAGTGTATCATAGTTTTAAAATGGGATATTTCTGAGATATTTATATTCGTCAAATATTTTTTGATTTAACATTGATACAAAGAATTATTTTCAAAATACTTATACAACTAAGAAAAATTCTACAATTTTTGTATAACGTCCTTTAAGATGTTTTAAATGTATTACAAAAACAATCATACCAAAAGCTATTACAAATATAAAATGATAAACAATCAACTCAACATCATACAATATTTTACTGCTTTTGAATCTAAGACTAATACATCTTTGAACTAGAATTTACGCATAAACAACAATTTTAAGGATCTAAATTTATTCTCTAGGCTCCACGTTGATCAACTCCTTGTCATAAACAACTGGAATTTTTGTCATAATACGACGTGAGTTTTGACACTCAGTAGGCAAAGAAGCAACAAAACATTTTATGCAATATTTTTTCAATCCCTTTTAAAAACAACTAGCATGATTAGCAACATCACAAGCACATGGAAACACCACAACCATAAACAAAACAATTAAATCAATCAATCCGCTCGCCCCAGGGAGCCCTTGGTTTTAGCAATCAAATAGGAGGCAACCATCAACTCCTAATGAGCCCCATGTTGTTTTTAGGGAGGCAACCTTCAACTCCCAAGGATATCTCGTACCCGTCAAAAAGGAAAGTCTTTTGGGAAGCAACCATCAATTCCCAAGGACTGTAATTTATCAAACACATACATAGATCACACAACTTCAACATCATCATGAAATCAATAAATACAATACCATCAATCACATCACCGCAATAATTAAAACCAATAAATATGAATTTAAATAATTTTAATCCAAATAAAAAAAAACAAGATTTAGTTTGTGTTGCACCTACCTCAAACGCTACTAGAAGAACGATACACAGTTTAAAGAACCTCCGTGAACAACCTCTCCAAATAGTGCTACCGTATTCCAATTTCTTTTGATCTAAACATAACTCCGCTATTACATGTGGCTAGTAAAAGAAGCTAAAGAGTTTTTCTAGGTTTTTGGTTTTCATATAAACTTCCTTTCCGTCTCTCAAAACAAGTCTCATATATATATACTAAAAATCCAAAATGAGCTCGACCTAATTTTTTAGTACACGTGCTAAAAGAATTTTGGTCAAAGGCAAAATCTAAGATTTCCATTCTCATATATAATTAATGATAGCTAGTAGCTTTATCAAACGGTGACACCACGACATGAACTTAATAATATAAAAAATGGAAAATTTATTTATCTGTTTCCTACCTAGTTAAACACGTTTTCACCCATAGCAGTGTGAAATATTACCGTGAGCTAGTTAACTAAGGAAATGACTTATCCTACAATTAAGTTTATTCATTCCAATAATAAAAGCAACCACCAATGACAAGGTGACAATGTCCAAATTTGTTAACTAACAATAATCTTTACCAAAACTAGTTGATGTTAGATTTCATTTTCAAGTAATTCCTTATGAAATTTATGTAATTTATGGTCAAATTTTATTTCCTTAATTGATGCTAAACATGCCTATTTAAGCTAAATGTTCATAAATATAAAAAAATTATCAAGATATCTAATTAATATTCTTATCAAGACTAATTAAATAAAATTTATCATAAATATTTTCATAAAAAGCATATTGGGGTTTGCAAAGAGAAAATCCAAATCAAAATAGTAAATTACTAAAATATCCTTTATTGGCAAAAGACAAAAATGCCCTCTAAATTTTGGATGGATATTACAACTCCCATCTCCAAGTCACCGGCGGTGGTCACCGAAGGCAAGTTTTCGTCTGGCTCCACCCCAGAATCGTCCTCCGAACTGGATTCCTCCTGCGAACTTGAGATAGACATTTTTCAAAAGAAGAAACCAAGAAGAAAGAAAAAGCCTGAAACTCACCGAACTACTTCCCGAAAAAGAACCAGTCTTCAGGAGGAATCACTCTCACTTGTCGAACTTTCTTCTTCTCGACTCATAATCGCTATGAGAAGGCCAAGTGCCGCGAATTCTTGAAGAAATTGCCGTCTCCCGCAACGTGCAAGGGCAACGAAAGCATTAACACTACCAAGCCCCGGAAGAAACAAGATACATGTTTTATTGAGAAATTCACGTGTTCTCGAGACAAACCAACAAGGAGGCGACACATACCGGGTTATTGGAAGAACTGAAAGACACGAGAGCTGGGAGGATCTTTGAAACCGCCGAACCCGCAAAGACGATTCTTCGTTCTCTGTTTTTGCCTGAGGACTTCCGAGTTGCCAGGCAACTTTCGCTTGAGATCTCTCAACATTGGATACTTCTTCAAAACTGCCGGGGAAGGTTTACAACGAACATTCTCCACCACGTTATTTACAAAATCTTGGATCATAATGAACTCATCGTACCAGAACTCATTATAGCCAAAAGTCGTCAAGCATTACTCTTCCCGTTTGAAAGAAGGGAAGGAGGATACCCGCTCAAGGGCACCGGCATTGAGGGGCGGCACGCAATGAATCCTTAGGAACCACCAGGTGGTAAGCAAGAGGCACCACTTGATCGAAACCCATGTGACGAGCAACACCTACACATCACGGAAGGGGGCCTATTCGTAAAGACCCCATGAAGAAAGACGGCATATAGCCGTATCGTGCAGCTTTGAATAAACAAGTTTTCACCAACACTCAAGTTGCCATGTAAGATAAAGACATGATCGGAGCAGAAGCAAAGGTGTCAATTTGAGTCACCGACCTATGGACCGTCTCCCATGGGCTTAAAACGATTTCATGCGACTTATCGAGAAGACTAACCAAGCTCATGACAACTCTTGGACCCTTTGTTCACCCATCGAAGAATTCTGGAGCCTCCCAATCCGCGGGAATCGAAGGCAACGGCCCTGAGCATACTTCTCAAAGTGCTCCCATAACCAGGCTTGCATAAAAGCAACGTGCACATATGAATCCACTTTCATGAAACCATTCGAAACTCGCATGTTCGCAACTAGGGTGATCCGGATGCACATACATGGAACCAAGGAATAGCTTGCCAATGGGAAGAACTTCACCTTTGCTAACTTCACAAAGAATCACTAGAACTTTCGTCTTATTTCCTTCTTGCTTAATTGTCACTAAAAATGTCTCTAGACAACCAGGAGAGCCAAAAATGCCGCAACATGAAGATCACTCGTGCTTTCTATTTAGGTTCCATTTCGTCCGAAACCATTGAGATATCCACCATGCCAGAAAAGCACCTTTCATCCTCTTCCCATTGTAATCCTTGACTTCGCGGTGGAGTCTTTTCGAGCGTAATCTCCCAACTTAGCAAGCAAGGTCATCCCGCATCTTCTCCTCGCCTTCGGACAATAATCGGATATTAAGATTCCTGGTTACCGGAAGATTCAGCAAGAGAGCCACACTCTCCAAGGAGAAAGTTATTTCACCCCATCTACATATGATCGTATGGGTGTCCAACACCATCTCGGAGATGAAAGCAAACAAGCCCGGATATCCTTCCTAATCGGAGATTTAACAAGCTCGACAAACATCAATAATCGGTGCTTTCGAGTCAAGTTAGTATTTATGTGCTCCTTACTCACCATGAACTCAACCCATCTATCAAAAGAACGCAATGTGCTTTGACACATCCTGAAATCAATGTTGGAACAAGAATATACCCCTTTATAAAGACAGAACCGTATGGTGTTCTCTGGGCGAACCGAACGTGTCTTCTTTTCATCTTCACCACCGGTTAACAAAATTGGCACGAAAACTGGGTGATTCTTCCGAGAAGGGGCGAGGGGTTTGTGATGCGTGTCGTAGGTGCAATCAAATTAATTAATGTTTCCACTCAATTAAAAATAATATAATGGAAGTCAAGTTCGTTCCCACGAGGAGCAAGAGATTCTAGTTGTAAAAATTGTCACGAAAGCGGGGTGTAAAAAGCAAAAGAAAATAAATAAAGCAATTAAAAGATAAAGTTGAAAGCAATAAGAGAGACAAGATCAAGGAATCATTCTTCGTTGCAAAACAATGATTAAAGTTATGTTCTTTTCTACTTGTTATTAGTCACAGATTATCACCAACCGTAGGATAAAGCAGTCCGCTAGCTAGCCCCAAAATCCCTAATTTCACCGAGTAATGTGTCCGCTTAGTTATCGTATTCTATTCAAAAGAACCACCCCGAGGTTCACTTACAAGATGTAATTCCTGAATGCATTAAGATCTATGAATTTAGGTTTTAGTACTAGTAGTTAAACTCGGTTCGCTTGGTCCACTTTCTGGGCGTTGTTTTTACACACAATCGCTCCACGGAATCCCTCCCAAGGTCTCGTGTTTTCTACTTGTGTAAAGTGTTGAGAACGATTACGTATTCCCTAACTTATACTAGATATAGATCAATTAACAAATCAATTTAGCGTGCACTCCAAACAATCTATCAATCAATCATGAATGAATAAACATTCCTATTAGTAAAAACAATCGATAATCATGTGAAAATCTCAAGATAGAATTGAAAACATAACTTGAATCATATATTAAGAACTAGGAATTCATCCTCAATCAATAATAAAATTAGCTACTCATGTTTTTGAAATTCACACAAATAATAATAATTAAAAGGAGAATTTTTAAGTTCACACAAATAATTAAGAAGAAGAATTTTTGAAAACAAAAACACAAGTGTTGTGTGTAGAGAGGTGTAAAAGATGTAAAACTTCTATTTATAGGCTTCAATATTCTCCAACTCTTCCAAGGATTAGAATCCTTTTCCTTTAGCAATTCAACTTCCAAATTCAAGTCTTTCTCAACTCTTCATCTCTCTTTCCAAATTTGAGCCAAATTCTCCATCCATTCCTAGTCCAAGTCTTCACACCCATGAGAGGAGTCCATAGAAAATTGGAATTTTGCTCATTGAAAACCGGGATGTGGCTTAATCCCAGGAAGTTGGCGGAAATATATCTCAGGTGGCGGCAAAGTCCACTGGAAACCACCGTCAATGTGGTCAAACGGTCGAGTTAACTCGGTCAACTCGAGTTAGGACTCGGTCAAACCGAGTCGGGGGTGAATTACCGAGCGATTGCTCGGTCGGGAGTTAGACCCGAGTAAGCTCCGAGTCAGCTAACTCAACCCGACCGGGCTTTGTAAGAGCCATTGCAAGCCTCCTAAACTCAACCCGGCCATGATGTAATGTATGCAGTGCAGGCTTCCATTCATTAACCGTAACTCCACCCACGGGATTCATCATTGTCACGCCAATTTAGCCTTGGCCGCAACTCAGCTCACATTTCCTGAGAACTCTATTGTAACCATCACCACTTGACTCGCCAAAACCAACCCAATACCAATTTGCATTGCAACACGATGTGAGCTTTTTAGAAACGGTATCAACTCGACCCCCCGCAACCAATTATTTGCACACTGCCCATCCGACTCCGCATCTCAAGCATCACAAAGACCGGCCACCATGCTCCATCTCACCCACCTCCACAGTGCAATCATAATTCATTAACTCGCTCTAGCCTTTGCAATCCATGGCTTCATTATAAGCAAAAATGGCGCCAGCTCCACAACTCCGTCGCAATTGCTCAAACTCCAAATTGACTACCCCCAACAAGACAACAACTGTGCAAACCCGCATCTTTAATCCACCAGTTCCAAAACTCCGCAATGTCTCAAATCCCGAGAAACTTTGCTTTGCACCGCAGGCTCCATATCACTCGAGCATCACTTCCACTCTAACCTCCGTCGCTTTAATCCAAGATCTCGAGTAACATTGACTTTAAACCCCGCGGTTCCCTCCAACAAGACGCTCGGCCGCGATTGCACTAGTAATCGCAACATCCACCGGCTCGAGAACCAGCCACAACTCCCCGCAATTTCCATCCACTTTGACGTCACATGCCCTCGGATTCGTGCAACATATAGATTCCTAATCCTCAACTCATTAGCAAAGAACAGACCCAATCATTTTGCAATTCACCATAACCTCAAGCCATCACTTCACCCGCCACTAATTCACCCGAGTCCCTCGCCTTTATCAGATTGCAACCGCAATGACTCCTCAAACATCACAAGCGACTCTGACCTAAGACTTCATTGTCTCGTAGCTTCTTTAGCTGGCTCGAGCCCACCAGTGCCATAACTCGCCAAGATCCCGCTCCCCAGCTCTCGCTAATTACCACCACCATCAATTCCTACGAGACCATAGCTTCTTCAAAATCCCGTAATCATACGCCCCCATACTTGAGCTTCTACACGTAGCCTAACCTCCATTCTAACCTAGACATTGCCCCACCGTATCCGTAGACGAGACCGCCTTCAAATTAAGCTCCATTTCTTCACCATAACATCACCAAGACTCAGCCATATCTAGACAAGATCACCATCGCCTTTTGCTCCATTGCACCCAACATAGTCCAACAAAGACAACCGGCATCTCCATTAAATCAGCCTCAACCGTCACCCGAGGCCGCTTTACACAAAACCCCAATCTTCAATCGATTTTTTTTCATTTATCCTAACTCTTTGATTTCCTCCAATTTTCTCGATTTCATTCTCAAACCCTAACTCTGAAATTCCCTTAAGTTCATCTTCATCATCTTCAATCGAGAGCTACAAAAATCCGTTGTAAACCTAACTCGAATCGACTCAATAAATCACTTTCAATCAAGACAAACCCTTATTTCTTCCCTCCATATTCATTGAATCTCCTCCCCGAACATCAATGAAGCCACCGGCCGACTTCATCTTCCCGATTCATATCCCAAAACAATAATTCTCCCTTGTTCTCCGTGACTTGAATTCATGGCTGCCAGGTGCCATTTTTCTCTCTCTCTCGTGTAATTTGGTGGAAAGAAATGATTGAGAGAAAACGTCTCTCAAGTTAGGTTTTAGTGTAGGAAAACGATGGTGGAAATAGCCA